>JARGCV010000116.1:3352500-3712363 GCA_034064705.1 Bothrops alternatus | reverse complement strand
TCCTATAGTGCACAGGAGCAAAGGCCACAATAACCTACTCCGAGTCTACTTTTCTTGATAGGGACGTCAGTTTGGTATAATGAACACACATTTTGCTACACTGCAATCTGGCAATGAATTAATTTTTAAAATTGGCTCGCCCCACTCCAACCCCACTCCATGTTTTTAAACCTGAATAATTTTGTCTACCTTGAACATACTGCAGAGAAAAGGACTGATATTTCAGGATTCTCAGATACAATCCAGGTGTATAGTATGCAAATGATTGTAAGCAGTGGCATCTATTAGGCAGAGGGAAAGTTAAAAACTGAGACAAAATGGATTGCCCTAATATAAGCCCTGCCCCTTTTGAACATGCATGTGACATCAGTCAACACAGAAAAGGGATAGAGCACGTGTTACAGTGCTATGCTGCCATTTTGCTAATTTTGACAAGCCATCCCTGCTATGGACACTGCTGGATGCAAGAGGCACAGATCCTTGAAGGGAAATTTTCTTGCTGAGAAAATGTACATAGCTTTCTCTTGGGATATTTTCCAAACATCATCTGGTATGTGTAGTGTGTGCTGGGCCTAAATTAGACAATACTCTGGAAAACATTGTTATTGTTGCAGATTGAGATTTTAGACAGGAGATGCATGGTTCAAACAAATGAGCAAGACATCCTCAATCTTTAAAACTGTCATAAAATCAATAGTTTAGGACAGTGGTTCTTAACCTGGGCAATATTGCCCCCCAGATGGCAATTCCATTTTTCAGGGGGGCGATGGAATGAAAAGGGGTGACGCGGGATGAAGGAACGAAAAGGGGGTGATATGGGGGCGATGGAGCGAAAAGTTATGGGGACACTTTTGAGCCTTCCCTGCTTCTCTCCGCCATTTGCAGAGAGAAACAGAGACAGAGAGAGGCACTTGTGCCTCTCTCTCTCTCTCTCCTCTCTCTCTCTCTCTCTCTCTCTCTCTCTCTCTCTCTCTCACTCACTCACTCACTCTCATGGATTTGCCCCCCTCGCAGGGCTCCTGATTGGCCCTGCGCCTGGGTGCCCTGCCCCCTGGGAGAAGCGCGGCCAGGAAGTCCCTTTCCCTGGCTGGCCCCGTCCAAGGTGCACGTGGCCAGGGAACTGCACAGGGAAGCCCCGGGATCCCCACTGGGAGCAGCCTGCCAGAGCTGCGGCCCCGAGGGAGAGCAGCCCCTGCGATCCCCAGCCATGGGACCATTGGCCCAGCTGGCCGGGAAGGCGCACCGGAATCCCGGCTGCTTTGTCGGCGGAGAATGTGAGGTGAGCAGAAGATGGGGGGGAGAGAAAGGGAGGGGGAGGCATTTTCCAACCAGCAGCAGAAGAGCCCTGGCCGGACCCACGGGAGTGCCTCCTCCTGGGGCCCAGCACTGGCTTCCTTGCCCTCCTCCTCCTCCTCCCCTTCTTCCTCCTGCTGCCCCCCGAGTGGCAGTCCTGGCTGGGGTGGCGGCTGGCAGGGGCATCGCTCCCTGGGCGATGCTGGTGGGTCGTGGATCGCCGGGAGCGCCGCATGGTGCAGAGTGGCCGGAGCTCCTCCAGCACAATGGACTTACCGGCAGCACGGGTGGCTCCAATGTTGGTCCTGGTGGGAGGTGGATCATTGCTCCGATTCCAACCGAGGACGCCGGCAGCATGGGAGAAGGTTTGGTGACATAGCTGATGGGGCGTTCCGCTGATGCCCTGCGACTTAAGCCCGGGGACGCTGGCGGCACGAGGGGAGGCTTGGCGATGCAGCCAATGGGCGAAGCATTCTGCAGATTCCCCGTGGCCCTGAATTGAGCCCAGGGACGCCAGCAGCATGTGGGATGGTCTGCCAACCTGACCGTGAGCTGGGGCCTCCCCGCAGGCCCAGCAAGCAGCGGAGCTGGGTGCCTCCAGCTGCGACGGGGTCTTCTGCTGCCTCCTGCCCTCCTCCCCAGCCCCTTTGGCGCTCTCTGCCTTTCGTTCTCTCCCTCTCTCTCTCTCTCTCTCTCTCTCTCTCCTCTCACCTGGAGAAAGAAGGGGGAGGGAGGAAAAGGAAAGAGAGAAAGAGAGTGAGGGAAGGGAAAGAGAAAAAGAGAAAGAGAGGAAAGAGAGAGGAAGCGCAAGTGCCTCTCTCTCACACACATGCGCACACACAAGCACACACACTGAGTGGAGGAAGAGGACTGGCAGACCAAGGGCAGAAAGAGAGGGAGGGAGAGAGAGAGAGAGAGAGAGAGAGAGAGAGAGAGAGAGAGAGAGAGAGAGAGAGAGAGAGAGAGAGAGAGAGAGAGAGAGAGAGAGAGACCCTTTTGACATCTAAAATGAAGATAACACTGAAGATATATATATAATAAAGGTAAAAAAGGATATATGCAGTGTTATCTTCATTTTAGATGTCAAAAGGGTTTTGCAGCTCCCAGTGTTTTGTTTTCAGTGGTCATTACATTTAAGTGTCTTGAATAAACAAGATAATAATGAAATACATGTATCACGAAGTTTGGGAATAAAGTGACGGGTGGCACTAAAATTTTTCACACAGTTGAGATATGGGGAAAAGACTGGAAATAAATTATTTGCATCATATGTCCTGATGACAATTTTAAAGAAAACAAAAAAAAAGGGTTTGCATAAATTGAAGAACTATTTCCTATGTTGAGATTGAGAGGTTATGTTGGGGGAGGGGGCGACGACAACTTCCTCATTGGCTCAAGGGGGCGATTTGTTCAGAAAGGTTAAGAACCACTGGTTTAGGAGAACCTTGTGCATAAATATAGTTCAGCAGTTTTATTAAGGACTTCAGGGCTAATTAGCGGATATATATCAAATTATGTTATTCGCCTCCTTGCAAAGAGGGCACCCAGCCGTCTTTCAGAAACTGAACAGACACCTCCACAGAAGCCAACTATGCTCTTCGCGAGACTTGGTGTGAATAAACAAACACCCAGAAATAAATGTGTGTGTGTACATGCATATGAAGCATAGAGCATCTAAACATCACGGGTCTCATTAAAAAAGTTCAAGCACATTCTGTATGCTTGTCAAACATTAACCAGCTTGGAAAGGGATAAGGAGAAATGTGAGAGATGTAACCAGCTGTGTAAAGACATGACCCTTCCTTATGCAAATCCTCTTTGTGCTACTACTTTCCAGCATGTTGAATATAACAAGCATTAAACCAGCATCAGATCTAATTATCTCATGAAAACCTTGTATAAGCAATCTTGAATTCCACTGAACAAAAAGGCAAATGTTCTTAGCTTTATCACTTTAAAAAACCCAAAGCTTCTTTTCATTTAGGATAAGGAAGATTTAATCCACATGTTCTCCAGCCTCATTCCAGGAAACCCCTAATACTTTTGTAAATACAAAATTAATCACAGGCTGATGGAGTTACTGGATTTTGAGACTGAAAAAAATACTTGCATCTTCACAGAAATTGATTTCAGGTGCAAATCAGAACATTGGAAATAAAACTAAATCTGTCTGATGTGCAGTACAGTCAGTGGGTGACTGTAATTGCTAAATATTGTTTTAATGTTTTAATATGTTCAGTTTTATAGCTTTATTATGGTTTTTATGTTGATTTTTTTACTTTTGATTTGGAGCTGCTTCAAATTGGTTATAAGATGGGTGGCTATATAAATATTTTAAATAAATGAAAGATGATGATGATGATGATGATTTTAAATTTATTGGACATTCAACTTTGGTCGCCTCTGATAAAGGAAAAGGTTAGGAACTGCTGATCTATAAAAACCCCACAGCAGAATACACGTGCAGTAATGAGAGCCATTCAGGCTCTCTATGAATTTATTTAACCTCCTTTTAAATTTATCTAAATTGTTGACCATCACTACATCTGACAGTGGTTATATCCAAAAATAGAAGATATGAATTCTGTGAATGAAAATAAACAATTTATTTTATTTGTCCTGTATCCTAGCATTTTATTAGAAAATTTGGAGTTCTGTGTCTACTTTTATCATCTTATATCCCATCTCCCAGCTAAATGTTAAACAAACAAAACAAACATCAATCTTCCTTTTTTAAAACATAACTTTAAAAACAACAGATAGCAATAAAAGTAAAGGCTGTATTAGATGTAAACCAATGTTGATCAATTGAACATTGGTAGATCATAGAACATTGGTGTTCTATTGGTATGAGCACATATCAATATTACATGGCCTTTTTACATGAATGTTGCTCATGATATGATATTTATGAAAGTCTTTATTTATGTAATTTCTTCTACCTAAAGGAAAAGGAGGAAGTGGAACCCTCATTAGGAAGAACCTGAAGCTTCTAGGCATTCCTTCCACTGAAGCTAATACAATTAATTCAAAGTATATTATTCCTATTATTAGCACAGCAGAGAATGTTATCATGTTTTGCTTCTGCTGCCCAGCTGGTTCAGCAGTTTTGAATGCAATAGTCTTAATAACCAACTAATAAACTATAGGAAAGAAATCAAACTCTCCCTACCATTCAATCTTCCCTTTGTTTCTCTCATTCAAATTTCTCTGCCATTTCCACGGCAAAAGGTTGAAACCAATGTAACAAAGAGGTTGAAATTAAAATGAAACCCTTCTTATATTACAGACGGGCACATTATATTCAGAAGAGCTCCATTAGAATATCTCTTTCACTGATTTGGTAGGGCAAAGGTCTCTAACCTTTAAGACTTGTGGACTTCAACTCTTAGGATTCCTCAGCCAGCTGGCTGAGGAATTCTGGGAGTTGAAGTGCACAAGTTGGAGACACCTGTGGGTAGGTGCCAGATCAGGAATACAGAACTCAAAACAATCACTAGATGGCATCCAAGATTAGTTTTCTCTATCTTTTTGCTGCTAGTTTGGTTAAGTTTCTGGCCTAGAAACCCAAAGACTTAGTGAGTGGACTCCATTACAGTGACAATGGGTGTACCATTAGATCCACTTTGGTCTAGTGCAGGGGTGTCAAACTGCCAGCCCATGGGCCAGATGCATCATGCCAAAAATGCACCCACTTCATTGCCGGCAATGGGAAAAAAAGTCACAATACATCATGACATGTCACATGGCATTGCAAGTTTGACATCCCTGGTCTAATGGTTAAGCCTACAAATCAGGAGAAGCAAAAGCTTCTCTCTCTCTCTCTCTCTCATTCACTCAGAGGTTGCTCGCACAAGCTTCTCTCTCGCTCTTTCACTCATCCTTCGCTTGCAAAGGCCGCTCGCTCGCTCTGTCCTCACTGCTTCGCTAACAAAAGCCTCTTCTATTCTCTCTCTTTCTCTGTGTGTTTTTTTTCTCTCCCATCAAAACCTGCTCCTTTTATAGCTTCTTCTCTCTCTGCCCTTCTCCTCTTTTTCTCTTCCGGGTGCACCAGAAACTTCAACTAGTGTACAGCCGCGGCGCGCAGATCCTGGGGCTTCAGCTGAGCCCTGCAGCTCCAGCTGATCTCCTCCAGGCCTATGCGATGCTACTTTAACTTGTTCCCTCCCCTGCTACATTTGGCTAGGGGTTACATACCACCTGCCAGGTGCTAAAGTACCACCGGTGGTATACATACCACTGGTTGAAAAGCCCTGGTCTAAACCACTTCAGCCCAAGTAGTTCTAATTTGGCCTCCTGGTCTTCCAACCGATCTTCTCTAGCAAAGAAGCATTCCCATCTATGAATAGATGTTGGAAGGCAGGAAAATATTTCCTACTTGCTTCTTTCTTCACTTAGTCTACACACAAACTAGGAAGCTTTATTTCTTTCACTTCTGGAACTTTTTTGTGCCTGGAGCAAAGTTTTTTGAAAGCAGAAATATTTTGTTTCATAGAAGCCAACATGATGGCCCATTTATAATAACCTTTAAATGCTATTCTTCAAGACAGAATAACTAAGAGCACTAAAAGTTTGTCATTAAAGAAAAAAAATATGTCAGCTTGCTCATTGAAACTTCAACAGCCAATTCAGCCCTTTGCAAAGCTGGTGATATCTTTGCTGGTTCAAAGGGAAACCATTTCTATTATTTATTTAATGTTTAGTATCTTTTCATTTTCACAGCAATACAAAAAAAGATTCACAGTAAAACTTCCAAGCCGTTTGAAGAATTCAATTCCCAAGATATAGAAATGGGGAGAATGTAAGAAGGGAAAGGAGCGAAGATGAGGTACGCCATGAAAAGGACACATAAGTACAAAGATTTATGAATGGCAATGCTACAAAGCTCAAACGAGGAAGATACCATTTAGTGCTAGCATCATGCCCATTAAATGTTATTCATTCCAAAAAATGACTGCTTTTGAAGGAAAAAAAAGTTAAGATGGTTCATTCCTGTAATTATTTAAATACTCATGTAGCTTATTGCTAGTATAAATAGGTTTATACCCTTCCAAAATGAAGCACAGACATCTGCTCAAAGCAGTATTAAACATCTGGTTATTCCAGCAAAGTATATAATTATATTTAATGGCACAGAAATGTTTGATGGATTGCATCCAACTTTCACAGTGAGACAGTTACACTGGGAATCTGTTTATTGGATTAGGCCAATAAAATATCAGGATTGGGCATAGTGCCCTTTCCCCCCTCCCCCATCCAATAAGACTGGAGTAGTCTGATATTTAGACAGATTAATTACTGTTTTTGATGAGATCTGTAAGTTTACATCTAAGCCATTTTTAATTAGAAGTTTTTCAACAACAACAATCCTGGCTGATAAAATGTGCATCTTCTACCTTATCATAAAATTTGAGACTTAGATTTAGACTGTGTCATTCAGTTTCATTCAAATTCCCAACACCTGGGAAACTGGAAGCTAAAACTAAAAACCTAACTACAGTTGGTCTTCTTTGTCAGTACTTACACTGAATTTCCTTATAAATTACACCCCGGTCCACCCATTTCCTAAACCTTTTAGTCCCCAATCTAAATGGAGAGGTTGAGCACCTAGGACCAACTAAGAACTCATCTGCAAGTCTTTCTAACTGTGCCTTGAAGTTGCTTTGCTAACTATTGTTGAAAGGTTCCTCTGCATGATGTCATCTTCTTCTGATCGTGAACCTATAGCTGAGGCTAACTAACTTTGTATTTATCTGATCCAGTGTCAAAAGTGTGTTTTCCATTTTCTCCCAAAATAAGCCTTGATTGAGAGCATCCTGTCATACAGCATCACAGTCTGGTTTGGAAGCATCACTGCTTCAGACAGGAAGGTGGTGCAGAGAGTGGTGAGGATGGCTGAAAAGATTATTGGCAGTTCTCTCCCTTCCATCTAGCACATAGCACATAAGCGTTCATTGAGCAGGTCCGCAAGATTGTCTGGGACACTACATATCCTCTTCATGACCTGTTTTCCTTGTTAGCTTCTGGGAGGAGGCGTTGTGGTATCTGAAGCAGAACATCCAGATTCAGTCATAATTTTGTTCCATACAGTATTAACCTTGTGAACTCTAAAGTTTCCTCCTTGCATTATGTATTCAAGATGAACAGTGATTAATATTTATATGTTACTTATATGTAAGGTGTAGTTAGCTATTAAATTTCATTTTTAATGTGTGTCATTGTGCCCACAGTAAAAAAATGACAAAAAAGGTTATCTATCTATCTATCTATCTATCTATCTATCTATCTATCTATCTATCTATCTATCTATCTATCTATCTATCTATCTATCTAATATACAATCTGCTGGGCTTTAGAACAGCGGTTCTCAACCTGTGGGTCGCGACCCTTTTGGGGGTCACAGGGGTCGCCTAAGACCATCAGAAAACACATATTTCCGATGGTCTTAGAAACCAAGACACTGCTCCTCTATCCGGCCGCCGCCGCCGCCCTCCTCCTCCTCCTCCACTGGCTCCTCCGCCTCCAGGGCGCACTTCTCTTCCGACAGTGCCTGCTCCTGCCGCCGCAGCGCCATTGTGCACGCCCCTGACACCACCCTGGGCTGGCTCAGCAGCCAATCTGAGCCGGGTCTGGGCTGCTGCTGGTGCTGCCGCTGGGCTGCTCTGTCGCTGCCAGCTAAGCTGGCTCCGGGCCTTGGAAGCGGCCAGGGGGCGGGGAAGAAGTGGCAGTGATCGCCGCATGTGCATTGCAGGCCAGCCGACCGGGCTGGAAGGGGAGAAGCAGTGCCTTCCAAGAGGAAGCTGGCATTCTGGCCATGCCCCTCTTGCGTGAGATGGGCTGCATGGCATGGAAAGGGTCTCCCGCGACCCCACCGCTGCAATAGCGCTCAGGAGGCTGGAGGGGCAGGCAGGTCCCGGGGGTGGCTGGGAGAGGGCAAGAGGTGCCAGGATGAGGATGGGGAGCTCCAGGTTGGTGGGTGTGAGAGGGCAGCCGGTGGCTCCGAGGCGCGCAGATCCTCCTCGCAGCTTCCAAGGCCCCAGATGTGCCGCTGCTTGTCTCTCCACCAGGCTCTCCGCCAGAGCCTCCCCCCCTCCCCAGGCAATTGTGTGGAGCTGCTTGTGCATCCTTGGCAGCGCCTGCCCTTTCAATCTCCTTCCTTCTCCATCTCTTTCCTTTCCCCTTCAATCTTCCTTCCTTCTCCACCTCCTTCCTTTCCCCTTCAATCTTCCTTCCTTCCATCTCCATCCCTTCCCCTTTAATCTCTCTCCTTCCTTTCTTCCCCCTTCAATCTTCCTTCCTTCTCCAACTCCTTCCTTTCCCCTTCAAACTTCCTTCCTTCCATCTCCATCTCTTTCCCTTCAATCTCTCCTTCCTTCCTTCCATCTCCATCTCTTCCCCTTCAATCTCTCCTTCCTTCCTTCCTTCCTTCCCCCTTCAATCTCCTTCATTCTCCATCTCCTTCCTTTTCCCTTCAATCTTCCTTCCTTCTCCATCTCCTTCCTTTCCCCTTCAAACTTCCTTCCTTCCATCTCCATCCCTTCCCCTTCAATCTTCCTTCCTTCCATCTCCATCTCTTTCCCTTCAATCTCTCTCCTTCCTTCCTTCCCCCTTCAATCTCCTTCCTTCTCCATCTCCTTCCTTTCCCCTCCAATCTTCCTTCCTTCCATCCATCTCCATCCCTTCCCCTTCAATCTCTTTGTCCTTTCTTCCTTCCTTCCTTTCCCCTTCAATCTCTTCCTTCTCCATCTCTTTCCTTTCCCTTTCAATCTTCCTTCCTTCCCCTTCTCTCCCTTCCAACATTTTTGAGCAAGGAAGAGTAAGCTTCTCCAGCGAGCATTGCTATATTGTTTTTATGATTAATCACTATGCTTTAATTATGTTCAATTCGTAACAATGAAAATACACCCTGCATATCAGATATTTACATTACGATTCATAACAGTAGCAAAATTGCAGTTATGAAGTAGTAACGAAAATAATTTTATGGTTGGGGGTCAGCACAACATGAGGAACTGTATTAAAGGGTCACAGCATTAGAAAGGTTGAGAACAACTGCTTTAGAAGAATCTGTGATGATGTTACATAGATTGTGATCTGCCCACTCCTATTGGCTGTTATTCCGAGCAGCTTATTTTCCCTCTTCTCTCTAGTCACTGCCCTTTTGCACTAGTAACATTAGACTGACATAATACTTGGCTGCTGATGAAACCTACCCATGCTACACCTCTTTCTACAAATGGATTCTGCAATCCTGAGAAAGAGTTCCGCACTTTCCTATAAAGGAAATTATTGGGCACTATCCAGTGACAAAAGTAAGGTCCTGCACTCAGGCAGGAATAACCAAATGCATTGGTACCAGACTCAACAATCGTAACTATGAGAGGTGTCCAAGTGCAGGGGTCCCCAACCCCCAGTCCATGGATCAGTACCGGGCCGTGGCATGCCAACAACCGGTCCACACAAACAAGCAAAGCCCCATCTGCGGGATGCAGGCAGCACACAAACCAGGCACCATCCAGTCCATGGAAAAACCTCTCTCCATGGAACCGGTCCCTGGTGCCCAAAAGGTTGGGGACCTCTGTCCCCACTTAAGTATGAGCCAACAGTATGCTGCAGATGCTGAAAAAAATCAATGCAGTCCTAGGTTGCATCAACAGAGGGATGGCATCAAGGCCACAAGAAGTGATGGTACCATTCTATATTGCACTAGTGAGGAAGCACCTGAAATACTGTGTCCAGTTCTGATCACCACAATACAAAGAGGATGCTGAGACCCTAGAAAGAGTGCAGAGAAGAGCAACAAAAATACTAAGGGGTCTGGAGGCTAAACTGTATGATGAACAGATAAGTGAATTAGATATGACTAGCTGAACAAAGAGAAGGATTAGGAATGACATATCTCTTTTTCAATACTCGAAGAGTTGTCACAGAGAACTGATTTATTCTCCAATGCACCTGAGGGCAGAACAAGAAACTATGGGTGAAAATTCATTAAAGAATGATCCAACCTGGAATAAAAAGAAATTTTTGATGATGGGAACAATTAATCTCCTGGAGTTGTGGATGCTCTATTACTGGAAGTTATCAAGAAAAGATTAGACAGCCATTTGTCCAAGATGGAATAAGGTCTCCTGCCTTGGGCAGGGAGTTGGATGAGAAGACCTCCAAAGTCTCTTCCAACTCTATGAGTCTATGAAGAAACTCTTTAAAAAACCAAAGGGATTTTTTGCTCAAAATGTTAATTTCACCAGCAAAGAGAGCTGTACGCTGCCAATGAATATATTTTGTGTACTGCTGCTCACCTTACTGGAGAGATGGGTGGCATGATAGATAGATAGATAGATAGATAGATAGATAGATAGATAGATAGATAGATAGATAGATAGATAGATAGATAGATAGATAGATAGATAGATAGATAGATAGATAGATAGATAGATAGATAGATATTATGTTTTTTTTATGCCAGCTCCTATATTAAAGTATGGACAAGTTTACCAGGAATAATACTACTCTTCATTGTTTACCAGAATTATTGTGTGTGGGTGATTGAGTTATAGTCTATCTTTAGGTTGCAGAACTCAAGGTTGTATACATAATGCTCCCTCCTCTTATTTTACCTACAACTACAATCCTGTGAGTAGGTTGAATTGAATGGGAATGACTGGCTCAAAGTCACCTAGCTGGCTTCCAGGACTACTGGTAACAGATGACTAAAACTGATATCTCTTGGTTTCTAATCTAGCATCTTAACTCCTATGCCAAACTGCCTTTATGACCTGCCAGGCAAAACCAAAAAGACAATTTTTGTCCAAAAGGAAGCATTTCCAAGAGAAAGTTGGAACTGGGAGTTGGGATGGCATTTCTTCAATAAGTACCGTAATGATTCTCTTGATTTCTTGATATATATATTTTTGCTATACTGTACTGAATTTGCTTGGAGCATAGCATTTTGCCTATTTCACTCTCTTAGCTGGTCCCAGACCATATTTATCACATGCAAACCTTTAACATTTAAAGAAATAACTGTACACTAATCATCCATTGACTGTCTTAGCTCTTATCACATCTTTTTTCAACTTTCCTGGCAAAAATCTTGGGTCTGTATTTCAAGGAAGAAACAACAAATCTGAAACTGAAGAAATTATTTTCTTTATTATTAAACTCCTCCAAAAATAATATATGAAAGTACAGTGCTGTTTTCTCACTAAATAAGTCACTCCCTATCTTCTTGATCCCTTTAGCTGTATCCTCCCTTCTCCATCCTATCCCTCTAATTCCTACCCATCTCTCCTCCTTCCCTCCATATCACCCTCCCAGACCTCTTAAAGTGATTGTGAACACTGTTCACAGAGGTTTAAAGGTCCACTTTTCAGTCTAAAGCTCTCTCTCTCTCTCTCTCTCTCTCTCTCTCTCTCTCTCTCTCTCTCTCTCTCTCTCTCTCTCTCTGTGTGTGTGTGTGTGTCATTAAACTCATGTTCCCTCATTCCCATACCTTTTAAATATCAGTACAGTTAACAATCATTCTATATCAATATCTATCCTAATAATCTTTATCAACCATTTTTACTTTAAAGAATACTTTTTGTTTACTTTCTTTTTTTTCTAAATTACAAAGTCTGCTCCTTTGCTTTCTTCAAATGAGTTAAAAGGTGATCTTCCATCTCTAATGAAATCAGCTTTGCAAATGCTCCTTTTGCACAAACAGCAGCAGAATAAAACTTAACTTTACAAACAAAATGACTGCCATTGGCTTCAGTTAAGCTGAGAAACAGGTAGTTTGAGCTACTACTTCATCAAACAATGAAGGATTTGTTTCCTGGACTGTTCTGGGATAAAAAAGCAACTTTCAGCAATATTGGAAGTATACAATAATGTCTACTTTATAATTGGAATTAAAAAAAGGAAATGCATGAGTTTTTAACAATATTTTCATCTTGATGCTGTTATTGGACCTGTTTAAAACTTGACACATTCATGAGTCTCACCAACCAGATTGTACCACCCAACAAATTTTTAGAACTTTCATGACAGAACCTTTTGCTTGATTTGGTTCGCTTTGATTTAGCGTTGTTTGCATCTTTAACACTCATTGTCTGGATGACCTATTTGATATCAGCCATATTACACTTTGGAGGAATAATGAATCACTGGGATGATCAACTGCCTGGTATACAGTATCTGTCACAAACAAAGAGATGATTATCAATATGCTATCATGTAACCCCAGTCTCCGCTACTATGCCACCACATTTGAGATAACGGGTCTGTTGACATACTCTACCCTCTTTCCTTTCATTTTTAAGACAGACACAATGCTTGATCAGATAACTGAAATATTCCTATGCTTTCCAGTGTTTGCAAATTCTGTGCAGCCTCTTTTCTTTCTCATCGGCTTGTAGTTATCTCCAATAAGGGAGAATATTTGTAGCTTAGGGTTTAAATGAGGGGTCCTTAGTGCTCTCTGAGCTTGTTTTTTTTCTTGCAGATGTTTCATTAACCCAAGCTAGGTAACATCAGCAGTGCTACCCGATAATGCCACAGCACTGATGATGTTACCTAGTTTGGGTAAAGGTCTGCAAGGAAACAACCAGGCTCAGAAAGCACCAAGGAACATTCATGCGGTTATCTCCCTGTACGCAGTGGTATATGAGAATGGTCTTGGGAGGCAAGGGGAAGAGCCAAAGCCTAGAGAAAGGTCTGCTAGATAAAATTTGAGTTCAAAGGAGGAGAGATGGCAAAGGCATTTCATAAGGGATCCTTCCTAGTTTTGGGGAAAATAAAAGTGAGGGTCAGAAGAGGTACTTTGAGACTCGCAAGACTGATGTTAACCTTGCAAGGTAGCCCAGAAAAGAAGGACAAGCAGGAGTACTAGTTCTATCTTTATGGTAAGGTTATATTAAAAGCAAATCTCAAAGTACCCCTTCCCTTCCTCCCTTTTAGTCTCCTGAAAATTGGGGGGGTCCCTTCTGAGTCTTTAATCTCCTTCTGATTTAATTTTTTTTTAATCAGACTTGGCAGATTTTATGCAGTTTGGCTTTCTCTCCTACCTTCCAAGATCATTCCCACAAACCATTCCACTGCGTAAATTTTTACCAGAATTGAACCTGCCAGCCAGGTAGGACTCACCTTGTGAAATATACACTCCGCAGGAAACATGTATAATTTCCATTTACTGCAGTTCTTGATTTCAGCATGACTCTGGCCTTAGTTAATTGATTGTGGGCACCTATCCTGGGTTTTGATTTTTGATATTGATTAGGCTTTCATCATTAAAGATCATTGTTGTTGTTTTGATGTTGTTCAACAACCCAGATATCTTTGGGATTAGAGGTAGGAGTGGGATTTATAAGTACTGCAAGATAAAAGCAGAAAGAATTAATCCCTTGACGACTCACCCATTGATGGGGTTTCACTGTGCAATATTACAACTTGCGGAATGAAAGAACTCCATTTCTATTGCATATTCAACATTTTATTTTCTTAATGACTTGTTCTGAATTTTCCATTTATTCATAAATATTATATCCTTCCTTGAGTATTTATGGTCCACCAACTTCAAATCAATAAGCCTGCATAATGTAAATAAAAATTAGTTGCATGAAATTTAACAGTTACATAAAATAAAATAAATTTTAATTAACATAATAGCAACCAGGAAGCAAATAATTTTGGATGGCTTAGCTGATTTCGTTGTGCTAACAATAGTTGGAAATTGTTCAGTGATTAAAATATAGAATCCTTTGAGGAAAATGGCCAGTAAGACATCAACAAACAACTCAGAAATAACAGTCTTAAGAGGGATATATCAATATTTTCCTGACCATCTTATTAAAAAGTACAAGAAAAAGTAACACATCGGACCAACGTCACTTTTCCAGCATTTTTGTTTTGTTTCTATCTTCTCATTAATATTTTATTCATTTTGTTATTCTTGTTATTTAACTACTTTTTCTTTATTTTTTTCCCCTGCAGAATAAATGATGGTAGCGTTAGGAGGGTGTGTTGGGATTTGGATTGTAAGTTTCTCTGTCTATTACTAAAGAGATGTTATCATCCATCTACCCACCCATGGATGAGTATGAAAATTTATATTCATTTATATTCATTTGTTCACTATGATTTTAATTTCAAAATAAAGAACAATTGAACCCATATGTCCCATATTTAATTTGAAGGTAGCACATATCTCTGATTACACCACAAGTTTGACTGCATATTAACATCTTCTGTGGCAAACAATACCTGTTCAGAGTGATAGCAATTCTGCATACGTGGACAACATTGCTCAGGTAGGGAGGAAAAATACTATTAAATAATCTCTAAATTTTTGTTAAAAAATAAATTAACACTTCGATCTTAGCATGGATATCCAGTGAATCAGGATTAAGCACGCTTCCTAAAAGCATCCATTCTCTGTGGACAACAAATATATAAATAACATCTTCTCGATGACATAACCTCACTCTTACTCCTTTCCACAGCTGTTGGGTGATTGTTGGTTCCTAGTTCCATGTTATTTATTATTTATCCTTTCCATTTGTATTCTGCCTTTGCAGTCCTATGTTGCAGGATGTATAAGAGGATTTTGTTTTAAAAACAGACAGATCTTCCTCAATTCCAGCATGTTCATGTACCCCGTTGGTTAATCTTCAGAGCTGAGTTCTCATCTATTCCTTGGATTGTACTTCAATTTGCCTTTCAATACTTATTTCAGCTTTATCTTTTGGTTCTTTATTTCCAGTTTAGTTCACTTCAGAATCTCAGGGAAAGTGACCTTATGATCTACTATTGCCAATGACACATTTTGCAGAAAATTTGATTTGAATATTTTTAATATAATTAGAATCTTCCAGACTTAAATGTCTCACACATTTAGGTTCATAATCACTAGCATTCTCCACAGTCTAAGCAAGTCATTTGTAGTTTCCTCACATTCTGTACACCTATCTTCTTTGTCACTGGCCTCATGAGATTGTAGATGCTTTTATTTACTGTCCAGAGCCATAGGCAGCTGGCAATGCCAACTGGTGGTTATTTGCTTCTCATTTCAGCATTGAAACCAATAATTAAGGCTCCAAAGTTTCTTTTCCGTGGTTTCTATAGTCTTGTGAGGATCATCAGTACTACATTTGGAAGATATCTGCTTCTAACAGAGAAAAAATGTCAAGAAAAGCATAAGAAACAGGATAGCAAGTCATTAGATGGAAACAGGGCTGTTTTCCAACTCTCCGGATTTCTAAATTCATCTGGGAAGACTTCAGAGTCTATCTCTATCCCAACCATCTGAGGATGTTGCAATAAGGTAAGCTGGAGCTTATTAAGTTCATGGAAGTGAAATGCCACTTTTGTGAATTCTATGCATCTAATTAACCACAGCCCTCTGGCTCACAATAGTTAGAAACTGGTCCATAATGTGGAACAGCCTTTCCACTCCCTGATCTATTCATTCACACCTTTGGCAAGTACCTACCCATCAGGGAACAAATAGGCAATTAAGCCAACATTTTCATTTTCTTACAGCCAGGAATTTTCAGCAAAGGCAGATGGCAGTCAGGAATAAATGTTGATGTTGATGTTGGCCTCCTGGATTCATATAGTATGGAAATAATGTGCCAAATAATTTGAGCACCTTCTGGCCATATACCTGCTCTGTTCCAACAACTGTACTACACACAATGTTAATATTAGTAATGTCCCAGTGCAAAATGGGGAAAAATATGGAGCCTCTTAAAAGTTGTCTATATATTCAGGGATATTGAGCTGCTATGGAAAGACCAGATGTATGTCTATGCTTGTTCTCTACCTCTTAGTTCAGCAAATCTTTAAGATTTTCATTGAGATTCAGAAGCTTAGATTTTAATGCAACCTGGAAAAGACATAAACCTTTGAACACTAAGTGATACATTTATCTGTTACGCTTATTTTATACTGAGAATCATTCAAGGTGATCATAGAATTTTGTAGTTGTTTATCTAGAGATACTATATGTGTTACAGAGAAGGGGAAAATATCCCATATTAAAAAAATATTCCTGTATAAAGAAAATATACAGAAATATATCATATATGCAAAGATGGGTATTTGTAGTATGACTATTAAATTAAAACCATTTGCTCAATCTCATCAAAACATTGTGTAAGTAGATTTCTTCTCAAATAGACATTTCTTCATATTTCAGAGATGAGACAAACTTGTATATATAATGGTACATCCTTAATGGTTTATAGCAGGAGTTCCCAACACCTGGGCCATGGACCAGTACCAGTCCATGGCTTGTTAGGAACTGGGCTGTGCAAGCGGTAGGCAAGCAGGTGAGCGAGTGACGTTGCATGCAAAACCATTCCCCCCCCCTCGCCCCCCAGTCCCTGGAAGACCATTTTCCTTCCAAAATTGGTCCCTGGTGCCCAGAAAGGTTGGGGACAGCTGATTTACAGAATTGGTATTCATCAGTTGCAGATGAGAATTAGGCCCAACAAGATGAAAAATTGTATCTCTTTATATATCATCATGATCTACAATGAATCATTCTGCATGTTCACACATGGATATGCCTCTCACACTGTCTGTTTATGGATTACCAAAATACAATTGTTCCCAAATGTTTAATGCTTAATAAATAGAACAAAGAAAAATGCTAAATGGGGCTACCACTATTCATTCATGTCTCCTGAATCTTCCTCCTACTATCTAGCAAAATAAGATTTCTGATTCAGTATCAATCATTCAGTATTTGCTTTCTTCTTTGTTGGCCGCCACTAGTAGAGGGGCAGAAAATGGGGAACACAATTATATGTCACAATCTCCTACCGTAAACACAAGACGTTATTAGGATAATATGTGCAGAAGGAAAGTCAAGCATAACCATAAGCTTAAGCCTGAAACCCTGTCACTGAATCAGTCACAACATATGTTATTTTCATAGATTTAAGAATATTTAGAATCAAAATATTACCTACAGAAATTTGTATGCTGTAACTTTGGGTCAATAAAACGTCTGGGACTTTAAAATACTCTGGGAAAAGAAGAAGAAAGGCACTATCACTGCTGAACCTACTGCCACAAAATAATAAAGATGTTTTAGGCCTAAAATCTCTGGTGTTTTTGGAAAATGAATTATTGGAGATACCCAGTGTTCCAGGAAAATGAGTCACACTTCCATTTACTCTTTCATTGTCTAGCACACTCATTCACATTAATGTTCACAAGAGAAATGAGAGAACAGTCTCTAAAGCACTGTGTTTGAGACAAGATAATGCCACAGTGTGGAAGCCCTTTATTCTCATGGGAATTTGCTAGCCCGAAACTGTATTTATGTTTGCATATGTTATTAAGGATGCCTGTATCCAGACACTATATATCTTTTGCTGCTTTGTAGGAAGCCACATGCAAATCCTTTGGGGAACTGTTCTTTGCTTCATTCTTTGTGAGCAGCGGTAAAGAAGCATTACATTTCCTCATGCAATATATCAGCTTTCTCCAGGGTAGAAGGTAGGATATAACACATGATTCAAGATAACCATAGATATAGTTACAGCTTCCTTTGATGTAATCTAATCTCATCACAATTGCAGCAATGTATTTCCCAGCAACTTTGGCCATTAAATGAATGCTATTTCTGAGGGCAAAAGGAATGGCTGGTAAAAAGGAAATCTCGTTGAGCTTAGCTTGATTTCTGGTGATTCAGCTCCGATGAGAGCTGATTAAAGCCAATATAGGAAGTTAGTTTGTTAGATTGGAGTAGTCGTTGCTTCACTTTGACTGCTTCTTTTCAACAATTCCGCTGACTTTTCAATGATCTTTTGTACATACACTGCACATGTGCAGAAGCCCCTGAAATAAAGCAATCAGTAAGAGGCAAATCTGGCTCATCTCAGCACTTTATGAAACAAATGATGTCACTTCTATGACAACTTCATACAAAAGATTAGAGATATCTTTGCAAGTTTTTCCTCTAATGGGATATATGCCATCATCCTCCAGCAAAACCCTCCTTAATTTTAAGTAGCACAAATGCCAGATTTTCTGCAAAAGACTTAATGGCTAGAAAATCAGCATCAGGACTCAGAACATGAACAAAATAATATCAGAGAGTTACACATCTCAATGTAGCTATTTGGATGGGGGAAAAAACCTTCTTTAACAATGAAATTGAGTGAAAGATTGCTGACATACATCAAAAGATTTCAAACTATCACAAAAGATTTCAAGACGTACAATGGGCTTTTAACTTATTACAATTATTAATGACATAGTACTTGTAATCTGTCTCACATCTAACCTACATCTGTATAACCAATCTGGCCTTCTTTTCCTCCCCTGTCTCATCCCAAATAAATCCTAAATCAGTTTAGCCATTCCATGCATCTGACGAAGGGAACTGTAATTCATAAAAACTTATGTCCCTTTTAATAAGAATTGTTAGTCTGAAACCGTACTACCAGATTGCTTCTGATATTTAGGCAGGGAAGTGAATTCTATCTCTCCCGTGTTCAGATCAAAAGCACTAAATTAACTCATTCTTGTTTTGCATATTTTCAGTGGCCACATATTCACCCTCTTACTCCATAATAGGAATTATTCACTTTCAGCTTGTGGGGAAGAGTTTGCATATCTGAACTGACCCTTACTCATCTCTATAAATACCATTGGCCTCATTGGAACTGCCTTAACAACCCTCAAAACTCATTTGTGCATTTGAAATGCTGATCATATTTGAAATACGCACAGCAGCTCAACCATATACAGGTGCAAATTAATGATGTTTAAATGCAAAGTATGATTCCAGCCTTTGCTGAGGGGATAACTGGTTGTTGAAGCTAGTAGTTTAAAGCCTCTTAGGCAGGTCACATCACCAGATCTAAGGAAACTGGACCAGACACGCTGCATCTGATGTTTGTTCATTTAACACAAACACACACACAAACAATGATGCTCTATGCTTCATTAACCATATGGATTTTCATGCATGTATCCACAATTTGAGATTGTGATGTACATAAGCAGAAGAACTGGCACTTCATCCACAGCTTTTGCTTGCAAAGACGGCTCTGGACTTATTCTGGATGGGTCAGAACGAGATCAGGGTTAGCTTTCATTTTGTCTGAAACGCACACAGTGCTTCCCTTTGGAGATGGCAGAAGGAGAAAGCTGCTGTAGCCAAAGGCTGCTGTTGCAGCTTCAGGAGAGCCATCAATTGCATGCCAAGCATTGTTGTCCCTTCAGGGAGTAGCAAACATCTACGATAGCTTTGGTGAGTAGTAGCAGTTCTCTTCCCTCTGTGATGTTGTCTCTTTCACTTCTAGTTTTGCTGTGGCGATATGCAGCTGGGAATCCTGATGTATAAAAGAAGAGAGCCACAAGCAAAGAACAAGGTAACAGCACAGTAGTAACCTTTATTTCTTTGGAAGTTTTCTGGCAGGAAACAGGGAGCAGCTAAACTGCACTAGGTTTTTAAGAGGTCTCCTCACCGTGTTTCACTTACAAACACAGTACTCTTCTTGGTATGAACAGCTCTCCTCCACAGTGGTCTACTTTATCAAATGCCTTACTGAAGTATAAGTATACTACATCCACACTATTTCACTGATCTATTAGTTTAATCACTTTGTCGAAGAATGAAATAAGATTGGTTTGGCATGATCTGTTTTTGACAAACTCATGCTGGCTACTAGTTATAACTTTGTTTGCTTCTAGTTGTTCACAGATCTGTTTTTTGATTATCTTTTATAGGATCTTGCCAGGTATTGATGTTAGGCTGATTGGTCTGTAGTTTCCTGGGTCTGTTTTTTTTTTCCCTTTCTTGAAGATGGGAACCATATCAGCCCTTTTCCAATCCACAGGTACTTCCCTGGTGCTCCAGGATTTTTGAAAGATATGGTTCTGAGATAACATCTGCTAGCTCCTTCAGAATACTGGGATGTAATCTGTCAGGCCCCTGTGGTTTATATTCGTAAAGGTCAGATAGGTGTTCTCTTACCATTTTCTTGCTTATTTTAATTTTTGTTTCTAATTTGTCTTTTGCAGTGGTTTTTTTGGTATGCTGGGCTATAGTTTCTTTTTGTATGAAGACTGATGCAAAGTATGAATTAAGGATACTGCTTTCTCCCTGTTGCCTGTTATTTCCTTGTCACCTTCTCTCTTTAGTGGATCTACAGTTTCCTTGACTTTTTTCTTGTTGTTAATATGTTGGAAGAATTTTTTTTTTATTATCCATGATTTCTGTTGCAAGTCTTTGTTCGTTCTGAGCCATTGCTTTCCTGACTTCATCTTTGCATGTTCTGGCTGTCTGCTGATAATCAGCCTTAGTTATGTCCCCCTCTTTCCATTTTTTGTATTTGTCCTTTTTTGTATTTGTCTTTCAGTTTGTCAGAGAGATCTTTCTGCAGCCATGCTGGTTTCTTCTTGAATTTCTTGTTTTTCTTTTTCAGTAGTATTGTGCTAGTCTGGGCTTTTATGAATGAATTTTTCAGACTTTCCCACGCTTCTTGGGTTGTTTTTCCCTTTAGGATTTTCATCCATGGAATCTTTCCTAGGATATCTCCGAGTTTGTTAAAGTCAGCTCTTTTGAATTTCAAGACACTGGTTGGATTGTTTTCTAGTGTTGCTAGTGTTTGCGTTATATTAAATTCCAGTATGACATGGTCACTTTCACCCAAGGTTCTGGCAACTACAACTCCCTCTATCACTTCTTCTCTATTAGTTAGAATTAAGTCCAGTATGCCTTTATGTCTAGTTCCCTCTTCCACCTTTTGGATGACAAAGTTGTCAGCTAGTTTGGTTAGGAATCTGTTTGATTTCCCGCTCGCTGCAGAATTTGTCTCCCAGTTGATATCTGGATAGTTGAAGTCTCCCATTACTAAAGTGGTATGCTTCCTACATACATTTGTCAATTGGTTGGCAAAGAGTTCATCTATTTCTTCCGATTGGTTGGGTGGCCTGTAATATACACCTATGGTAATGTCACTTTTTTTCTTTTATATTAACCGATATACATTCTGGAGATATTTTATCTTGGATCATGTGCATTTCTGTAGATGTAGTGTTCTCTAACATATAGTGCAACTTCCCCTCCTCTTTTTGTAGACCTGTTTCTTTTGAACAATTTGTATCCATCCATTAGTTCATTACATTCATGGGTTTCGTCCCACCAGGTTTTTGTAATGCCAACTATGTCATACCCTTCCTCGCATACTATTGTTTCTAGTTTGCCTGTTTGTTCCCCAAGCTTTGAGCATTTGTATAGAAGCATTTAAGACTTTTATGTCTGTTTGTGGGTATTTTCCTGGAACTCCTGGTTGTTGTTTGGGTTTTTCTTTTTTCTCGTCTCTGCCTACCTCATTGTTTGATTTGTTTTCTTGGGATTTATGATTGGTTTTGGGTTCTACAGATTCTAAAGATTGGTCACCCTCCCCCCTTAAGAGGGCCCCAGGGAAGGCAGCCACGGAGATGGTTTCAGAGGCCAGAGTTGGCAAGATTGCTAAAAGGTGGGCTTAGCCAGTCACCACCTTGCTCTGTGGGTCTCCCAGGGCAGATGCCTGGGAGGAGAGCAGCACAGACAGGTGGGGGCAGCTGAAGGACTGGGCAGCACATGCCTCTCCTGCTCTGCACAGTTTTAGTGGGTGTTTTGCAGCAGGGGGAGGTGGGCAGGTGAGCAAGGCCCACAGCTAGACCACCCCCACCCTGCCACCTGCCTCGCCTCACGATGGCAGCAGCAGCAGCTGGAGGAGAAAGAGGCACAAGGGGGGGGAGGCATGCAAGATTCCATAATAAGGCCTTTCTTCCTATAATTCTTTCCATCTACTTTTCCTTTCATTCCTTCCACTTTCTTTTATATTCACATCCATGCAACAGCATTCCAAAATTATTCCTCTACATCAGTGGTTCTCAACCTGTGGGTCGCAACTCTTTTGGGGGTCGAATAATGCATTCACAGGGGTCGCCTAAGACCATCGGAAAACATATTTCTGATGGTCTCAGGAACCAAGACACCACTCTTCTATCCGGCCGATGCCGCCCTCCTCCCCCTTCTCCGCCGGCTCCTCCACCTCCAGGGCGTCCTTCTCCTCTGACAGTACCTGCTCCTGCCACCACAGCGCCATCGCATGCACCCCGATGCCACCCTGGGCCGGCTCAGCTGTGTGGGCGGCTGGGCTGAGCCGAGCCGGGTCTGGGCTGCTGCTGGCGCTGCCGCTGGGCTGCTCCGCCACTGCCACCACTGCTGTCTAAGCTGAGCTGAACTGCGGCGCCGAGCCGGTCCCCATGCCTCCTGGTTGCCTGGCTGCGCTCCACCCCTGGCTGCCCTCCATGCCATGCCGAAGCCTCCCCCATGCTGCCTGGCTCACCTCCCTCGCCGTCAGAGGCCGCCTCAGCCTTCTGGCTCCTGGCGCAGCCCTGGGGCTGGTGGGCAGGTGCAGCTCCTTCCTGGCTCGCCGGGCTCCGGGCCTCGGAAGCAGTCAGGTGGCAGGCAAAAGGGTGAGTTGGTGGCGATGCTCGCATGTGCGTCGGAGGCCAGCCGGCTGGGCCGGGAGGGGAGAAGCGGCACCTTCTGAGCGGGAACTGCCGCTCCAGCCGTGCCCCTCTCACGTGCAATGAGTCAGGGAAGGGTCGTGATGGTGAAGGGCTGCGTGGCGTGGAAAGGGGCTCCTGCGACCCCGCTACTGTGATGGCACTCAGGAGGCTGGAGGGGCGGGCAAGTCCCAGGGGGGCAGCTGGGAGAGGGCAAGAGCTGCCGGGATGAAGATGGGGGGCTCCAGGTTGGCGGGCATGAGGGCGACCGGCGGCTCCGAGGTGCGTAGATCCTCTGTGCAGCTTCCAAGGCCCTGGAGGTACTGCTGCTTGGCTCTCCGCCAGGCCCTCCGGCAAAGCCTCCCCCTCCCCAGGCAATTGTGTGGAGCTGCTTGTGCGTCCTTGGCAGCGCCTACGGGCAAGGCTGTGTGCCAAGGCCGAAACGCCATGCTTTTCCTACTGCTTCTCCTCCTGTTGGTCAAAGGCAGAAGCGATTTCCCTTTCCCTGGTTCTTTTCATCTGCGCTGGAAAGGACAATTTGGGCTATTTTATTACCGATACCTGTTGCTTGTTTTATTACTTGTTGCCTTTGCTGAACCAGGGAAAATTGGTTAAAGTGATTTTCAGGAGCTGCAAAATGCCTCCAAGTAAAGCCACAGCAATTACCGGGCCAATTTTCCCTGCTAGGGCATCTGTGTGTGTCTCCAGATCTTACAGGACTACCATCCCCAGCAGTCCTAAAAAGCACTGTGGAAGAGTGGGGAATGCTGGGAGTTGCAGTTCATCACCATCTGGAAAAACATGACTCTCCAAAGATCAATCCTTCCTTCCTTCTTTTCCCCTACAATTTCCTTCCTTCTCCATCTCCTTCCTTTCCCCTTCAGTCTTCCTTCCTTCCATCCATCTCCATCCCTTCCCCTTCAATCTCTCCTTCCTTCATTCCTTCCTTTCCCCTTCAATCTCCTTCCTTCTCCATCTCCTTCCTTTCCCCTTCAATCTTCCTTCTTCCTTCCATCTCCATCTCCATCCCTTTCCCTTCAATCTTTTTCTCTCCTTCCTTCCTTCCCCCTTCAATCTCCTTCCTTCTCCATCTCCTTCCTTTCCCCTTCAATTTTCCTTCCTTCTTTCCATCCCCATCCCCATCCCTTCCCCTTCAATCTCTCTCTCTCCTTCCTTCCTTCCTTCCTTCCCCCTTCAATTTTTTTCCTTCTCCATCTCCTTCCTTTCCCCTTCAATCTTCCTTCCTTGCTTCCATCTCCATCTCTATCCCTTCCCCTTCAATCTCTCTCTCTCCTTCCTTCCTTCCCCTTTAATCTCCTTCCTTCTCCATCTCCTTTCTTTCCCCTTCAATCTTTCTTCCTTCCTTCCATCCATCTCTATCTCCATCCATTCCCCTTCAATCTCTTCCTTCCTTCCTTCCTTCCTTTCCCCTTCAATTTCCTTCCTTCTCCATCTCCTTCCTTTCCCCTTCAATCTTCCTTCCTTGCTTCCATCTCCATCTCCATCCCTTCCCTTTCAATCTCTCTCCCTTCTTTCCTTCCTTTCCCCTTCAATTTTCTTCCTTCTCCATCTCCTTCCTTTCCCCTTCAATCTTCCTTCCTTTCCTTCAGTCTTCTTTCCTTCCATCCATCTCCATCCCTTCCCCTTCAATCTCTCCTTCCTTCCTTCCTTCCTTTCCCCTTCAATTTCCTTCCTTTTCAATCTCCTTTCTTTCCCCTTCAATCTTTCTTCCTTCCTTCCTTCCATCTCCATCACCATCCCTTCCCTTTCAATCTCTCTCCCTTCCTTCCTTCCTTCCTTCCTTCCCCCTTCAATCCCCTTCCTTCTCCATCTCCTTCCTTTCCCCTTCAATCTTCCTTCCTTCCTTCCTTTCCCCTTCAGTCTTCCTTCCTTCCATCCATCTCCATCCCTTCCCCTTCGATCTCTCCTTCCTTCCTTCCTTCCTTTCCACTTCAATTTCCTTCCTTCTCCATCTCTTTCCTTTCCCCTTCAGTCTTTCTTCCTTCCTTCCATCCATCTCCATCCCTTCCCCTTCAATCTCTCTCTCCTTCCTTCCTTCCCCCTTCAATCTCCTTCCTTCTCCATCTCCTTACTTTCCCCTTCAATCTTCCTTCCTTCCTTCCATCTCCATCCCTTTCCCTTCAATCTTTCTCTCTCCTTCCTTCCTTCCCCCTTCAATCTCCTTCCTTCTCCATCTCCTTCCTTTCCCCTTCAATCTTCCTTCCTTCTTTCCATCTCCATCCCCATCCCTTCCCCTTCAATCTCTCTCTTCCTTCCTTCCTTCCTACCTTTCCCCTTCAATTTTTTTCCTTCTCCATCTTCTTCCTTTCCCCTTGTCTTCCTTCCTTCCTTCCATCTCCATCCATTCCCCTTCAATCTCTCTACTTCCTTCCTTCCTTCCTTCCTTCCATCTCCATCTCCATCCCATCCCCTTCAATCTCTCTCTCCTTCCTTCCTTCCCCCTTCAATCTCCTTCCTTTCCCCTTCAATCTTCCTTCCTTGCTTCCATCTCCATCTCTGTCCCTTCCCCTTCAATCTCTCCTTCCTTCCTTTCTCCTTCAATTTCCTTCCTTCTCCATCTCCTTTCTTTCTTCCATCTCCATCCTTCCCCTTCAATCTCTCTCCTTCCTTCCTTCCTTCCCTTCAATTTCCTTCCTTCTCCATCTCCTTCCTTTCCCCTTCAATCTTCCTTCCTTCTCCATCTCCTTCCTTTCCCCTTCAATCTTCCTTCCTTCCTCCTTCAATCTCCTTCCTTCTCCATCTCCTTCCTTTCCCCTTCAATCTCTCTCCTTCCTTCCTTCCCCCTTCAATCTCCTTCCTTCTCCACCTCCTTTCTTTCGCCTTCAATCTTTCTTCCTTCCTTCCATCCATCTCCATCCCTTCCCCTTCAATCTCTTTCTTTCTTCTTTCCTTCCTTCCTTCCTTCCTTTCCCCTTCAATTTCCTTCCTTCTCCATCTCCTTCCTTTCCCCTTCAGGCTTCCTTCCTTCCTTCCATCTCCATCTCCATCCCTTCCCCTTCAATCTCTCTCCTTCCTTCCTTCCCCCTTCAATCTCCTTCCTTCTCCATCTCCTTCCTTTCCCCTTCA
This sequence comes from Bothrops alternatus, assembly GCA_034064705.1. Classification (NCBI taxonomy): domain Eukaryota; kingdom Metazoa; phylum Chordata; class Lepidosauria; order Squamata; family Viperidae; genus Bothrops; species Bothrops alternatus. The sequence goes on along the minus strand of JARGCV010000116.1, from coordinate 3,686,476 downwards.
ATCTTCCTTTCTTCCTCCTTCAATCTCCTTCCTTCTCCATCTCCTTCCTTTCCCCTTCAATCTCTCTCCTTCCTTCCTTCCCCCTTCAATCTCCTTCCTTCTCCATCTCCTTTCTTTCGCCTTCAATCTTTCTTCCTTCCTTCCATCCATCTCCATCTCCATCCCTTCCCCTTCAATCTCTTCCTTCCTTCCTTCCTTCCTTCCTTCCTTCCTTCCTTCCTTCCTTCCTTCCTTCTTTCCCCTTCAATCTCCTTCCTTCTCCATCTCCTTCCTTTCCCCTTCAATCTTCCTTCCTTCCTCCTTCAATCTCCTTCCTTCTCCATCTCCTTCCTTTCCCCTTCAATCTTCCTTCCTTGCTTCCATCTCCATCTCTATCCCTTCCCCTTCAATCTCTCCTTCCTTCCTTTCCCCTTCAATTTCCTTCCTTCTCCATCTCCTTCCTTTCCCCTTCAATCTCTCCTTCCTTCCTTCCTTCCTTTCCCCTTCAATTTCCTTCCTTCTCCATCTCCTTCCTTTCCCCTTCAGTCTTCCTTCCTTCCTTCCATCTCCATCCCTTCCCTTTCAATCTCTCTCCCTTCCTTCCTTCCTTCCCCCTTCAATCTCCTTCTTTCTCCATCTCCTTCCTTTCCCCTTCAATCTTCCTTCCTTGCTTCCATCTCCATCCCTTCCCCTTCAATCTCTCCTTCCTTCCTTCCTTCCTTTCCCTTTCAATTTCCTTCCTTCTCCATCTCCTTCCTTTCCCCTTCAGTCTTCCTTCCTTCCATCCATCTCCATCCCTTCCCCTTCAATATCTCTCTCCTTCCTTCCTTTCTCCTACAATTTCCTTCCTTCTCCATCTCCTTCCTTTCCCCTTCAATCTTCCTTCCTTCCTTCCTTCCATCTCCATCCCTTCCACTTAAATCTCTTTCTCCTTCCTTTCTTCCTTTCACCTTCAATCTCCTTCCTTCTCCAACTCCTTTCTTTCCCCTTCAATCTTCCTTCCTTCCTTCCCCTTCCCTCCCTCCCAACATTTTTGAGCAAGGAAGAGTAAGCTTCTCCAGAGAGCATTGCTATATTCTTTTTATGATTAATCACTATGCTTTAATTATGTTCAATTCGCAACAATGAAAATACACCCTGCATATCAGATATTTACATTACGATTCATAACAGTAGTAAAATTACAGTTATGAAATAGCAACAAAAATAATTTTATGGTTGGGGGTCACCACAACATGAGGAACTGTATTAAAGGGTCATGGCATTAGGAAGATTGAGAACCATTGCTCTATATTATAGTCACCCATTCCAATTAGAAGTTAATTTAATTTAATTTAATTTAATTTAATTTAATTTTTTGGACTTATATGCCGCTCCTCTCTGAAGACTCGGAGTGGCTTACAACATAAACAAAACAGTACTTCAAAACTAAGTCCAAATCTAAAAATCATTTAAAAATACAACCCTAGACGCATTCATCATTCACTCAACATTCCACAGTCAACCCCAGGCCTGAGGGCAAAGATAGGTCTTAAGATTCCTCCGGAAGGCCGGGAGAGTGGGGGAAGCATGGACTTCAGGAGGCAGTTGGTTCCAGAGGGTGGGCGCCACAACAGAGAAGGCCCTCCCCCTAGGACCTGCCAGACAACATTGTTTCGCTGACGGGACCTGGAGGAGGCTGACCCTATGCGCTCTCACCGGTCGAAGGGAAGTATGTGGCAGAAGACAGTCCCAGAGGTATCCTGGTCCAATGCCATGAAGGGCTTTATAGGTAATAACCAACACTTTGAATTGCGCTCGGAGACCGATAGGCAACCAATGCAGCGTGCGGAGAGTTGGCGAAATGTGGGCACAACGTGGAAGGCCCACAATTGTTCGCGCAGCTGCATTTTGCACTAATTGTAGTCTCCGAACATTCTTCAAGGGTAGCCCCATGTAGAGAGCATTGCAGTAGTCGATCCTCGAGGTGACAAGGGCATGTGTGACTGTGAGTAGGGCGCAACTAGTGTACCAGGAGAACCTGGGCAAATGCCCCCCTCGCCACAGCCGACAAATGATGTTCCAATGTCAGCTGTGGATCGAGGAGGACTCCCAAGTTGCGCACCTTCTCCGAGGGGTTTATAATTTTACCCCCCAGGGTAATGGAAGGACAGATTGAAATGTCCTTGGGAGGCATCACCCACAGCCACTCTGTCTTGTCAGGGTTGAGCCTCAATCTGTTAATGCCCATCCAGACCCTCACAGCCTCCAGACACCGGCACATCACCTCAACCACTTCACTGATTTGGCCAGGAGTGGAAATCTACAGCTGGGTACCATCAGCATACTGATGGTATCCATGCCGGTGGATGATCTCTTCCAGTGGCTTCATGTAGATGTTAAAAAGTAGGGGGGAGAGAACTGACCCCAGAGGGACCACACAGGGGAGTAACCTAGAGGTGGACCTCTGACCCCCACTAACACCGACTGCGACCGACCAGAGAGATAGGAGGAGAACCACCGTAACACGGTGCCCCCCACCCCCAATCCCTCCAGCTGGCGCAGAAGGATACCATGGTCGATGGTATTGAACGCCGCTGAGAGGTCAAGAAGCACCAGGACAGAGGACTGGCCTCTATCCTGGGCCAGCCAGAGATCATCCATCAGAGTGACCAAAGCAGTTTCGGTGCTGTAGCCGGGCCTGAACCCAGACTGCAGAGGGCCCAGATAATTAGCTTCCTCCAGAGACCGCTGGAGCTGAAGTGCCACCACCTTCTCAATAACCTTCCCCACAAAGGGGAGGTTAGAGACCGGACGATAGTTGGTCAAAATTGCTGGATCCAGGGAAGGCTTCTTGAGGAGGGGACGCATGAGTGCCTCCTTTAAGGGAGCTGGGAAGGACCCCTCCCTCAAAGAAGCGTTGACAATCTCCTGGATCCAGGTATGTGTCACCTCCCTACTAGCAAAAACCAGCCAGGAGGGACACGGGTCCAGCAAACAGGTGGCGGAACTCACAGCTCCAATGGCCCTGTCCACTTCATCAGGCGTAACAGTCTCAAACTCGCCCCAGATGACCGGACAAGAACATGCCCCTGTCCCCTCGACTGAATCGTTATCAGTCGACTCTGCTTCACAATTGGAGTCTAGGTTGGCCCGGATCTGAGCTACTTTGTCTGCGAAACAGTTGTTAAAGTCCTCGGCACTACCCTGCAGGGGAGGCCCCAGACCCTCAGGTTAAGGAGGGACTGGGTCACCCTAAACAGGGTGGCCGGGCGAGATTCCGCAGACGCAATCAAAGCGGAAAGATACAAAGATCTTGCCGCCTTAATCGCCTTCAAATAGGCTCTAATAAGTGAGCTCAATCTGGTTCGATCAGATCCAGACCTACTTCGTCTCCATCGCTTCTCTAGATGTCTCTTATGGCGCTTCATCCCCCTGAGCTCCTCGGTGAACCAAAGAGACCTCCTGGGGCCAGCACCACGGAGAGGTCGCAAAGGCGCAATCCGGTCAATAGCCCCCTTCGCGGCCGTATTCCAAGCCGCTACCAGGGACTCCGCCGAATTGTGAATGAACGAGCTCGGTAATTCCCAAGCACCGTCTGAAAACCAATTGGATCCATCAGGCGTCTGGGGCGGAACCACCTAATCAGTTCCGCCTCCCTGTGGGGAAGGATTGGGGCCGTAAAATTCAGTCGTAGCAGGAAATGCTACAAAGGCAAGATATCTAAGCCCCTTAAAACTAGATCATTACCCCATTGCCTAAATATACATAAAATAGACACTGCTTTGGTTCACACATTGTGCTAATCTATGAAATACTGTCAGTTATTTCTCAAATCATATCAAATCATAAATCAGGATTTGCAAACTGTACTGATGGATTCTCAGTAAATACTAGGCCAATTCCACCCAATCACATTCTGGCCCCAGAATGATGAGTCAAATACAATTACTGACTTTATGTTCAAACATAGTGTTTCCCCGAAAATAAGACTCAGTCTTATATATTTTTCCCTCCAAAAGAGGCACCGGGTCTTATTTCTGGGGGATGTCTTACTTTAGAACGGCTGCAGCCAGGCCTCCCATGCCCTGACATCTGTGGTGCCACTGCTCGAGTTCTTCTGCAGCTGCTTGGGGCCACATGCCACGTATCGCATTGCGCCACCGCTGCTGCTCATGTCTGGATGCCAAGAGGCTCATCTCACTAATCGCACTGCTGTCGCTGCTTGTCATAAGCAGCGGCACTGGCATGATCAGCATGATGCGCTGTGTGGCTCCTGCCATGAGTGGCGGCACCGGCACGATTGGCACGATGAGGCTTGTGGTCTCCTGCTGCAAGTGACAGCAGTATTGTGATCAGCATGACAAGCCTCGTGGCCTGCACCAGTGTGATGCATCACATGGCGTGTGTCTGCAAGCAGCTGTAGAAGAACTCTGGCAACGGCGCAACAGGTGTCAGGGATGGGGGGGTCTGATTACAGTGGTCCTAAGGTAAGCAATCGCGAGGCACCTAGAGCAGCTCCATTCCTCCCCTCACCCCAGCTTGATGTTTACATGTGCGCCTCATCCGAAACTGAGGCTTATTTTGGGGGTAGGGCTTATATTGGGCACACATGTAAAAATCACACTAGGGCTTATTTTTGGGATAAAGCTCATTTTCAGGGAAACATGGTATCATTTAAGAACTTAACCAAACAATTCTTCTATCTTAACCTTAACTGATTATTGGTTTATTTATCTTCTATAACTAGAATATCTCTATTTGTGTTTATCAGTAAGGCAAGCAAATTATTGTAATAATAATTAATGCAATGTTTAATGTTTCAAAGAGGATTAAAAACCTGAAGTGCACATTTCTCTTTAAACCATGGAACTATCTGAATTATATTAAAACCTACTTCCCATTTCTCAACTTAACCCACCACAAAGGTTTTTTGCAGGATAAAAATGGGAAAGGCAGAATTATGAACTCCTTAGAACATTAAATTCCCAGCCAGTAGCTTAGTTGGGAATTAGAGGGAGTCCAATAATCTGAAGAATACCAGACAGGAAAGACTATTTTAGAGGAAAAATAAAATGTAACAATAATAGGTGCATATGAAAGCGAGCTGGATGACTTTGGGCTAGTCACTCCCTTTCAGCGCAACCCTCCTCACAGGGTTGTTATTCTGGAGAAAATAGGAGGAAGGATTATTGTGTGTGTTCACTGCCTTGAGTTATTTATAAAAATAATAAAGGTGGGATTCAATAAACCAATAAGAAAAAATATACAGTTTGGCCTAGCCTGGCCCAACTTTATACTGAGGAATTTTAACCTTCCTTCATAAAGTCTTATATATTTGAAGTACACCTCCTTCTTTAAAGAAGTTTTATCAAGTTTATTATTATACTAATGTTTCTCTTCATATCAGATATAATTATCATGGCCAGGTAGGTCAGCTAATTAAATCATTTCACCGCATATGTGCCTTCTCTCTTTAAATCAGTGCACTTCTGAGTGGCCAGATAAGATGATTAGTGCTACCATATGCATATTAGTAGATAATCTGTTACGGTAATCTGTACTATAAAGCCTTTGTGATTACTGAGGTTAATGAGACTGGGCTGCATCTCTTTGCTGTCATCTTAGTTATATTATCTTATCGCCAGCAATGATAGTCCTATGATTAAAAAAATGTTGTTGTTAACTGAGTATATTTTCAGTCAAGGCATCCAGGTGGTTGACATATCTAGTCACTTTTAGCTGATCTAAACTTCTAAAAGTTCCTATTTTGTGAAGAGTCTCTCCTGAAATTTCAAACAAGAACAGGGAAGCTTTCAGGGATAAGCTCATGTGACTAGATTATCTGGCTGATTTTTATAAAATAAATTCATGGAAGATGGTTATCACCCTCACACAAGATGACACTTTAGTTCTATGGTGTCCAAAAATAAACTTCAGTGGGATTGCACTGTAACTCCATGATAAGGGTAAGGTTGTCATCAAGACTCATTCCATATGTAACAGATTTATCACCTCATTGTTTGACCAAGGAAAACAAAGTGGCCCTACTTTGAACAATTTCTATGAATCAAATCTTATAGGATGAAAGACTACATACAAAAAGATGTTTAATAGATAATCCACCATAGGTATTACTAGCAAAAGGAGGTAGCATTGAAAAGGATTGCTAGAAGAATTAATAGCTTTTTGCATGTTTCTGACAAGGCAGATGAGGGAGAATGATAAACCTTCCCCAGTCCTCCTTATTAGTGTAATATTACCTCATTATCACTAATATATAAGCTATTAGGGTAATTTAATTTAATTAATTTAATTGTTGTCCTTGTCCAGTCCCTTTAATGAGATGTTCACTTCTACATAGGCTGCAGGATATGAAAATTGAAATTGCCAACAAGGCCAGTTACTGTATAACAGCCGCAAATCTAAAAAGAAAATACACACACACACACACACACACACACACACACACACACACACATCCTGCTATATCACATCAAAATCAATTGAATTGAATTCAGCATCTGGTTTCCAATAGAGGCCAGCTCAAGGCCAGAGGCCCTCATGTAACCCCAAGCAGAGGAAGAAAACATTTTCCATTATATTTCATCCCATGTAAGGCTTACCATAATGAGTCTTCCTTCCTTTCAGAAGCTGTTGCACAGTCTAATGCAGCGGTTCTGAATCTGTGGGTCACAACCCCTTTGGGGGTCGAACGACCATTTTACAGGGGTCGCCTAAGACTAGGGCTTTTTTTCTCATAGAACGCTCAAAACCGTGTTCCGGCACCTTTTTTTGATGGATTTTTTTCAACTTTTCCATGAGTTGTGCTACACCCTCTATTCTATTGACTTTCGAAATCCAATAGAATAGACTCTATTGAATAGACTCTTAATCTATTGAATAGATTAAGAGTCTATTCAATAGACTCTATTCTACTGGCTTTCGAAAGCCAATAGAAATTGTCCACACCTGGTCGTTAAGGGCTGTCTCTGCACTGCTGAGCGCGCCAAAAGACCCAGCCTGCAAATGTTGCACATGCAAGTTGTCTGCAGCAAAGGCAAGTTTGCAGGAACTTTTCACCTCTCCCTGCTGAGCAACTACACCATCTCCTACTTATAAGTAAAAGAGGACCAGGGGTGGGAGGTGGGGAGCAGCTGTTAATTCTGCCCTGCCGAAAAAGCGGAATCCATGTGCACTCCTGCCTCATGCTCACCCGTGTCAGCCAGGCTCTCCAGGGTCGCGCTGCAGCATGGAGAGCCTGGCACTGAAGCACGGAAAATATGTGCTTGCCGGCCTCGTGCTCACCTTCTGCGCCATCGATGTGCATTGCGGCGGCTGCTGTGGGAGCCGTGGGGCCCGCTTGACAAGCGGGGCTGCACAGGAAAGGTGGTGGTGGAGGTGGTGCTGGCGGGGCAGTGGCGGGCACTGGGTGCGAAGGTGGCACGTGTGGCACACGGCGGGTGGCTGACCTTCCTTGGGCCGGGCCAGCTGGTGGCTTAGCCAGTGCTGGACCTGCGCCGCCGCTGCCTCACCCTGTGTGCCTACATTGCCGCCCTGGAGCGCCTGGCCCATGACGCTTGCCGCCGCCTCGGCCTGCCCACAGCCCACACCCTCCCGCCACCCTGCACTGGCGTCTGGCTCGGCAACCGCAAGCTCTGCGCCATCAGTGTGGTGTGCAGCTGGTGCTGTGGGAGCTGCAGGGCCTGCTCTACATGGAGGGGCTGCGTGGGGTGAGCAGCAGGGCAGGCAAGACAGCTGCAGGTGGGGGTATGGGGGCGGGGCAGCTGGTCTGAGCCGAGCCGGGCATGGGCCGCTGCTGGCGCTGCTGCTGGGCTGCTCCGCCACTGCCGCTGTTGCTGGCTGAGCTCAGCTGCGGCGCCGAGCCGGTCCCCACACCTCCTGGTTGCCCAGCTGCGCTCCGTCCCCGGCCGCCCTCCGTGCCGGAGCTTCCCCCTGCAACACCCGGCCCTCCTCCCTCTGGTGCCTGGCGTGGCCCTGGGGCTGGTGGGCAGGAGCGGCTCCTTCCCGGCTTGCCGGACTCCGGGCCTCGGAAGCGGCCAGGCGGCAGGGAAGAGGACGTTGACTGCATGTGTGTTGGATGCCAGCCGGACGGGCCGGGAGAGCAGGAGCGGCGCCTTCCAAGCGGGAGCTGGCACTCCGGCTGCACCCCTCTCGCGTGTGATGAGTCGGGAAGGGTTTGGCGGTGAAGGCGCAGCGTGGAAAGGGGCTCCCATGATCCTGCCACTGCAATGGTGCTCAGGAGGCTGGAGGGGCGGGGAGGTCCTGGGGGGTGGCTGGGAGAGGGCAAGAGGTGCCAGGATGACGATGGGGGGCTCCAGACTACCATCCCCAGCAGCCCTAAAAAGCACTGTGGAAGAATGGGGAATGCTGGGAGTTGCAGTTCATCACCATTTGGGAAAACATGACTCTCCAAAGATCCTTCTCCTTCCTTCCTTCCTTCCTTCCTTCTTTCCTTCCATCTCCTTCCCTTCCCCTTCAACCTCTCCTTCCTTCATTCCTTCATTTCCCCTTCAATCTCCTTCCTTCTCTATCTCCTTCCTTTCTCCTTCAATCTTCCTTCCTTCCATCTCCATCTCCATCCCTTCCCCTTCAATCTCTCTCCTTCCTTCCTTCCTTCGTTCCCCCTTCAATCTCCTTCCTTCTCCATCTCCTTCCTTTCCCCTTCAGTCTTCCTAACTTCCATCCATCTCCAACTCCATCTCTTCCCCTTCAATCTCCCTCTCCTTCCTTCCTTCATTCCTTCCTTCCTTCCTTTCCCCTTCAATCTCCTTCCTTCTCTATCTCCTTCTTTTCTCCTTCAATCTTCCTTCCTTCCATCTCCATCTCCATCCCTTCCCCTTCAATCTCTCTCCTTCCTTCCTTCCTTCCTTCCTTCCTTCCTTTCCCCTTCAATCTCCTTCCTTCTCTATCTCCTTCCTTTCTCCTTCAATCTTCCTTCCTTCCACCTCCATCTCCATCCCTTCCCCTTCAATCTCCCTCTCCTTCCTTCCTTCCTTCCTTCCTTCCTTCCTTCTCCATCCCTTTTCCTTCAATCTTCCTTCCTTCCTGCCTTCCATCTCCATCTCCATCCCTTCCCTTTCAATCTCTCTCTCTCCCTTCCTTCCTTCCTTCCTTCCTTCCTTCCTTCCCCCTTCAATCTCCTTCCTTCTCCATCTCCTTCCTTTCCCCTTCAGTCTTCCTTCCTTGCTTCCATCTCCATCCCTTCCACTTCAATCTCTTTCTCTTTCCTTTCTTCCTTTCCCCTTCAATCTCCTTCCTTCTCCATCTCCTTTCTTTCCCCTTCAATCTTCCTTCCTTCCTTCCCCTTCGCTCCCTCCCAACATTGTTGAGCAAGGAAGAGTAAGCTTCTCCAGTGAGCATTGCTATATTGTTTTTGTAATTCATCACTATGCTTTAATCATGTTCAATTCGTAACAATGAAAATACACCCTGCATATCAGATATTTACATTACAATTCCAAACAGTAGCAAAATTATAGTTATGAAGTAGCAACAAAAATAATTTTATGGTTGGGGATCACCACAACATGAGGAACTGTATTAAGGGGTCGCGGCATTACAAAGGTTGAGAACCACTGGTCTAATGGGTTTTCTTCAAAATGGCGGAGGGAGTTTAATATTATGATATGCCAACTTGAATTCTCATCCCATCCACAAGGGCTACTTGCCAGTAAGATCCCTCTCAACCAACATCAGTGTGCTTTTTAGATAGCAAGCAGGAGGCAAATGAAGAGATAATTATTTCATATCCTGGAGGGGGGGCTGAACCTCTGAGTCATTCCAGTGTTTGAAGTTAACTGGCTTGTTGACTTAAATGGACAAAAACAATTGAGGAAAAAAATGCCTTGCCAATGAATACAGTGAGAAAGTGCCCATAGGAGATGGATAGTTCAAAGGATATTTTGCCTGTGGAGCTTTTAGTTTTAAAAAGGATCTTACAAATATGTGTTCTGATCTCTGATTTCTCCTTTGTGCACTGCACTTAATATTTTCCCCTGATCTCTGACCTACATGAGGAGAAACATCTTATCCAAATTTTCTGTTGTTTTTCAATTTATTTTCCATTTAACTCATTTTGGGCAGAGGGAAGGAAGGATAGGGTGGCTCTTTTCTGAAGGAGGCCAAAGGAAAGATTGCATGAGAGGGCCAGTGTGTGTCATAAATTCCAGACAACTTGTCCAAGAGAGTCAAGATTAAAAAAAACATCTGCAACAGCAATACCTCCTTCCCCCATTTGTTTACTTCAATCTGCATGATATCAGAGGAAGGGCAGCCCAGATTCCATCAGGGAACAATCTTTACAATCTGTTATTTATAAATCCTAACATAACAATTGGAACAATGAAAAGCCCGCATCTCTCCTTGCCTTCCAGTTACCTTTAGTTATAATCTAAGGATTATATTTCTGGCAGACACTTCCCAATTCTGAAAAGAGTTCAACCTCATCATGTAAAGCAATTGGGTGGCAGATCTACTGAAAACAAGGCAATCTTTGGTCCTCATCTTCTTTTTCCCCTCTCTTCCTAGATGCAGAAAACTCAGCTGCACCTATGAAATCCAATATGTTCTGAAAAAGCAGGGGAGACCTATTCTAAGTATTGTGGAGGGATATGTTATAGACAGAGAGGATTTGTGTGAATCAGAGCATTGTTTTGCATTGTGCATTCCTATGCTATGCATGATTCAGAATTGTTAAACTCATCCTAGCTGTGAATGATATAAAGGCAATTAAAAAAAACAGAGGGCCATTTAAAAAAAAACCATAACCATAAGAATTTCACTTTATGGGCCAATTGCTTTTTTTTCTTTTCTTTTTGACTATTTTACCTTCAGGATGTCTATGGAGATTCTTAGTCATCCCCAATAGCCTCTGCCTGTTTTCAACAGTCAAGGGACACAGGGCAGAAAACATCCTGCAGCCAAGAAGGCTCCACACAGATCTGCACTTCTCAGGTGACCCTAAGGACACAGGCAAACCTCCAAAATGGTTTCAAGGACTCAAGGAATGCAAATGACCAGCTGTTTGCAAGCAACATAAATCCTTCCACTCCCCACCACCTAGTCAGAGCTGAAGAAGCTTCTTGGATGAGAAGCAAAACGTCTTCAAAAGAAATACAAAAAAGTCCAGTTGCCTCCTGAAAAAAAGCATCTTTGGCACCTTCAGGATCCAAGGACAGTCCTTAAACTTTGGCAAGAATGTTGAACATGCTTTGGAAGACCTTTTCTCTTCTTGCTAACCTCAAAAAACTGGCACAATTCACTCTAGCAAAAGAGCCAAGTTAATAGGCGAAGTCTTGTGGTCACATTGGCATCTCCTGTCTTGGGCTGCTGCTAGAAAATGAGTGCATAGTCTCAACCCTGCAGGCTAAAAACTATCCTCTCATCTCTTCCCAAATGCTGCTGATTCATAAAGTAAAAAAGAGTCACAGCAGGTTGCAGCATCCTGCCTGTCTCACTGGATCTTGAAAGAAAGTTAAATAGATTAGACCTGGTTAATATTTGGTTGGGAGATCTGTGGGAAGTCCCAGGGCTACAAACTAAACTGGTAAAAAGTAATAGGAAACTGCTACTTCTGAATTATTCCAAAAAATGACATAGATGTATTCATATAAAACATCAAGCTCAGCTCAAAGGAATCTTCCTGTATTGCAGAGCTTTCTAAATGTTTTGCCATGACACACTCCTTTAATTCTCTTAATTCCCCGCCCCACCACAAATAATCCAAACACCACAATGAACACGAATGGATAATGAAATCAATACGAAACTTTGAAAAAAGTGGATTTATTGTAACAAATAAAAGTTTCCTCACGCCTACGCTGGACTTTATCTGCACCTCCCCAAGAGACGTACACTGACAGGTTGAGAGATGGAGGGGAGAATGTTAAAGCACGTGGCGTGAATCCTACTGAATATATGTAATTTATTTATTTTACTGATATTTCCATTCCATTTTGTTTTCGTTCTGGCTCCACTGACATTTTGGAATTGTAGCTCTTGGCATGTCTCCCCTGGCCCCAAAAGGTTGCACAACCCTGTACTAAAGTCATAAACAATGTGCTCAATGTTTTAGCAGGGCTTTCATTGACAACTGGAGTCAGCAGCTCTTCATCGTATACCAGATGAAAAACAGGAAGTTCTCAGAATTAATGTCCTCTAAGCATCCACGTCAAGAGAGGCCTGGGGTTGACTATTATGAATATTATCTTGATGCCACTAGGAGGCTGATTTGTTTTAGGCAGTGGTTATAAACACTCTGGGCACAGTGCAAAATTTTTGTTCTTGGGCTTCTCCAAAGTTACCGTGTCATGAATGGAAGCCAATCTGATACAACTTGAATGTGTCTTTGCCTCTGGACAAAGAATGATCAGTATGCAATTTATTATTAGAAACCGCCCTCTAGCCTTTTACTCAAACTGCAATCAAAAGATATAGGTCTTTGGATGGGGGGACTTCTGAAGAGACTGAAAAAGGACACCAATGTTGCTCATGTTAAAGCTACAATATGCAAAGTTACAAAAATTGTCAGACATTAGCATGCTAAAGCAGTTCCATTTTATGTTAGCAATCATCCTTCTTCCTATAGATCACAAAACAGTGCAGTTCTCTAGATGTATCCTTAAAAATCAGTCATGCTATAAGGTCTGTGGCAGGTAGATGATAGCAGTCAGTTGAGATGTTTCAAGGTGTAACAAGACATCCTGCTATAGTTTCAAAATTACATATCATGAATGAAAAATAGACACGGCATGGTTGTTCATTCTCTTTCAATTAGTTCAACCTCAGTTTAGTCATCTGAATATGTAAAAAACACTTAATAGCTGGAATAATTTCAGCTATGACAAGACCATGATTTCCATAAACCTTTTCCTCAGACTGACTAGAATGTACTATATATAAGCAGTTCCACCAAATTATGGAAACACCTTCACCCAAGAAAAATATCTATTCATATTATCATCTCTTTTTCTCTATCCCAACATAGATGCTTATTTATTGGGAAATTTGATGAATAGTCTAGCTGATGGTCATTTACAAATTCCCTCCCCATAAATAATCTTTGCCATTCTGTAGAGTCTCCTGGGAAAGGGCAATGCTCTTTAGGCAGAAGTTGTTTGATAACCATTTTAGTCATCTCTATTTTACTGCCCATAGCTTCTAACTGGAAAAATTCACACAAGGAAGAATCTAATAATTAAAGGGCACGACACAGTCCTTTTCTTGTTTCCTCATTGTCCATTTCTTGTCTACCCTCAGGGCAGTTGCAAAAAGAAAAGAAGAACATTAGGCTTTGCTTTGTTCCCAGTTCTCAACCCTCTTCCTGGTCTAGTCTAGGCGAAGTGACACTGTGAATATGCCTCTTCTAACCTTCTTTGTAACAATTAAAGAAGATCTTTGAGTACTGGGGAGATTCTTGCTGAATCTTTTTAAGGATAAATAAAGCAGATCCTTGATACTTTAAAATGATTAGAGGGACAATTGTATCTGTACTTAATGAAAGAGTTGATAGCTTATCATCTTTTGACAAATTAGGAATAGCAACATATGGTTACTACTCATTTTGTCCCATTTGCAATTTTTCTTCTCTACAAGTGAATGAAATATCCTATCTTCATTCATTTGCAAAGGAAGTGGAATCACAATCACAATCTCAACACCAACAACAAAGACAGAATTACATCACAGATTTATGGCAGGAAGTAGGCTTCACTCTCACCTATCTATTGTTTCCCTTAAAGAAAATAAGTAGAATATTGCTTGCTTCTTTCATTTGCACTAGGAAAAAAAGATTTCTCCATCTACTCACATGGTTTACCTAGGTATTATTTGTATCTCCATCTGAAAATTTGCACTGTTGCCTTGGCCATCTATGGCCCCAAATATGCGTCACCCCCCCCCTGTATTAGTGGCTGATGGATTAAGATAAGACCCCACCTTCTCCCGTGAGCACCCTGCTCCCTTCCTCCCCATTTTTTAAAATTTTAAATTAATATGTTTATGACCTTTTATTGTTCAATGTTTTATCAGCTTTTAATATTTGTAAGCTGCCCACAGTTGCTTCTAGCAAGACGGGTAGCAAACAAGTTAAATAAATAAACAAATAAATAATAAGTAAACAAATTAGTCCTGATATTTAGGCTGGGTTTCTGAGCTTCACCTGGAATCCAGTAAACTGAGCTTAGTAACACATCATGATCCCTGTTCACAGCAGAGATAATTCAGCCATATCCCAAGAACCACAAAGTCTATTCTTCAGTTATACGCAAACTGGAATAAAGTTATGTGTCAAAATCTACACTTCTCTGAATATTATGAAAGTAATATGAAGGAGAGTAGTGTTGAGGGTCCTAGCTAAATATTTTGTTATGTTCAACATCATGACCAGTACTTCAGTTCAAATGGTTACCGAAGCAGTTCCATTCTATTCCTCCCATCTACCGGTATGCATATGTACTAGAGACTACAGACCTATTGGCCTCTTACCACTTTGTATTTTTTCCTCAATTTTAGAATCATGGGTGAGATGGACACATTTATGTCCTAGACTAGTGACCTCAAACAATTTTTTTTTACACTGATGTATGTTACACTGTATGAGCCCATGGCTTCTTCAAATGTTACGGAAATTAAAATAGAACATTTGTAGGTCAGGGTTGAAATGAGGGGTGCTTGATGCTCTCTGAACTTGGTTGTTTTCTTGCAAATGTTTCATTAGGACTAGCACTGATAATGTTACCTAGTTTTGGTAATAACATGTCTGCAAGAAAACAAGCAAACTCAGAGACCACCAAGGTCCCCTCATTATGGAATCTAGATTTGAGTTAAACATTATAGAAACATTTCAGAAACAAAAACTACCGTATCGGCAATGTGAAAGGAGTCAATTTCTTCCTTTTGCTAGAAGCATTTCAACAGAGGCCAGACAGCCTTCTATCACCAAAGAGGCTGTAGCAGCTCTCTGCACTGCAGAGCCTGCATGGAAATGCCAATTGGCACTAGATGACTCTAGAATCTCTTTCAATGTTATCTTTCTGGGCACTATTTATGCAGTGAATTGTGCTTACTTTCCAACAATGCCCACTCTCAGAGAGTTTGCGCTATCAGGCTGTACTGCATCCAAGCATTGTTGTGAGATTAGCATTTATTTATTTGTTTGCAGCATTTTTAAGCTGTTCCACTTTACCCAGATTCTGGCAGGAAAACAAGAAAATAATAACAACCCTATCAAAACAATGAATACAGTAAAGCTCCTACGGGGTGGAGGACAAGGTGGGGTCATGGGAAGAAACACATCATGGCAATCCTATTTAGCTTGGGCCAAAAGCCCAATGAAATAAAATCATTTTAACTCATTTATGAAAACTGTAGTGCGGTGGGGAGATATAATACTGAGGCCTACCAGAGCCATCTCTTCCTTAGCCAATGAACCCCTGTAGGTAGGACTCTCCGTTGATATTCTTACAATGATATGGTAAAGCCACACTTGGAATACTGCAACCAGTTTTGGTCACGATACAAAAAATATACTGAGACTCTAGGTCTAGAAAGGGTGCAGAGAAGAACAACACAGATCATTGCAGGGGCTAGAAGCTAAACATACAATAATGGTTGCAGGAACTGGGCGTGTCTTGTCTAACAAAGAGAAGAAGACATGATAGCAGTCTTCCAATATTTGAAGGGTTGTCACAGAGAAGAGGGATCAACTTAGTGTCCAAAGTGCCTGAGTGCAGGACAAGAAAGATGGAAACTTACCAAGGAAAGAAACAACCTAGAATTAAGAAGAGATTTCCTGACAGTGAGAACAATTAATCAGCAGAATGGCTATGAAGTCTCCTGCGTGACCAGGGGGTTGGACTAGAAGACCTCCAGGGTTCCTTCCGTTATTCTGTTATCTGGGCTAATTCTATTATGGTAACGTATTGCCTGATGTTCTGTTTTTTGGAAATATTTTGAGTAATGAAATGTTTGGACAACACACCCTAGGTTAAAGGAATTGAGTATGAATCTCTTTACTATAGTGTCCTCTTTGAAACTGGGTAAGAAAGTGAGGAAAAGGGCCAATATGCTACATCAAAACCTGGGCTTTTTTTCTCATAGAATGCCCAGAACGGAGTTCCAGCACCTTTTTTGGATGGAACCTTGTAGGGTGGGCAAGGCGGGTTGTATGATGTGTGTGAGTTCCGGCACCTTTTTTTTTTTTAAAGAAAAAAAGCACTGATCAAAACTATTCTTGTTCAAAATATGCATAAAGAGTGCACTCTGAAGAACATTCTTAAACAATTTGGTAGCTTCTTTGACACTGTGTGGTTCTGCCTTCTTTGCCACTTCCTTGAGCAGTTATGAAATCAGTTTGTAGACTTCAAAACAAAAAATGGAAAAAGCACCTTGTCTCCTCATGTAATTTAGACATCCTGAAATATTTCAATCAGGCATCAGTTGTAGGTGGGGGCTTGAACTTTTATATTATGATTAAGAGAACTGGTACAGTGGTTTTGAGTGTCATCTTTAAGGCTGGAGTTAACATCTTCTGCACTGCACTGCATAGAATGTATGTGTTCAGGGATGGATGCATAGGCATTCTTTTTATACAGTGAATTTAATGTTTACCGTTTGAATTTACTTGCCTTACCCGCTTCCCAGTAGGAAGTCAGAACCAATCAGCATGCAGGGAGCGCACCTCCGCACAGCTGAAATTCAGGAGGGGTGAGCATCAGCCCATCTGCAGCCTGATGCAACCTCTGTTTACCCATCAACCTTTGCAGCGTAGGTATGTAGTAACGGCTAAAAGCAGTTGCGGGCAACTCTAAATCAGCTTTAAACTGGAAGTCTTAAGTCTCCCATTAGGCTTTTGTGCAACACGTCTCAGTAACTATCTAGCAGCCTAACACAGAGGTTTGCAAACTATGGATTGGCACACAAGGAGGAAGGGGGCTTGGAAAGCAACTTGTAGGGTGTTTGCAGTTAGTTTTTAAACCTATTTAGGTTTGCATAGGTAAAGTGACTATGAAAATTCTCTCTGGTCTTTGCTCCTCACTTGAACTGTAAAGGCTGAGACTTCCTGAGATTAAAGTGTAATTATTAAAAGTAAACGATGTATTTATTTCTTGCCCAATCCTAACTCCAGAGAAATGTGGGGATTGCCCACATTCTTTTATCATTTTAGGTGGTGGTTGTACTGCAGCCTCTGACCTATCTAATCTCACAAGGCATTTATATAAATAAAATGGATGAGAGAAGATTTGTGTAAACTTTTTTGAAATCATGAATTGTGAAAAGAAAGGATGCATTAAAAATGGAATGGATTAGAATAATATTCCTAACAGGAAAGTATGTCTTCCTAAATGCTAGAGAAAGAGAAGCACATGACCCAATATTATCAACTACCCGAATTACTGATAGAGAACCAAGAACAAACAGAAGTAAACAAAAGGATCTCTGATAGTGTTTCCAGTATAAAGTAATGTATTCAAAATAAGTTCCTAAAAACATAAACACAAAAATTTACTCACAATAACAAACATTTTTAAACCTTACAGAACTATCTTCACAGGGACTTAATCTTCTTTATGGTCATTGTTCATGATAATTATCTACACAATTTATTAGATTTTTAACCCACCTTATTGCAAGTAACTCAAGGCAGCAAATATACCTAATACTCCTTCTTCCTGATTTTTTTTCCAGAACAACAACCGTGTGAGTTGGGTTGGTCTGAGAAATAGACTGATCCCAATGTCACCAGGCTGGCTTTCATGCTTAAGATGGGGCTAGAACTCATGCTTTGAAGTTCTCAAGATTTTAGATAATCCTCACATTTCAACCCATAGTATATACAGTATACATAAAATATTTCCCTTACTATCTTATAGGGGTAAGTATTCTGTGTATTATTATTATTGATTTATTACGGAGACTACATAACATTTTAGATGACTTCAAGGCCATCTCAAGATTATACAAACTAGAAATTAAAATAAGGGACTTCTCATTTTGTGCTTCGTTTTTAAAGGTTTTTCTACTCCTTCTCTCATAATTTTTTAAAAAGTTTTAGAATGATTACAAACCCTGCAAAACTTGTTGAAGCAGAGTCAAAAGAACAACGAAACTTCTCCGTATCCCTTGCTAACGGTGGAAATGTCCCACAGTAGATATTGGCAGAAGAGGAAGACTGCATGTAAAAAAAGAGAAGTTGGTGCTTATCTAAAAAGCAAGGCCCCTCCCCTTTTCATGCGAGCTGAATGTGCTGTTTCCTTTTCCAGTGGTAAATGGTCAAGAACCATGCTGGTAGCATCTGAACAAGCAGGGCTTTCTCCTGTTTGCTTCCCCAGTCTTTGCTGCAGCTTTGCTTCATTCATCTTTGGACGTGGATAGGAAAGCAGAGTCAGTGCAAAAAGCAAAGGGGGAACATTTCTGAATGCTTACAGGATGAATTTCCATAACAGTACAACAACATCTGCTCCGCGTGAGTACTCAAACCCCCTCCTTGTGCAAAATGACAAACGTACAACTCTTACGCTTTGTGTGTTTAAAAAAGAAGGGGGGGGAATCGCTGTCTTGCTCTCTCTTTCTCTCTCCAAAAACTTTCTAAAGTACTGTAAACTTTATTCCTCTCTTGCCTGCATTTGGTGGGTGCGAAAAGCAAGCAGAAAAAACGAAATTTGTGCACGTGTGCCTGGGATAAGGCAGGAATCCAGCTACAACGCTCGTTTACAAAGATCAACCTTTATTTTTTTTTTCAACGGTGTAGCTGAAAGTGTAATTGAAAAGGGAGCTGAAAAGAGCGATTAAGGGGTTGATTTCCTTTTTCACCAAAGATAGAGAAATGCAATTGTTTAACTGCCTTCTGCTTCTTTCTCTGTGCCCTCTTTGAGGTGTTACCACCTGGCTCAAATACAGACAGGGAACTGTCTCTCGGTAACATGAGAGCCAAGCCCCAAACTGTCGGTCTATATTTAGCCACAATGCATTTTTGTTTTTCAAACCTTCCTCAGAACTGGTGTACAGCCGCTGAGTGACAGCAGATTGAAGGAAAAAGTCGGTGGGCGTGTTTCCTGTTTCCAGAATGTTATGTACTTTGGTGAAAAGTTAAAGCAGGAACCGAGTTAGCCCTGGGAGATTCATGTGGGGGTGAAATACCAGTCCAACACTTGATACTCAACCCGACCTTGAGAACCGAGAAGTTAGGCCGAGATCATATTGCAAGCTAGAGAAGGATGGGGACTTGTCGGGAACTACTTTCATAACGTTCAATACCGTTAGTATTTTTACCCATAATATCAGGCAATGTGGCTTACACCAAAATTATGCCCTACCTTCCACTTTAAAACCAACAGAAAAACAAAATACAGGGGAAGAGTAAATCCATCGCAGTGCAGAGCAGTATCTCTCGTTCCTGTCACGTGTTCAGGCCACAGACAGTGAAGGTCTATGAGAGCAGACATATTAACATAAACTAAATGTCGTTTATTAAGTTTAGAGTTCATCCAAAATTATCAGATTGCCAAATGATGGGATGGCATAGAGGCCCTATCCTGCTTGAGTGGAAATGGGTAAACTTGTTTTCAGATTGTTAGGTGGAGTTTCAAGGGAAAGGATGTAAGATATTTTGCTGCCCTTCCTCCTCTCTGATAAATATTTGCAAGTGGGCCACTTTTGCAGCTATGGCTTTGTTTTTTTGGTAGCCCTGACTCAACGGCTTTTATTTCAATTTATTAAAGTAAAGTGCAAATAATTGCTACTCTGCGGTCCTATGGGTACACAAGCACCCTTGGACTAATTCCTAAATCCATTTGCATATAAGCAATGGCACCAACCTGTCCCATTTCTAGAACTGTGCTGGATGTAAAAAAAAGGGGGGGAGGAAAGGATACAGGTAGGAAAAAAAAAAGAAATGGGAAATGGAGGATTTAAGAGGTGTCAGAGACAAGATATACCAATGACCTCAC
Source organism: Bothrops alternatus (assembly GCA_034064705.1). Classification (NCBI taxonomy): domain Eukaryota; kingdom Metazoa; phylum Chordata; class Lepidosauria; order Squamata; family Viperidae; genus Bothrops; species Bothrops alternatus. The sequence goes on along the minus strand of JARGCV010000116.1, from coordinate 3,666,548 downwards.
TTTGGTGTTGAATCCATCCACTGCTCACTTAAGCCCCATATTTCTAAATGAATGTAGCCCATGAGAGAAAGCAATTGGTTCACTTCTGCTGAAAATAGAGATTTTACTTGTTTTGGGGGAAAGAAGTTTACTTTGTTAAGTGGGACTTCCATGGTAGCAGAACTACAGAATCACCAGTGCTTAGGAGAGACCAATGATCTAGTGACCTCTATTGGATTTCCTCTTATTTTGCAGTGTTTCATTATAGCTGATTGGAATCCAAAATAAATTGGATTGCACATTTATTGGAATTCAAAATAAATTGGATTGCACATTTTCAATAATTGTCAATGTAGCTATCAAAAGATTGTAGTATGTGCAAAATAATTCCCTAAGAGTTTGGATGGATTGAGAGAAAAGGAAGTACACAGGCTTCCTTTTAATGTAGGGGTGTTAAACTTGCAATGTCACGTGATGTGTCGTGATGTATCGTGACTTTTTTGCCATTGCCAGCAATGGGATGGGCGTGGGTTTGCTATGAGGCACCTGGCCCATGGGCAGGCAGTTTGACACCTCTATTTTAATGTAAGAAGGCAGCAGCATCCCCTTTAACACCTGAATTTCAGTGCTTGCAGCTCTGCTTGACAGGGTATATCAGCTGATATCACCCCTCAGACATAGCTTTTCTCTACTCTTGAAGCAGCTGTGTCAGCTCCAGGTTTGAAGAGATCCAAGCCAAGCTGCCTTGCTTCCCCTCCACCAAGTTTTCCTGATTTATGCGGACTTCCTGAACGTTGAGCACAGAATAGGCCTAGCAGTAGAGGCTTATGGAGGAGTGTTATGCAGCTACAGCAAGGGAACTGCCATTTGCCTTCCCCAATTCCTAAAGAACAAATTGCTCCAGAAGAGAATTGGAATTGCAGGTAGTTCTTGACTTAAGGCCAGTTACGTAGTGCTTATTGAAGTTATGCTGGATCCTGAAAAAGTTATTTAAGACTCCGTTTTGAAGAACAAACATCTGCTTCCTCCCCCACCTACCCCCTCTGCCTGCCATCAAATTTTTGACATTCGGCCATTTGCAGTGCCTTATGGTCACGTGACCACAATTTTTGCTAGAAACCGGTGTTTACTTGCAATATAGCAAATGTGCTATGTGCTATGGGGCAAAAAAAAAAAAACACACGCTCCATAGCAAATAAAGCATATAAGGAACGGCTGCTGGAATTGGGTATGTCTAGTTTAATGAAGAGAAGGACGTGGGGGGACATGATAGCAGTGTTCCAATATCTCAGGGGCTGCCACAAAGAAGAGGGAGTCAAGCTATTTTCCAAAGCGCCTGAAGGCAGGACAAGAAGCAACGGGTGGAAACTAATCAAGGAGAGAAGCAACCTAGAACTAAGGAGAAACTTCCTGACAATTAGAACAATTAACCAGTGGAACAACCTGCCTCCAGAAGCGGCGAATGCTCCAAAACTGAAAGTTTTTAAGAAGAGACTGGACAGCCATTTGTCCGAAATGGTATAGGGTTTCCTGCCTGAGCAGGGGGTTGGACTAGATGACCTCCACGGTTCCTTCCAATTTTACTACTACTATTATTATTATTATTATTATTATTATTATTATTATTATTATTATTATTATTATTACTTATCAGCAGCCAAATTCACTTTACAAGTGCTGTGCTCACTTAACAACTGCCACCAAAAAGTTATAAAATTAAGTCTGGTCATGTTACCCACATTATAACCGTAATTGGGGGCTCAAAACGTCAAAAAGGTTCTTCAGGCTTTCTGATGGCTTCAACAATTCTTGAGAGGAAGTGGGGAGGAACCTTGGAGTTATGATATCGCTTTGACCTCCCCAAAACCTCATTTCACTAGGAGATATGGGCCCTTTCAAAATACTGGTTTCTCTTCCCCCCAGCTCTGATACCGGTATAAGCTTCAGTATCTAAAGTGTCAAGATGCATCTCTTTAATCCTTCTACATTGCCTTCTCCACCTGCTGTGGCACTAACATTCTTTTGCTGCCATACTAAATACAGAATATTGGGAGGGTGAGGCTCTTGGCTTCCTTGCAAAAATGTGCCACTGATAGGAGAAAATATGTAAAGGGTCCCTCCCATAGATTATTAGGCAAATCTGTCTGTGTATTCCAATATATAAAATAAAAAGCTTTCGCTAGGCCATGCCATGTACTGATGCCATGATTTCCCTTTGTCTTTGGAATAATTACACCAGCATCAATATGATTAGGTGCATCATAAAACTGCAAGCACACAAAAGCACCGGAGGTCATCTAATCCAACATTATCTAAAATCCGGTCCATTTGCACTAAGAAGATAACATTCACCACAGCATACAGATAGTAGTCTTTGACTTACAACAGTTCATTTAGTGACTGTTTGAAGTTACAACAGCACTGAAAAAAGTGACTTATGACCATTTTTCACACTTGTGACCATTGCAGCACCCCTGTGGTCACGTGATTTGCATTCAGATGCTTGACAACAAGTTCGTGTTTATGACGGTTGCAGTGTCCTAGGGTCATGTGATTGTCTTTTGCTACCTTCTGACAAACAAAGTCAATGGGGAAGCCAGATTCACTTAACATCCGTGTTACCAATTTAACAACTACAGGGATTCATTTGACAAATGTAGCAAGAAAAGTCATAAAAGGGACAAAACTCACTTAACAAATATCTCACTTAGCAACCTAAACTCTGAGCTCAATTGTCATAAGTCGAGGACTACCTGTAGTTCTTACAATCAAAGAGGGTCACATACGTTCATTTGGTTTACTGCCAGAAATTTACCATAACTGAAGGACTGCATCTAGAAAACAAACAGAATTGATGCTCTGCTATTGTGGAAAGCATATTGGAAAAACATTTCTCTGCTTGTGTCCATTTTTTAATGTCTATGAGAGATTTTATGTCTTGTCTTGCATTAAGGGAAAAAACAAAGACCAAATAAAAATAATGACCTGGAGGTAATCAAGCTACATTTTTATGAAGTTTTTCATACATTGGCTGTCCTCAAAAGAAAGTCCTTTAGGACATTTTGTTCCAGTGGGTTTTAATATGTGTTTAGCTATTGGTTAGTTCTTTTTTAAAGCACAAATATACAAAATTACTGCTGATAAAATTCTGTTCTTTGGAAGGACCTCTTGCCTCACAGTTTGGTCCTAGCAGTGTGATAGCTCCCACCTCGCAACAGGATGCAAACAAAAGTTTAAATCAGTGATGTGTTTTGTTGTGAATTGCTTTTTTAAAAAAAACAAACAACATTTTGAAGCCAAAGACAATATAGACATATTTGAGAAATATATGAGAAATCATTAAGAATTGCCTTGCTGGATTGGACTATAGGCCTATCCAAAAGCCCGCAGAGAGTTGCACACGTAGGAAACCATACTTCTTGCTGCCCTTTATCTGGTAAAAATGAGGGATGTTATGAACCCCGCTTAGTGATGATACTATGTTGGAGGCAATTATTATGAGAAGTTTTTTGAATGATATCCTGCTGTCTCCCTCTCACTTCCCATTATTTAAAAACAAAGGGAGAAAAATAGTAATCGCATCCTGTCTCATGATAAACAGAAGAAGTCTAGATTCCTTTTGCTTCCTTTCATAAAAGGAAGGAAAGGAAAAAATACCTTCTCCCTCCCTCCCTGATTATTTCTCCTCCTTGAAAAATGAACAATTAGCTTGAACTTGTAGAAACAATCTCTGCCTTCTTGCCTGCCACCATTTCTCCAAATTTTCTCCAGGCACTACAGAGAAATGGAGCCATTTCTCCAATGGAAATAACAAGCTGTTTCATAGGATGTTTTTATAGGGAAGGAGAGAAAAAAGAAGAGAAAGAAAGAAAGGACAGAGAGAGAAAGGAAGGAAAGAAAGAAAGAAAAAAGAGAAAGAAAGTAAAGAAGGAAGAAAGAGAAAGAAAGAAAGAAAGAAAGAAAGAAAGAAAGAAAGAAAGAAAGCTGTGGGGACGTAATCCTGCAGCTTGTTATCTTGCCTCTGCAGTGCTATATTCTCATTCTCAGAAGAGCAGAGAAATACAAACCATTGTTGATAACAATGGAATATGAATGTGGGTGTGTTATAACAAACAAAACATTTGCAGTGTTATTAAACTCAGATGTTTCATTGTGATTAGGCAGTGCCATATATATAGAAATACCATGAATTTTTCATTTTAATTACATGTGTTTAAATTAAAGGATAACCTTCGATTAGGCCAGTTATTGAATGTGTAGCATTCATATGTATAAAAGGTTACCTTAAAACAGCAAATAATTTCAAGTCATTTTGTCATACAACCCAAATAAAATGTTGGATAATACTGTACGTGTGATCTAGGAGCCACAACTATTCATTTTTTGAATAAATACAACATATTAACATATAGAAGAATCTCTTTTCTAAAGGCTTTCTAAAAAAAACTTTCTGTATTGAGGTAGTCCTTGTTTAGCAACCACAATTGGGTCTGGCAATTGGATTATTAAGCACGGAGGTTGCTACAGTAAGTGAAATCATGACTTACGATCTTACTTCATTTTTCTTTGGTTTACAGACCTGAGATGGTTGTACATGGGAGGATTGGTCATAAAGTTACTTTTTCATCATGGCCTGTATGGTCACTAAATGAGTCCCAAATGAAGATTACCTGTATAGTTAACTTGAGTGAAATGTCCTAGTTCTCATCTCTGCAAATCAAATAAAGATCAACACAAATGCATTCATGATTTGCCAATGGCAGTTTTAACAAGCTAGTGAGGCTATTTCAAGTCTGATATGTATCAAGCTGCCTTTTAAGCTTTTGACTTTCCTAACATACAGTGGGAAAGAGAAATTGGTGGTTGGTGCACAGCACTTATAGCTTCATTGAGAGAGATTTCCATAGAAACCTATTTCCCTAAGTCAGTGTCTCTTTTCTGAAGATATTATAGAGCCAAAGAAGAGAGAGTACATAACACATTTTCATTTGCATAATTGGAATGCAATTATTCCTGATGAACATAGGACAGATATGAATGGTTGGATACCAATTGGCTATGATTTGAAGAAGAACAGAAACACATCATCTAATTTAGATGACCCATTAGTATATTTTTTTTAAAATCCAGGCAAATGTACAGTATTGTTTGGTGAAGGAATAACAAAAGCTTTCTTGTAGATTAGGACTCTGAGGGTGGTAAGAGCAACAGAAGCAGCCATTTGAGAATGATTTATTTCCACTCCCAACCCAGATCATCTCTAGTGCCAACCACCTGGCATATAAAACCAGCAGGAAACAATATGAGAACTCCATATTAATAAGCTATCCCAAGACATTGCCGTAATTATTGTCATTAAATCCATTTCTGAAACAATGACTGTTTGCTGAATGAAGGTACATGGACATCCAGATAAGCCAATTGACTTTGCAAAATCTCTAAAGCAGGGCAGCCTCTCATATAATTTGTTCTGCAGCATATGTTTCACCACAGGGATCTCTCCAAATTAAAATGACAAATTCTGCTGAAAATTGCTGTCTATAAAACTTCTTAAAAAAATATATGCCATTACTGCTGAAAAGTGGGTTTCCTCCATAAACATCATTTTCCATTTCTTTTTCATGTTAAGCTTACTTAGGGAGAGACTTCTTCCTTGTCCTCCATCTCTTGAGCCCTAAAAATGTTTTAAGTATCCTTTATTTTTATGTATTATTTAACTTTGTTTTTAGTTACATTTTAATTAATTTTTATTTATATTATTTTAAACTGACCACCTTGAGGGCCCCCTTTGGATAAAAAGATAGAATGTTAAGTATTTAAAGGGGGGAATATGCTTAAGTGTGCCATACTAACTTAATATGGGAAACCTTTTTGTTATTGCTAATGTTTATTTAATATTTCTATGCTTGGAATTGAAAGTACATACACTTTTAATAGATGCCTATACTCTAGATATTTTCTTGAAACAGAAATAGATGAAATATTATATTACACACTAAAGTTCTATTGGGATGTCACAACATGAGCGAGTAATATTTGTTTTTGCTAGAGTATACACATCTCTTGGAAAGAGGGCTGGGTTAATGATGCAAAGTAATTGGGAGCATGTCTTATTGAGCAGTATAAAGAAATAATAAAAAAAAGGGAGGGAATTTCTCTTTTCTTTTTCCCTTATTTGGGGGAATTGGGATTTTGGTTTTTATTGTTTAATTTGCATTGGGTTAGTTTGTTTAAATTTCAACTCCAGCATTCAAGTGTTTCTCACTCCACAATGGGAGAAAACTGAAATTTGGCAGTTCAATCTTTCCAAAGTTACATTCATCCATAGGGCTGTAAGTTGCCCATCCTGGTTGAAGACGTACAGTACATATTGATATCATAAATGACATTCAGTTCATTGCTCTTGTATGGAATAGTACACATTGCAAATCCAAGACCCTTATTTTCTTTCTAACTGACTTATTCTCTCCTGGCTTCAAATATAGATAGTTCTTCCAACTTGCATATATGACTGTCAGATCACTGAGGAAACTAGAATAGAATGTTAAGAGGCCACTCTTAATTTTTTGCTCAGAATAATCAATTGCCTATTTCCAGTTATACAGTTTATGCCATATATATATATATATATATGTATATATATATATGTATATATATATATATATGTATATATATGTATATATGTATATATATATATGTATATATATATATATATATATATATATATATATATATATATATATATATATATATATATATATATGTATATATATATATATATATATATATGTCAAGTGTTTATTTTTTAGATTGCACCCTGTAAACCCAAATATGGGAGGAAGGAATCATTCTTTCCTTTTGCTTGTTTCAGCTCAACCCAGAGCCATCCTGCAAGCACAAATATATATATATATGTTGTTTAAAATTGTTGACAAAGAAATAAGGGATTTCTGATATAGCTATTTCGAGTTTCTTAACTCTCTTCAGTCAGAACTCACCCTTCCGGGATTCGAACCCAGGTTCGAATCCCGGAAGGGTGAGTTCTGACTGAAGAGAGTTAAGAAACTCGAAATAGCTATATCAGAAATCCCTTATTTCTTTGTCAACAATTTTAAACAATATATATATATATATATATATATATATATATATATATATATATATATATATATATATATATATATATATATAATCCTTCTTAAATCATGCTATCTCCAGTTTATGAAAGTACTTATAACGTATGCTTCAGAAGGCACAAAGCTTTATTATACTAATATACATCCATTTTGGTCCACATGAATTGTTGAACTATAGTTATGAGAAATGACAACATTGGCTAGGAATAAAAGGTCTTTGAAATGGCTAAGCAGGATTTGAACTGTTAGTACTTTAATGGAAAGTTGCTAGGAAATTCCAGGGCTTTGCTTTACATTGGAATATTTTTAAAAAATCTGGAGAAAGTAACTTACCATCGTTCCGCAAAAATTTAAATGGTTATGTCCATGCTGTCTCCAGACTTAAGGAACTTTTAAAATATTTTATTATTCTACAAAATCTGAAGAACCAAGACTGGTTCAGATCTTGAAACTGTTTTTAAGTCTGCAGCCACTGTTCTGGCTCCCCAGTCTCAAAGGCTCACCTTTAACAAAGTTGGCTTGAAGGTTCTCCTACAGATGATGTTCTCCTAACTTCCAAATAATGCCAAAGGGTTTTTCTCTGCAATTCACTTACATTTTCAAAGATTTTCCAGACATATACTTTCATCCTTGAGAGTCTGGGATTCTGTAAGATTTTGAAATAGGAATTTGCAACTTTTTATAGGTTTACTTTTGGTCTTTGAATGATATGCTGCAGGCTGGTTTCAGGAGACCAAATCCCTCAGTTTTCAGCAACTTTGAAATTGCCCCTTCTTCCTTCAACTGAAGTTGGGGAAAAAGAAGTATCTCCAAGAAGAGACCATCAGAAGTATAAACAGTGTATTTTAATTTTGTAACATAATTGAAAGTGATTTTTGAATTCTAAAATGGAACAATGAAAAGTATGGAATTGTACCAAGCTTTATTCAAGATTTTAATATGCCATAGAAAAGCAAGCAAATAATGTTTTTATGAAAGAATAAATGAGCAGGCACAATACATAGATCATAATCATAAGTAAAAGTGCTGCTTGATTCATGAAAATTCACTGGGAACCATACTTCATAGAAGAATCACAAAAAGCAATCTCCTCAGACACAATTATCAACAAAAGAAATTAAATGACTATAAAATTCAAAACATAAAATCAGATGACCATCTTCCATCTTCAGTAGATGCTAAAGCTGTCAAAAGCTTGGCTAAAAAGAAAACAATTTTCTGAAGGCCAGGAGCAAAGGGATAAAGTTGTATGGAAAATAGGAATATTGGCTATGCTTGCTGTCTTGAGTTATTCATAAAAAGGTGGGATAAACATATAAAAAAGCATACCTTTGCGGGCAATGTGTTCCCTAGTATACGTCAACTTCTGAGAAGGTCTGACTTCTAGTTTGTATCCCCTTTATTTCTTGGAGAGATGGGATCTGTCTATTTCATATGTCTCTGCCTGGGACAAGATAGGTAGAATCCTTATAAACATGGTGATCACTGGGGTTATTATTTTACCTCATAAGCATATTGCATTGGGCCCAAAAGTCTAATGACAACAGTTGCAGCCCCTTAAAATAGGCATTATTCTGCAGTACAGGTAGTCTTCCAAATACAGCCTCAAATTCATTTATCAATATTACAAAAGGACTTACAACTGGTCCTTGTACTATGACCATCAGAGCATCCCCATAATCACATGATCAAAATTTGCTATTAGCATATATTTATAATGGTTGCAGCACTCCAAGGTCTTGAGACTGCCATTTGTGACCTTCCCACCCAGCTCCCAATAAAGTCAATGGGAGAAGCTGGATTCACCTAATGACCACATGATTCACTTAACAGCTGCAGTGATTTGGTTAACAACCACGGCAAAAAAGGGTTGTAAATTAGGATACAATTAAAAATCACCTTGCTTAGCAGAAATTCTTGTCCAAATTGCTATCATAAGTCAAGGACTACCTGTAACTGGGATCTACCTACCAACAGTCTGAACTCTGAAGCATCCAAGGCATCTTCAAAGGTCCTCTCACATAGAATTCATAGTCTTATTCATTTCACTTTTACACTGCTAAAAGCTAACAATTCCCAGTGGCTGGTGATAATAAAATAAAAGCCAGAGTTAAACCTGTAGATATTGAAGTCAAACTTGGTTTAAAATGTATATTTTTGAAAGCCAGTGAAAAGATCTGGTTCATCAACTTAGCACTCCTATAATTAAAATTACATGTAATTAATAGAGCTGTCCTTCAGAAACCATTTGGGAAAGATGGTTTCCTCAAGGCACCCAGAAGTGTGAATCTAACATCTTGTCTGCATTCTTTTCCCAGAATTGCACAACTGGCCTATGCTGTTGCCAAATGATCCCAAGAGCAGACACCACTGCTTTAAAAAGTTGTAGGCAGATGCTACATTCATGTCCTACATGCCTTGAGGCTCTTTTCAGACCCAAATCCAAAGCACTGCACAACACTTATAGCTAATGTGATTTACCTTTTAATAAATATCTAACCTGATTTCTTGGAATTCTCATTTTTAAAAATGTATCACTTAGCAACAACATTTAGAAGTTTCTGGGTGTGCATTTGAGGCTTTTAAGGGACATAAAGGTCCCTGGAGTTGTGTCATTTTCTTTTTAAAAATAATTTGTGGTTAAGCCATCCATTGTAAGACAGGGTCATTACTGTTCTACATCATTGGGATCTGTCTGGAGGAGGGAAAAAAAAGAGTAGAACCCATTAAACATTCAAACTTTAACCTGAGATTTGTGGTGCTTTCTCTCCCTATCTCCTGTCTTATTCCACTAAGCCCCACAGAGTTTCACTTTGAACATTGTATGCACTTTTTAAAACTGCTTCCTTTTCCTCCAAGGTGTTCTAGAAGTACAGTAAACAATAAGAAAATTAAGGAAAGTATTGCCACTGGAGAGGAAGGCATAAATCTTTCCTTTTCAACTTACAGGCCTGAAGTGAGGGTTTGCTTGTTTGTTAGTTTGGGTATTTCTCAATCTGTTCAAAAGTTATTTGCTTTCTCCAAACATATTTGCTGTAGATATTTATGATCTCTGACTCCTACTTTTGCAGGTACGTTACGTTTTGTCCCATTTTATGATCTTTCTTGCCACAGTTGTTAAGTGAATCTGGCTTTCCCATTGAATTTGTTTGTCAGAAGGTTGTAAAAGATGATCACATGATCCCAGGACACTGCAACCGTCATAAATATAAGCCAGTTGCCAAGCATCAGAATTTTGATCCAGCGATCATGGGGATGCTGCAAAGGACGTAAGTGTGAAAAATGGTCATAAGTCACTTTTTTCAGTAGGTTGTAACTTCACATAGTCACTAAATGAACTATTGTAAGTCGAGGACTACCTATATTTCCATTGTAGACACTAAACTAAAATAACATAAAATAATAAAATAAAATCTCTTGTCTTTGCAAAATCATCAGAATTTATCATTCTTTAATTTTTTCAAATTGTCTTGGAGGATTCATTTCCTGAATTGTAAGTGATGGCAGGCACTTCAACTGGATCTTTTCTCTGCATTCTCTGAGTAGGAACTAGACCAGGGGTCTGCAACCTTGACAACTTTAAGACTTGTGGACTTCAGCTCCCAGAATTCATCAGCCAGCATAGCTGGCTGAGGAATTCTGGGAGCTGAAGTCCACAAGTCTTAAAGTTGTCAAGGTTGCAGACTCCTGAACTAGACGATGATGAATAGCACTTCTACACTGCAGCCAGCATAACTACTTGTTGGGGAAAACCAGGTTGTGGTAGAAATTGTCCTGAGGTATAGGAACTGAATGGAGTACAAATTAAAACAAATCCATCTGTCCTGAAAAAACAGCCTATTTCCTATTCTACTTTGAGGTCAGTAATTGTAGAGATTCCTGAGTGTCAAAAACCAGATAGCAGAGAGAGTTACATAATTTTCTCTAATACCACATGAGTCCTCAGTTTCCACATCCAGTGGTAGTTCTTTTTTTCCTGCTTGTGGGGGGATTGAATGTTCAGCTGAGTCCCACAACACATAAATATGTGCAGTCACTTATTCTTTACTGTCCTGGATGATTGCTTTTCATTTTTCTTGGCTGGGAAACAACAACTAAATAGGTGTACAATCCTTTCAAAAGCCACCCACGTTCTAAAACCTCAGGTCTTTCAGCTAATGCAGAAATGTTGTAGTTCTTTGGGAATTCTTGAAGGCCTTTAGGCAGAAGTCTGTCTTGGTGAAGAAGGTGACAAGAATAAAGATCTATTTTTGGAACACATATATTCTGGATGACAACACATCCCTGTTTTTCATAAGAAAATTACTTCTCTGGAAACACTCTTCTCCATAGCCACTTAGTGTGTTACTGAGCCAGTGGACCTGGCCAAAAACAAACAAACAAAACAAAACAAAAGTAAAGATTTCTTTATTATTTCTCTTGAAGCTTTACTTTAGTAAAGCTTCTTTGCTTTGGTAACCTCAACTTTAAAATGTTGTGAAGATATTGAGGAGACATGTTGCCTGCTAATAACAGAACAGCAAATAGAGTATCTAAAAATTGTTTCAGGATTAATGCAAATTCTGTCATGTTGTAGCAACTCGGATCCAGACTTATTCCTGCCCAATTGATTGTGCCTCTGTCTCTCAGTCAAGGATTAAAGGAAAACTAATGGCAATTTCCAGTGGACACAAGTCACAAGGACCATCAGAGAATCAGAATCAAAAGCTTTTCAGTCACTGATTAAAATAATACTTAGAGGAAAATCATGTGTTCCATTCATGGCTAAGGAAGGTCATGGCTAAGGCAGTATTTCTGATTCCTCATTTTCCAGGGTAATTTTGAACCGTTTTTCTTAGTTTGGGTGGGAGGGGACCTTAGGGGTAGGGATGGGAATGGTTTGCATCTCAGAGTACTCCTGCTTCTATTTTGTCCCTTAAATTTGTTGCTGATAAAATGTAACATCTTTGAATTTCTTCTTTTGGGGTACCCTTTGCCATCACCTCTGTTCCTTCCAAAGCTTAACCGTTTGAGACATGTGGGAGCTGGCACAAAAGTGACATGAATTCAGTTGGTTTTTCCTTCTAGCCTGAATGACCAGTCACAAGCATAAGAGAAGAGTATGGGATGAGTTAAAAGACAATGCCCTGATATTCTCCATAAGCTTCCTACTATGCCTGTGACATGTCTTTGGATTAATTATGAACACAGTTACACTGGTTTTCTGGAAGACCAGTAAACCCATCTACAAAAATAGCTCGGCTAAAAGGTTGGTAGACTGAAGGATGTAGGTTGAAAAAAGGAGGAGGCTAACATAGTGCATTAAGAGAGTTCTCTCCCACCTCATTCATGGTTCCTCTGTTTCAGTGGCCTTCAGCTGCACTATATATAAGTCAGGCCATGAATCTGTCTCAACTAAACTAAAGAGTTAACATGAAATAGGGTGCCAGAGTTTCATACTGGTGATCTGGTCATTCATATAAAATTGTTGAAGGTGCCATCCCCACACTTGCCTATATCTACCTCACATTGGTTAAAAAATGTGATTGGTGGTGGTTTACCATATTACCTACTAGTTCAGGGGTAGGCAACCTTGGTACAGGGGTAGGCAACCTTGGCTCTTTTATGACTCGTGGAATTCTGGGAGTTGAAGTCCACGAGTCATAAAAGAACCAAGGTTGCCTACCCCTGAACTAGTAGGTAAAGGGCGTTGTCTTACCTGAACGCCTGTTCTCAGCATGTGGATTTCGAATCCACGGATGGGTTATTTCAGTCCTCTAGCCCATGTGACTAGGACCAAATTCTTAGCTCCGCCTCTGACCGGGCTTCCTGTCCTCTGATCGGACTTCCTGTCTCCCAGTTTTTTTCCTAGTCTTCAGCCCGAGAACATCTCTTAGAGTAGGCTCCGAGAGTAGGTCTTGATTCAGTTGAAGCAATTAGGAATTTAGGTTAGAATTATTTTATTTAACTTAGACAGCAAGTTACTCATCAGAAGAGGGAGGATTCGGAGGCAAGCAGGTCCGGGGGACCTCCCGGGACCTCCCGGGACCACGCCGTGGGAGCAGGAGGGGAAACGCTCCCCAGCTCAAGACCCGCGGCCTGAATCCCCCTCTCGAAGTTTAATTCTCCCCCGGAAGGCACCCCAGCGTCGTCGTCGGACTCCAACCAGCGTGGAGGAAGAGCCCAGCGATGGACGAGGCTCCCGTCGCTCCAGAAGCGCAAGTGGGGTTGCGGTGGGGGGAGGAAGGCGCCGCTTAGCCGCTAGGCCGGCACTCGGCGCAGGCCCTATAGCGGCCGCGAGGACGGCGAGTCGGGGTCTTCGGCGGCCATTAAGGACCGCGTGGAAGGAGGACGCCATCTTGGCTCGCTGGCCTCGGTTGTTTTGGCGCGGGGGGCCATTTTGAAAGGGGGCGGTCCCAGCACGGGCAGCAGAAACCGCCATTTTTTGGCAGGCCCAATCTACCGGGCAAGGCCGGAGCGCCGTGCAAGCGTGGGGGGTATCAGACACTGCGATTAATCGCAGAAAACCGGAAGCCTGTGGGGCGGCACTTCGCTGCGGCAGGCAACCACGAGCCCCAACCACCACAGCGCTTGCGGAGTCAGGCCGAGAGGGGGAGTTTGGGTTAACGGAGGGTGGACATTGGGGTGCATTTACCCCTAGGGATAATCAGCCTCGCAGACGTTTCTGAGAGTTAAGTCTGCCTGTCTGTCACTGCCAGCGCATCAGTGCAGAACGGGGCTCAGCCCCACCTGCCTGTGGAGTCGATTCCTCCCCCCTTCCCCCACTTGTCTGGAGACCTCTGTGGGGATCTCAGACGGACGATGGCAGACAGTGCGTCGCTTCAGGTGTACCAAGGCTCAAGCCCTCCCCCTCCTTCCCCAAAACGCAGAGCCATGGATTTGGAACGGGGGGGGCAAGAAGAAGGCAAAAACAAAACACCTAAATAAGGAGCCGTCGAAGGCAGCCGAGCGACATGCCTTAAGGAGGCACCAGGTGCTAGAGGGAGAGTGTGCCAAGGCCCAGAGGCTTCAGTCCAGTGGGACTGAACAGGCTGATTTCCCCCAATCCACTCCTTCCACGCCAGAGCATGCTGAGCCCGCAGTCACGCAGGCGGAAGCAGAACTGAAAATCACAGGCCTACCTGGAGGGTGGCCTGAACAATTGCAGACATATATGCAAAAAGCATTTGATAAATTTATGACTTCTAAGCTTTCTTCATTCCCTCAGGAACCCATCAAACAGCCAGCGCCCCCACTCCGTGGGGGACGCGCATCCACCCAAGCCTCCGAGGAGTCCGAGTCATCTTCACAGATGGCAGAGGAGGAGCCGGAGGACTGGGAAACATCTGGACGCCAGCTGTCAGAAGATGAGGACGAGACTCCGGAACAGGCCTCAACCTCAGGGCTGTTCAATCCGGCTCAGTTCCGTTCACTCATGCTCAAAACCTGTGCCACCCTTAGCCTGTCAGCAAGGCCTAAGGAGACTAAGCCCGCCTCCCCCGAGGAGGAGGAAGGTAATGTCCACCCGGTGCTACATCCACCTGCACCGGAGGAGATAAAGGTACCGTGCCCGTTGGTGTTCCGCACCACGCTGGAATCACAATGGGCCTCATTGGCAACCACGCCGTCCCCAAGCAGTACAGATAAAAAGATATTGAATGTATGCGATGTCTTGGCTTCCCTCATAGAGGTACCAACAGTAGATGAACCACTAATCTCTCTCTTTGCCTCATCCGCCATTCCAGGAGATATGGCGGAATCCATGAAAGCCGAGGACAAGAAATTTGAGTTCGCGCTCCGCAGGACGCACCACTCTACAGCCTGGGCGATCAGATCCGCGGTCTCAACCTCTCTGGTGGCCAGGGCATCAATCTTGTGGCTTCAGGATCTACAGGCAAGTGTATCGCCAGATCAGGTACGTGCACAGCAAACGTTAAACAAACTGTTGATGGCAGCAGAGTACATGGCGGACACCACCTTGTCGGCCTCCAAATATTCAGCCAGGTCCATAGGGTCAACAATAGCCTCTAGAAGGCTCCTCTGGCTCAAAACATGGAAGACGGACCTTAAGTCCAAGTGGTGACTGGCCACCGCCAAATACTCAGGACCCAAGTTGTTTGGTTCCATCCTGGACCCGTACGTAATTGAAGACAAGAATAAGAGAAAGATACTCGCCCACCCTTCCAAAGGAACAGATAAGCGAACCCAGGAGTTCCGCAGACAGGGGCCCCGCCAGAGTGGGTCCGGAGAATGGAGACAGCCCTTTCGCAGGGGGCAGTCCTGAGATTGGCCCAGAAATCAGCGCTCCTTCCCTTCAGGTCAGGAGCGCTTCCAGGACCGCCCGGCCGCAGGTAGGGGCCAGTTCCCAAAACGCAACGCCAGAGGAGGGACGGGACGACCTTACAGGCGTTCCAAGTGATGCCTGGGACAGCCCCATAGGGGGTCGCCTGGCGCTGTTCAGCCAAGTGTGGCAAAACACCACAACAGACGCCTGGGTAAGGGACACCGTAACTCACGGCCTAGCCTTAGAGTTTTACGCCCCCCCCCCCGAGTCAATTCATAAGGTGCCCGGAGTCCCGAAACCCCTCAAAAGCGAAACTACTAAGACTGGCCATAGAACACCTGATAGAAATAAGAGCCATAGAACCGGTCCCGTCAGGACAGGAAGGGCAGGGGTTCTACTCCATCCTGTTCGTCGTACCCAAGACATCGGGGTGATGGAGAGCAATCCTAGATCTCAAGAGACTAAATCACTACGTAATATACAAAAAGTTCAAAATGCAGTCCCTCAAATCTATCCTGGCCAGCATCCGAAGAGGGGATCAGTTGTCATCCATAGACCTCACAGAGGCATACCTACATATACCAATAAGGCAGGAACATCGATGCTTCCTACGGTTCTGCTACAAAAACAGGCACTACCAATACAGGGCTCTACCATTCGGCCTGTCATCGGCACCCAGGGTATTCACAATGGTGCTGGCCGTGTTGGCAGCGCACCTGCGCATGCTTCCGGTGCGCGTCCTATGTTACCTAGACGATATCCTGATCCTGTCAAGCTCCCAACAAGCGGCTCACACAGACCTGCGGGTCACGCTAAGCACACTGCAGGAACATGGCTTCTCAGTAAATTACAAAAAGAGCCATCTCTCACCATCAACTCGCCTACTACACTTAGGGGTGGTCATAGATTCAGAAGCGGGATTAGTGCACCTCTCACAGGAAAGGCGGGAAAGCGTACGAAAGCTCGCGCGCCTCGTCCAGGGGAAAGGGTCAGCCACCATAG
Organism: Bothrops alternatus; assembly: GCA_034064705.1. Taxonomy (NCBI): domain Eukaryota; kingdom Metazoa; phylum Chordata; class Lepidosauria; order Squamata; family Viperidae; genus Bothrops; species Bothrops alternatus. The sequence continues at coordinate 3,650,168 of JARGCV010000116.1, read as the reverse complement.
TACAACTGTCCCAACTCCTGGGGAAAATGATCTCATGCCTGGGCATCGTCCCATGGGCCAGACTCCATTCCAGAAGGCTCCAATGGTTCCTTCTCCCCTATCAAAGACAAAACCAGGGCACATCGCTCCGAAAGGTCAGACTCCCCCCCAGGTCCTGTCATCTCTCCGGTGGTGGACTTCTACCGCAACGGCCAGGGGAACACTGTTCAGGGAGCCAGACAGACTAACGGTGACCACAGACGCCAGCCAGTTCGGCTGGGGAGCTCACTTCCAGGATCAGATAGCGCAGGGCAGATGGGTACCCCAGGATCTGGTTCACAACATCAACTGGCTCGAACTAAGGGCGATCCACTTAGCTCTCAGACACTTTTCCCCCAGCCTGGCGGGAGCACACGTGCTAGTCCTAACGGACAACGTGACAGCAAAAGCACACGTAAACAAGCAGGGGGGAACGAGATCAGCGGCCCTCATGAAGGAAGCCCGAGAACGGGCTTTGGGCAGAGTCGCACCTAGGATCAGTAAAAGCAGAACACATATCAGGGGAGGCGAACCGCCAAGCGGATTCACTAAGCAGAGTCACGGTGGATCATGCAGAGTGGAGACTGGACCCGACCCTGTTCGAGGCAATCTCAAACAGGTTCGGCCGCCCACTAGTGGACCTCTTCGCCTCCCCCAAGAACACTCAGCTCCCCCGATTCATATCCAGGTTCCTGGCCCGGGGGGCGGAGGGGACGGACGCCCTCAGATGCAGGTGGCCTCGGGGGCTGATGTATGCATCATTCGCAAGGTAATCCTGGAAAGAGCGGAGGTGATCTTGATTGCTCCACATTGGCCAAGACGGCCATGGTTTGCAGACCTTGTAGACCTTTCAATCTCGCCAGTCTGGGTAATACCTCCGCATCAGGTGTCGCTCAGTCAGGGGAACCTACAACACCCAGACCCACAGTGGCTACAACTAGCTGCTTGGCACTTGAAAGGGAGGGACTAACCAGACAGTCCTTTTCGAAGGACGCCATAGCGATCATCCAGGCTTCCCGTCGCCCTTCCACCAACAGAGTATATGATGCCACGTGGAGGAGCTTTGTCAATTGGTGCAGCAAGCAAGGATTAGATCCCTTGGCTGTGACCATTCCTAACATCATACACTACCTCGTAGAAGGTATCAAGAAGGGCCTGGCACTCAATACCATTCGCAGGCAGGTGGCAGCCCTACAGACGGTGCTCTCCTGCGACAATAGGGATTCACTATCGCAGCACCCGGCAGTAAAGGCCTTTATGAAGGAGGCAGCCACAGTACGACCTCCGGTGGTACATCGTTATCCGTCTTGGGATCTTCCCAAGGTGCTCCAGGCACTAACCTCCCCTCCGTTCGAGCCCCTGAGGCGTTGCTCATTCCGTCATCTGACGTGGAAGGTAGCCTTCCTGGTGGCCATCACATCGGCAAGGCGGATCTCGGAGTTAGCGGCCCTCTCGGTTCAAGCGGACCTGATGATCTTTTCAGAGGACACAGTCACGTTACATCTAGACCCATCCTTCGTGCCGAAAGTTAATTCCTGGTTTCACAGAGTTCAGGAAATAGCATTGCCAAGTTTCTGTCCGAATCCTTCACATCCCCTGGAACGGCGATGGCACACTCTGGATGTGCGCAGGGCCTTACTCCTTTACACCAAAAGGACTTCGGTTTTCCGGAAATCAGAAATGCTATTCGTATCATTCCAACCTGCAACCATGGGTCACAAGGTTTCCTCTTCGACCATTGGCAGGTGGATCAGGGCATGCATAGCAGAGGCTTATGGGGCACAGTCACTATAGGTTCCGACAGGAATAACGGCGCACTCCACCAGGAGTGCGGCTACCTCAGCGGCCTGGTTCACCAGTGGAGGAGATCTGTAGGGCGGCGACATGGGCGTCTCCGTCCTCCTTTGTTAAAAACTACAAGATAGACCGCTTCGCTGCGGCAGAGGCCTCCTTTGGTAGGCGAGCGCTGCAGCAGGTCATTTCCTCAAGTGAGATCCCAGCCTAGACTCCCACCCGTGGGGACATGGGAGGGCTTTGGTATGTCCCATCCGTGGATTCGAAATCCACATGCTGGAGAAAGGGCGTTGTCTTACCTGAATGCCTGTTCTCAGCATGGGGATGAAGAATCCACGCCCTCCTCTAACAGTCTAGGCAGATGTTGATTTACAGGATCGTGAACAGGAGCCACGAGGACCAAACTACGTTGAAAGAGCTTCGCCCGAGAAAAAAACTGGGAGACAGGAAGTCCGGCCAGAGGACAGGAAGTCCGGTCAGAGGACAGGAAGCCCGGTCAGAGGCGGAGCTAAGAATTTGGTCCTAGTCACATGGGCTAGAGGACTGAAATAACCCATCCGTGGATTCTTCATCCCCATGCTGAGAACAGGCGTTCAGGTAAGACAACGCCCTTTACCTACTAGTTCAGGGGTAGGCAACCTTGGTTCTTTTATGACTCGTGGACTTCAACTCCCAGAATTCCACGAGTCATAAAAGAGCCAAGGTTGCCTACCCCTGTATTAGATAATAGGAGATACAGGTAGTCCTTGACTTGCAGCAGTTCATTTAGTGACCGTTTGAAGTTACAATTGCACTGAAAAAAGTGACTTATGATTGTTTTTCACACTTATGACTATTGCGTCTCCATGGTCATGTGATTAAAACTTGAGTGCTTGGCAACTGATTCATATTTATGATGATTGGAGTGTCCCAGGATCATGTGATCACCTTTTGTGACCTTCTGGCAAGCAGAATCAGTGGGGAAGCCAGATTCACTTAACAACGATGTTATTAACAGCTGCACTGATTCACTTAACAACTGTGAAAGGTCATGAAATGGAGCAAAATTCAGTTATCAACTGTCTCACTTAGCAACATAAAGTTTGGGCTCAATGATGGTCATATGTCTAGGATTATCTATACTAGATAGTAGGAGAAGCAAAGCCAAGAAAATCCACCAATCACCTCCATTAAAATATTCCTTATTAAAGTTATAAGGAGCCTTCTCGTTATTGAGGCAGATTAAAGTTTGGAATTCAGGGCAATGAAAATTACACAAGCTTACTTCTCTGCTGGCTCAAAGATCTGTGGAATGTGCATTAACATGATCTGCAGGAACAACCCTAAGTTGATTTTAATTGTAGCTTCACTGTGCTCTCCAGGTTTTTGTTCTTTTTGTTTGTATGGATACCTAAATATTCTCAAATACTTTCAGTCAGAAGTCAGTGTTGCCAAGGTTGATTAGGAATAATCTCTCAGATAATCTAGTTGGCCTGACCAATTTACTTCTCCCTGTGAAAAAAGCAGAAAGGGCAACAATTGCTAAATTTGTTGCTGACGTTGGAGAATAGCTATTTCCATTTCAAAATTAAGTATTGATGATGCTTGGTTCTCAACTAAATTATGTATTTCTAGGTCTGGAGAATTCTGTTAATTGATGGCAAAGGGGTATTATAAACCCAGGGCTTTTTTTCTCATAGAACGCCCAGAACGGAGTTCCAGCACCTTTTTTGGATGGAACCTTGTAGGGTAGGCAAGGCGGGTTGTATGACGTGTGTGAGTTCCGGCACCTTTTTTTTTTTATTTTTATTTTTTTAAAAAAGCACTGTGTAAACCTTAGTGGAATTTGTATTGTGATATTTTTCCAATTAGCTTTATTGCACTGAATTGTCTTACTGTATGTTTTGTATGTGTTTGTTTGTGGTTCTTACTTGTGTGTAGTGTGTAGTATGTACTGTGGACAGCACTCAATAAAAATATTCTATTCTATTCTGGAAAAAAAATCAGGAATTCTTCTTCAACAATGTGGATTATCCTCAGGATTTCCTGCATTCATTCATCATGAGAAGCTATTGTATTTTTCATGATGCCAAAGGGACTCCTTCTCATATATGATCTACACATCTCCTCCTAATCATTTTTGAAGACTTACCAATCTTTATCCTGCCTTAAGTTCTGTCTTTCCAATTTGAATTCCTCCTTAGTAACCACCATTAAAAGTTAAGATAGTACTGAAAAAGGATATTTAAGACAGATCTGCAAAGTTGCAGCTGTCACAACCTCCTCCTGTCACATGACCACCGTTTGGGTGCTTTACAATGGTTGCAGGTCCCATACTCGTGATTGCCATTTATGATCCTTCACAGAGAGCTTCTGACAAGGAAAGTGAATGGGGAAGATGACAGAAAGTTGCATGTCTTGGTCATATGATGTTGCACTTAATGACTGCAGCTGGAACTGATATTGTAAGTCAGTGTGGTCATGTTTTACTTTATGGCTGCATTGCTTAGCAATGGTCACTGGTCCCAGTTGAGGTTGTTTGGACTACTTGCATTTCTGTTCATGTAGCTGGATATACAGCAAGAGATGATAATAGAAGAATGGAAACCTTTACTGAAAACCTATTGGAAACATGGCTAGGACAAAATAGCAGTAAAATCAGGTGTACAAGATATTAAAGCTACACAACTGTTCAAAGGGCTGCTCTTTTTCACTCCTCTTCAAAGGATGTTGCAAAGCAATGCCCTGCTTTTGAAAATTGGATGTGAAAGCTAGTTCAGGCTAGGTCAAGAGTAAACAGACTGAAACCAGACTCTAGAACATTACCAAAACAATGGATAGATAGAAAACGGTCTTCCCACCCACAGAAGAAAGTCACCTCATGGGCAGGAGAAAAAGATGCAGGGATTTGAACCTTGATTTCAATATAAATGAGGCTTGCACTTGATTCATAAGAGTCACTGGAATTCTCTTTTAGTACTTTCATTATTTTTTCCTCACAATAAAGTCTATACTTATCAAAGTTTTGCCTCCATCAAGTTTTAGTTCTGATGCTAACTAAAAAAAGCCTGACATTGCAATTCGGTGACTACCCCATTTAACAATGAGACTGTAAGAATAGCTACTGTGAGGAATCCACTCTTCCTGAATCAAGGATGCTGATTAAGACAGTTCCCAAAATGGGTCACATCAGTACCATGAGGTGAAGTGTCATGTCCAGTTGGATTCAATTGGATTAGTTTCAGAGTGAAGCATCTCCACAAGATAAAATAATTGAAAAACAGAGAGATCTAGAAACTACCATATTTTCCGGCATATAAGACGACTGGGCGTATAAGACAACCCCCGACTTTTGAGAAGATTTTCATGGTTTAGAACAATGGTTCTCAACCTTTCTAATGCCGTGACCCTTTAATACAGTTCCTCATGTTGTGGTGACTCTCAACCATAAAATTATTTTCGTTGCTACTTCATAACTGTAATTTTGCTACTGTTATGAATCGTAATGTAAATATCTGATATGCAAGGTGTATTTTCATTGTTACGAATTGAACATAATTAAAGCATAGTGATTAATCACAAAAACAATATAGCAATGCTCGCTGGAGAAGCTTACTCTTCCTTGCTCAAAAATGTTGGGAGGAAGAGAAGGGGAAGAAAGGAAGATTGAAGGGGAAAGGAAAGAGATGGAGAAGGAAGGAGATTGAAGGGAAAAGAAAGGAAGGAAGGAGAAAGAGATTGAAAGGGAAGGGATAGAGATGGAAGGAAGGAAGATTGAAGGGAAAAGGTAGGAGATGGAGAAAAGGAGATTGAAGGGGAAGGAAGGAAGGAAGGAGAGAGAGATTGAAGGGGAAGGGATGGAGCTGGATGGAAGGAAGGAAGGAGATTGAAGGGAGAAGGAAGGAAGGAGAGAGATTGAAGGGGAAGGGATGGAGATGGAGGGAAGGAAGGAAGGAAGATTGAAGGGGAAAGGAAGGAGATTAAAGGGGAAAGGAAGGAGATGGAGAAGGAAGGAAATTGAAGGGGAAAGGAAGGAAGGAGGGAGAGATTGAATGGGAGAGGCGCTGCCAAGGACGCACAAGCAGCTCTGCACAATTGCCTGGGGAGGGGGGAGGCTCTGGCGGAGAGCCTGGTGGAGAGCCAAGCAGCGGCACATCTGGGGCCTCGGAAGCTGTGCGGAGGATCCGCACGCCTCGGAGCTGCCGGCCGCCCTCTCACACCCGCCAAGGGATGGAGATGGAAGGAAATAAGGAAGGAAGATTGAAGGGGAAAGGAAAGAGATGGAGAAGGAAGGAGATTGAAGGGGGGAGGTGCTGCCAAGGACGCACAAGCAGCTCCACATAATTGCCTGGAGGGGGAGGCTCTGGCGGAGAGCCTGGTGGAGAGACAAGCAGCGGCACATCTGGGGCCTTGGAAGCTGTGCGGAGGATCCGCGCGCCTCGGAGCCGCCGGCTGCCCTCTTACACCCGCCAACCTGGAGCCCCCCATCCTCATTCCGGCACCTCTTGCCCTCTCCCAGCCACAACCCCGGGACCTGCCCGCCCCTCCAGCCTCCTTAGCACCATCACAGCGGTGGGGTTGCAGCAGCCCATTTCCACACTGCGCAGCCCATCTCACGCAAGAGGGGTGCAGCCAGAGTGCCAGCTCCCTCTCGGAAGGCACCACTTCTCCCCTTCCGGCCCGGCTGGCTGGCCTCCAACGCACATGCGGCCATCGCTGCCACCTCTCCCTCTTCCCCACCCCCTGGCCACTTCCAAGGCCCAGAGCCCAGCAAGCCGGGAAGGAGTCACTCCTGCCCAGTAGCCCCATGGCCACGGCAGGCTCCAGAGGGCTGAGGCGGCCTCCAACGTCGAGGGAGGCTGGCCGGGCAGCACAGGGAAGGCTCCCACACGGTGCGGAAGGTGGTCGGGGGCGGAGCACGGCCGGACAACCAGGAGGCGTGGAGACCGGCTTGGCGCTGCAGGTCAGCTCAGCTGGCAGCAGCGGTGGAGCGGCCCAGAACCAGCTCGGACCGGCCACTGAGCCAGCCCAGGGCGGGCGTCAGGGGCGCGCGCGATGGCGCTGCAGCAGCAGGAGCAGGCGCTGTCGGAGGAGAAGGGCGCCCTGGAGGAAGAGGAGCCGGTGGAGGAGGAGGGCGGCGGCCGGATAGAGGAGCGGTGTCTCGGTTTCGAAGACCATCGGAAATAGGCGACCTCTGTGAAAGTGTCATTCGACCCCCAAAAGGGTCGTGACCCACAGATTGAGAACCGCTGGTTTAGAAAGTCGTCTTATACGGCGGAAAATATGGTATTTTCCGGCGTATAAGACGACCCCCAACTTTTGAGAAGATTTTCATGGTTTAGAAAGTCATCTGATACGCCAAAAAATATGGTATATTTTAAGTTGCATAGATCAAAGTGCTGTCTATTCAGCTTAAAGATTGGGAAGCTAGGAACTTGGGTAGTAGACACATAGATCCCTATCTTTTATTAAATAAAAGTTGGTCTTCAGCTTTGAAGGCCTTCTTCAAGCTGCCCTTGGCCATTTTAAGATAAGAAAAATAGCTTCTAAGAGACAGATGAGAATTATAACTAGTTTTACAAGTATTCATGCCAGAACTGTCTGTAAAACGATAGGCATGACCAGATGAGTAAAGCTGTTTTAAAGTTTATGTAGTGCATATGTTACACATTAAAAAGAGGTAGATATTTGATTACCCAATCATATTCCCCATTGGAAACCAAAGACCATAAATATAGATAGCCATGATTGAGGCTTAAATCCATTAAAGCCATATTCATGCTTCATTACAATTAAAGAAAATAATATCTCTAAATCTGCAATTTTTTGTATACATCTTTCTCTTTTGTGTGCTTTTTTATTTTTGGGAAAACTAAACTACAAAACATTAGAAAAATAAATAGTCCAAATGATAACGATGTTCCAATGTGCGTATAAGTCCATGAAATCAAAATTAGATTAGTAAGTTCTGAAACATGGCCCAAAGAAATGACTATTTTTAGCATGAGACATAACTTTCTTATTACTTAGACCTTTCATTGATTGGTAATTGGCTTTAAATATCATTTTATTGTTCAGCTAGAGTGTAAAAACGTGTCATGGTCCTTCATTTTATGCAATGTTAATTGACTTGAATTCTCATGGCATACTGAGCCACAAAATAGCCAACTATATTTAAACCTAGCATGTTGTGTGAACTTACCTTCTGTGATTATTTATCATTTGGTGTATTCTGTGAACCTAGAAAATAGGTTAATTGAGTAAAGCATAGTTAAATTACTAATGAAGAAACTTGTCAAGCAAACACATTTCATGAAATCCTAGCATTGTACTGCTTTAATATTAGATGTGTACTTGCCAGACGTTTTATGAATCACAATGCACAGCAAATTAAATCAATCTGGTGTGCACTGGGCATATTGAAACTGTGTATGCCCAGACCATTATATGACCAAATAGTGGTCATTCTCCAAAAATCATAGTCCCAATAAATCCAAATGGTATAAGAATGGATAAAGGCTTGTGTGTAAATATAGAGCATGACAATGCATAAACTTGTAAATGATTATCATTATGTGTATGAATGAATAGTGGTTCCATATTGTAGTGCAATAATGGCTTCTTATTGTAGTTCCTAGAATTTAATTTCAGGACTAGGTTAACTGGTGGAGCCATAGTTAGAAACAAACTACATCTGAATGTAGAGGGGGAAATAGCTATCGGAAAGGAGACATGCTATAGTATAAAACTATAAATGCTATAGAGTGATATCCCCCCCTCGTGTAATACTGAAGAGAAGAACTTAAGCCTCAAGTTGACACATTATTCTCTCTCCAAATATCTTTACTGTTTTATTCCAAGAGCTTTTAGTTCAAGGTTCTTTCTTATCTTAACCATCTGAATTTGATTTCAGGATCTTCTAATCCTTAAGTATTGTTTAATAATATATAAGAAAAAGAGTTCCTAGATCTTTAGTCTAACCAAGAATTGATCGGCAAGAAACTATATTTTACCTGTTAAGGAAAATTTATAGTTCTATTTTAGTTATAGCAACTAAAGGTTCCTAATTCAATCTACAGCACAAGACTCTTGCCCAGTTCCCTCTGCAGCTTCATCTAGGGTTCCTGGGTATCCTAAATCTTTATTTAAAGTTGCCCTCTATTGGAAGAATTGTCTAGTCCATATCCAGATAAAGATAAGCAGATATATGAAGAAAATAGCGAGGTCTAACATTGTTCATTAACAATTTAGAGCCACATACCAAACTGAACAAGAACACAGGTCAATCATAGTTTTTATGGCATTCACACATATGGCATTTCTATTTTAAATTATACTAATAAATTAAAACTGCATTTATATGCTAAATTAGCATGTGCAACTTTTTCTTTGGTTCTGTATATTGCTATTCCCCACCCACTGCATTTTTTTCCTTCCGTGACATCTTTTTAATCTTTTCATCCTTTTTGAGGGGGGGAGGCAAGATGGGGGTGCAGGATATGACACAAGGATGATTGTAGCTAAACTATTATACTAGTTAGAAACAAATCAAGCCTTAAGGCTTCAAAAGCATCTGATTCTTCTGGTCACAGACTTGTGATTGACCCGAAGGCTTATAATGATCTTGAATGAATGCTTGCTTGGTATGCTTCCTGTCTGAATAAAAGCATGATGGATGAGGCTTCAGCAAAGGGACCATCTAAGATCCCACAGAGAAAGGATATGTGAGAATGGTTTAAATGAGAAATAGCCTGAGGGGAACATTTCTCCTCTTTTCTTGGAGGCTTAGCCTTTCTAGAAAGAGAAGGGTAGTGTTTTCTATCTTGTGCTCTTAACAGCATTATCCAGACAAGGATTCAACCCTTATGTTATGCTTGCAGGCTCTGCTACCCAACCCCTAGGCCGAAACTGAGTGGATGAAATTATGAATTCCACATGCCTCTTAACGGGTATTGCTTTTCAGCAAAGCCTTCTCTTAAATCAATGAGGTAGCGTGTACTAAGCACATTCTGCCCTTGTTCCCCCTTTTTAAAAAAACAGTTCATAGACCAGTGCTGTGACTTACATATCCTGACAGCTGCCTGGAGGTAGCTGCCTGGAGGTATACGTAAAGGTGAAGTAGTTTGCCTGTCTGAAGCGTGACATGACTATTTTTGTCAGATGGGTAATTGTCGCTATCACCAGGGCGCATCTGCTGCACATGTCCTGTAATTAAAGATCATGCTGATTATTAATTCCACCAGAGCTCCTCCACAAAAAAATTAACTTTTTGATTGTGCACCTTAAAATAAATAAATAAAGCCAGCCGTTGTTAAATTAGGACAAGGAGAGGCCATAGGAGTGTCTCAATAAATATGTCTACTTTAAGTAGATAATATTTTCCAGCATATGCATTTCAGCAAAATAATAGAATCTAATAAGCAGTATTGACCAAACATTGGTTTACTGTGACAACACAGCTTCTCTCATTATCAGCATGAGGACATAAGGGTCAAGCAGAAGACCATACCTTAGATAGGTTATTTTAATTGGACTGGCACCACCATTGGCTTGTATTGCAACAAACAGAAATAAACCCTGGCCAATTTTTCTGGCCTGTTTTCTAGTTGTTGTTTTTTTTTAATGGATTAAGGGTGGAGATTCGGACAGGAAGTTTCCCAAAAGCAAACTTTTCCTCCAGTAATTTTCCCCTTCTCCCCCCAAACCATTTTTCAAGTGGTTTGAAGCCTTGAGGGTAAATGGTGGTAATAAGAATGAGAGAATCCCTTAAAACCACCCCGGGAACCTGGTCAGATGAGATGTACAGAAACCTAAGATGGTGACATTAGATTTGGTTCAGAATTTGCAGGTAGTTAGGAGGAGGAAACAGGTCTGAAAGATCCTTGAAAGGCCTCCATTAGAATGTTTAATGTCCCTATCTCTTACCTTATCCCAGCTTTGCTGGGTAGACAAGTTGATGATTGATTATACTCCAATGACAATACTGGATCTGAGTTGTTCATGACATTGTTCCTTATCAGCAGGGAAGTCTTTGTGCATATATCAGGGTTCCATGCCATAAAATAGGACAGAATTGTGCCATCAAAACATCAAGCAAGAAAGTCCACGGAGGAATCTTAATCATGAATGCCAACAAATAGAGAAAATAATAGGAAAAGGAATTTGAAAGCTCTTTGTAAGATTCTCAGAGGGATCGCAGAAGAATTTACAGCTATAATATATTTAAGAATAAACATGGAAGAGTCATGTGTTAGAGGTATTTGAAGTAAAAGGAAGAGAAAAATACTGTACTAAAATGAGATTATAGTATCACAGAAACCTCTCTATATAAAATGTAATCTGGAGTTGGGTGCATTAGAAAATAATGGACAACAAGTAATAAGTCATGTGTGAAATAGGAAATATTTCAATGCACCAGGTGCATTGAACTGTTTAAAGATGCAGGTGAAGATGCAACTATATATCAGCAGAAATCTGCATAGAAAATAGAGACATAAGACAAGGCACAAATTACAGAATCACTGTGCAAATTCTTTGCGCAAGCAAGTTTTGTTTAAGAACTTTCAAAGAAGAATAGATCCCAACATGATGCAGGCATGTTTCAGGAAAGGCAGAAGAACGCAGGGTTCAAATGGCTAATTTAAGAGAGATAACGGAGAGAGTATGAATATTTAAGAAGGAAGCTAACCTTTGTTTATTAACTATAGCAAGGTATTTTAATAGTGATGCCAGCATGTGTGAAGGTGTGAATATTTTAAGGCTAATCACTATGCTGATTATTATTCTTTGTGATAAACAAAACATTTCTGTAAGAACTATAAGAATATTGAGAAACTAAGGGATTTTGAAGAGGAAAGGGAGTTAAACCAGGATGTATGTTATCATTTTATCTGTTGCACTTATAAGAGCGGCAGGATTTATAAGAGATGAAAGTAAAATCAAAATCTGAGTTCAAAATATTAATACTTTGAGATATGTAGATGAAACTTTTATTAGCTGGAAGTAAAGAGGATTTAAAGAGTTTATTATGAAAGAAAAAATAGGTTACAAAAAGGGTTAAAGTTAAATATTAAGAAGGCAAACATAATCTCAACCTGCTTGATTATTGAACTTAAAACTGAAAAAAAGAAGTGAAAATTATTAATAATTTGTGGCGAGCTCGAGAATAAATAGATATAGAGATGGTACTAGTATAGCAAAGAGAGTTAATCTAGGCAAGATAGCAATGACATTATTGAGAGAAGATAATGAATCATATTGTGATGATAAAGATAAAAAAAATGGTCTTCAGCTATAAAAAGCTGAAGATATAGAAAGAATGAGAAGAAAAAAGACCCATACTTTCAGATGTGTTTAGCATGGAATGTAAGAAGAATCCGTCATTAGACCAGAATCAAATATAAATTCTTTGTTCCCTGGAATAGGGAATAGAAATTCATGCATTCTGAACATATGCTGAAAACATGTGATGTGAGATGGAAAAGAGACTGGGTAGATAAACATGATTTTAAAAAGTGATTTTAAGAGCTAGAACCTATTGTGAGAAATGTCAGAATAGTCGGCACTTGTCCATAGAATCCCTGATAGTATTCAAACTATGGTTTAAAAAGCTGAGCTGGTCACTGGGAAGCTGATAGCCTGGGTTCGAGAGCTGAACGCCACGCAAAAGGGTGAGTGCTCGCTACTTGCCCAAACTCCTGCCTACCTAGTAGTTCGAAAGCATGCAACTGCAAGTAGACAAATAGGTACCATTTCGGTAGGAAGGTGTTCTGTGCACCTAGGTGTACAGTCATGCTGGTCATATGATCATGGAAGGGTCTTTGGACTACTCTGGCTACTTCAGCTAAGAAATGGAGTTGAGCACCACCTCCTAGAGTTGGATTTAACTGGACAAAGGAAACCTTTACCTTTAACTAATATCAATGCCAAGTATGAAAAAAAATCTGGAAACCAAAATCAGGCAATGTACTTTATCTGCTTATTTAACAAAAATCTAAAATTTATCAAGTTTAAGATATGATTTGTAACACCTTGAAATTTGCCCAATATTTTTCCAGTATTGCCCAGTTCCAGAACTTTTAAGGATGAACTGAGTTCTGAATATTTACAAAAACAAAACTCTAGGAGTCTATCTATACAGGCATTTGAAGAGGCAAGTAGTCATGATGATGATTTATTTTCCAAGTCAAGAATCATTTTTATTCTAATAATTAAAAAATAACTTTAAAAACAATGAAATTAATATACACTATTTATCTTTTGTATAGGCATGTATGAGCTTCTGTTTACAGGAATGTGTGAGCCCATCATTAACTTAGTCCAGAAATAATGGATTGTTAAACTCTAAATTAATGATATATTAATTCTAACAAAACTTTGAGAACTGATACCATTGTACTTTTAAGTGGAGATAAGTATAGTTTAAAAAAAGCAGAAGCATAGATTAGTTTTTTAAAACATAGTTCATATCTAGTGTTTTATTGCATTTCCTGTTTTAAAGCAATAAGCACACAAACAGAATATACTCTGAAATAAAATATACCATGCCAAAGGCATTCAATATTATGCTCCAAATAAGAAAATCATATAACAGACTCTGTGAAAATGATTGGTGAACAACTTTCCCTGACTCTAGAAAAGGCAGCAAGAATATTTGCTTGTTAATGCCATGAGCTTGGTACAATAGTAGCATTATCCAGAAAAAGAAAAAAAACAATTTGTGATCCAACAACACTAATTAAATTCAGTGGCCATTGTGGATTATCAAGTACTGCAAATTCATATCTCAAATTGAAACTCAATAGATCTTGCATTTTCTTCCCCAATAGCCGTTCAATATAATGCGCATAAAAGGCTGGCATATTTTAGTGGTAATGTGAAAAGAATTAGTCTGAAATGAATTTGATTTCATTTTTGAATTGTGACTAGTGAATAGCAACAATTTAAGAGAGATTTGTAATAGTGTAAGGAAAACAATAGGAGGCAGACATTCAGGAATTTTTCAGAAGTAGTGCACCTTTGAAGATCCATGTCTGCCCATCAACACCCCACCGACTCATTTGGAACTATCTCTTCCTACTGAACTGGCTTTCACTATTTTAGTTTGCCAAAATGATCTTTGTAGTAAGATAAACGCACAACCTTTCAGCAACAAGGTAGACCATAGTGATTTTCATTTCTGCAGGTTTCAGTCTTTTTATCTATATATCCAGGAAGCTACTTACTTACAAACAATATATGGGTGATTGGTTGCAAGTCTCCTTGATGCTAGAGGAATTCTTGGAAGAGAGAAATTTTGAAAATAGTAATTCAGGATAACTACCTTCCAAGGCTAAGCTCTATTTCATCAATGAGGCAGGTACTCAACAGGATGAGTAATATACACATCTCTTATCTGTAGTTGTTTTAATTTTATTGGGGAGGAGATGAGTTTGAGGATCTGCTGGTTTTCCACAGTAACAAAGATCCTGTCATATCACACTCACACTTCTAGATATCTTTGCAAGGAAAATCGGCTTCACTGGGAAACACACCATACAATTTCAGTTTAAGCAGATATAGGAGATAGAGAGGCTAGGAGAGCACAATCTATTCTTCCAGAAGCCTGGAATTAAGATACAGCCTTGCTGTTTTCTTTTAAGATAAATAAGGGTGTTTTAGTTTATACCTATCTTCAAGACTACAGAAAGATAAAATACTTCCTATTCAGTGCAACATTTCTCAGGAGATATAAACCTGCACACCTCCTTGGGATTGTAAGGTTTTGTTTTCAAGATGCAAATTATCCCGTAGGATTAAGCAAAAAGTTTAAAACTTCCCGAAGTATTTTTATGGTATTGGATAGTAAGTTGAGAAGGATATGGTGCCGTTTCGCAGAGATGTTTGAATTAAGGAGTACTACAAGTAGTGCCAATTTTAGAATATCGTTTTGTGTTTGTATCCATTTGTGTGTGTGTGTGTGTGTGTGTGTATGTTTGTGGTGACCAATCCAGTGGCATTCTCCCCATGATGATTTTTAATATTTTCCAGTTCTTTCTACATTACTGCTCTACACCTAGTTTTCTACTAATCATTTTGATACCATAAAGTATCATTGGTAATTTGCTAATCATTCCTAACAAGGCATGATTTACTTGTGGGAGATGAAGCCTGAGAAACATCGTCTCTTTGTGTCTTCTATTATTATTATTATTATTATTTATTAAATTTCTATGCCGCCCTATTCCGGGAACTCAGGGCGGCTTACAGCATAAATAGAAATCCAATACAAACTAAATAGTACATTTATAAAAATAAATATATAAAAAGAAGAACCCCTAAATTAAGAACCATTCATTCAGCAAACATACACACAGACATACACTGGCTAGGGGCAAGATTTCAACCGCCCCAGGCCTGCCGGCAGAGATGGGTCTTTAGTAGTTTACGAAAGGCGGAGAGGGTGGGGGCGATACGGATCTCCGGGGGGAGTTGATTCCAGAGGGCCGGGGCCGCAACAGAAAAGGCCCTTCCCCTAGGCCCCGCCAGGCGACACTGTCTGGCCGACGGGACCTGGAGAAGGCCGACTCTGTGGGCCCTAACCGGTCGCTGGGTTTCGTGAGGCAGCAGGCGGTCTCGTAAGTAACCTGGTCCGATGCCATGTAGGGCTTTATAGGTCATAACCAACACTTTGAATTGCGTTCGGAGACCAATAGGCAGCCAATGCAGCTCACGGAGTGATGCTGAGATGTGGGCACTTCTGGGCAGGCCCAACACTGCTCGCGCGGCTGCATTCTGCATTACCTGAAGTCTCCGAACGTTTTTCAAAGGTAGCCCCATGTAGAGAGCATTGCAGTAGTCGAACCTCGAGGTGATAAGGGCATGAGTGACTGTGAGCAGAGACTCCCGGTCCAAATAGGGCCGCAACTGGTGCACCAGGCGAACCTGGGCAAATGTCCTCCTCGCCACAGCCGAAAAATGATGTTCCAAGTTTAGCTGTGGATCGAGGAGGACGCCCAAGTTGCGGACCTTCTCCGAGGGGGTCAAAAGCTCCCCCCCCAGGCTGATGGACGGATAGATTGAATTATCTTTGGGAGGCAGAACCCATAGCCACTCCGTCTTGTCGGGGTTGAGTTTGAGCCTGTTGGCACCCATCCAAACCCTAACAGCCTCCAGACATCGGCACATCACTTCCGCTGCTTCACTGAAATGACACGGGGTGGAGATGTAAAGCTGGGTATCATCAGCATACTGATGATATCTCACCCCGTGTTGTCGGATGATCTCACCCAGTGGTTTCATGTAGATATTGAACAGCAGAGGGGAGAGGACCGATCCCTGAGGGACCCCACAAGGGAGGAACCTAGGGGTCGACCTCTGACCCCCCGCCAACACCGACTGTGACCGACCAGTGAGGTAGGAGGTGAACCACTGCAAAACAGTGCCCCCAACCCCCAACCCCCCCAGTCGGTGCAGAAGGATACCATGGTCAATGGTATCGAAAGCCGCTGAGAGGTCAAGTAGCACCAGGATAGTGGAAAATCCCCTATCCCGGGCCCGCCAGAGATCATCCGTCAGCGCGACCAAAGCAGTTTCCGTGGAGTAGCCGAGCCTGAATCCTGACTGTTGAGGGCCCAGATAATCGGCCTCATCCAAGGACCGCTGGAGCTGGAGTGACACCACCTTCTCAACAACCTTCCCTATAAAGGGAAGATTGGAGACAGGACGGTAGTTGTTTAAAACAGCTGGGTCCAGGGAAGGCTTCTTGAGGAGGGGGCGCACAATTGCCTCCTTGCAGGGAGCCGGAAAGGACCCCTCCCTCAAAGAAGCGTTGACAATCTCCTGAACCCAGCCCCGCGTCACCTCCCTGCTGGCCGAAACCAGCCAGGAGGGGCACGGGTCCAATAAACAGGTGGCGGAGCTCACAGCTCCAATGGCCTTGTCGACTTCATCAGGTGCCACCGGGTCAAACTCCTCCCACACAACAGGATCAAGACGAGTCCCTGTCATCTCGACTGAATCATTATCAGCCGATACTGCATTCCAATTGGAGTCAAGGTCCATCCGAATCTGGGCGATTTTATCCGCAAAAAACTTATTAAAGTCCTCAGCACTACCCTGCAAGGGTGCATCAACCCCCCCCTGATTAAGGAGGGAGCGAGTTACCCTGAACAGGGCGGCTGGGCGGGATTCCGCAGATGCAATCAAGGCGGAATGATACGCGCATCTTGCCGCCTTGAGCGCCACCTGATAAGTCTTGATATAAGATCTTACAAGTGTTCGGTCAGATACGGATTTACGGATTTATTGCACTGATTGGGAATAGAGATAATAAAGCAAGTATCTGCACCACTTTTTTCTAACTGGAAAATTGATACTGTTCAAAAGAAAGAAAAGCATACTCCTCCTTTCCTCCATCATAAGAACAGATGGCTCAGATACGCAGGCTTTGCAAGGGAGCATATAACCACACTAACACATTTTACTATTTGTTTTGGAAATCAATCATTTCTTTCAAAGTACATTATTTGGGCTTGGTTCTATCCACTTCTATGTGTCTTATTAAATATAGTCCCTACTAAAGGAGTTAAAGAATTCCAACTAAGGTTGGCTCAACATTTTCTCAACAAGACAATAGGGTGGTTGCAATAGGATGCAAAATGATACTTATAATTCATAATTTGTAATGACTTGAATTAGAATTGAATCAGATAAAGACTCATAGC
This sequence comes from Bothrops alternatus, assembly GCA_034064705.1. Lineage (NCBI taxonomy): Eukaryota > Metazoa > Chordata > Lepidosauria > Squamata > Viperidae > Bothrops > Bothrops alternatus. The sequence continues at coordinate 3,632,673 of JARGCV010000116.1, read as the reverse complement.
AATCGGGGAATCTTAACATGAGAAGAGTACCTAGCAGCAGGAACAGAATAGGAACAGACGTAAGAGAATGCTCCAAATGAATCTGGTGAAATGGTTAGTGGCCAAGATAGTTGGAAGAAGTTAATAACTGCTGGGGTTTCGATGTATAGATGCACCAAAATACTGTTAAAGGAAACATGGTAATTGCAAATAGATTTTCATTCAATTAGATAGTTTTGAAGCTGTCTGCTATAATTCTCAATCTGCATGTTTAAGTATTTCTCCCCATTTCTTTAATCAACTAGTTATAACTTTACCAAGTTTTGTTTTTGTATTCTCGGATGTGTAGGATAGTACCGGTAGCAGGGTCTGCTTTTGGTAATTGCAAGGTGTTCATTTTGGAGCATTAGGCAGAATGACTCCTGAAAAAAAAAACCACCCTGAAAGCCACCATCAAAGAGATCTTATTGTACCCAGAGAGAGAATCTCCATGTTTTTTATGCTGCTGGAGATAAGTCGATCCTACACTTTAGCTGAATAAAGTGAACGGATATGTGAGTGTGCCCATTTTGCATTTACAGCACATTTTCTGTTAATGTCACACAAATCCCTTTCTCTGAACTCCAACAGACAGCTAAAGCCATGTGGTTAGCACCAAAAAGTATCATTTGAAAATCCATGGTATACTGAAATATGACATTTTGAAAGAAGAGAAAATAAAATAAAAGCAAGATATCCAAAAGTCCTCTTTGCATTATGTTGCATAGTTCAAGGATATAGAAAGTATGATGTGATATCAAAGCAATTAAGTGGATTGCAGTCAAAGGGACAACAACATTTTTGCCTGACAAGTTTTACTAAATCATCAGAATATGTCTAGAAATGAAATTAAAAGGAAAAAAAAGGTAAGGAAGGGATTAGAGGTCAAATATTGTAAGTGCATTAAAACTGCAGCCCATATTTCCAGTTTTCTTTTGCTTACAGAAAATACTTTGACATCATTATTATTTAGTGGAAAATAACAGTCAAAAAGAAGCCTTTGGCAATATATCAGAAGTCTTTTCCTGTTTTTTTTTTAAAGGAATAACTTTCCCTCTATAGCTTCTATCTCCTCTCTTTCCTCATACCTACCAGTGTCTCCTGTTGCTGCTTTCATTTTATCCGAAACAACTTTTCCCATTTATCTACCGTAGCATCACCTTGCTGATTTGATTTAGAAGTTTGCAACATCTCAAACAAGGGGTTCGTAGTGAGAATTGCCTTTGAATTTAGCCGTTTACACAATATCTTCCAAATCATGGGTTTGACTGCTTCACTTGGATGCCAATGGAAGAATATACTTGGACCTGCTCATGATGCTTTATAGCAGGAGTCTTCAAAGTTGACCCTTTTATGACTTGCGGACTTCAACTCCAAAATTCCTCAGCCAGGCACGCTGGCTGAGGAATTCTGGGAGTTGAAGTCCACAAGTTATAAAAGGGCCAACTTTGAAGACCCCTCCAAAGGCCAATCAAACAAGGAAGAATATTGAAAGTCACTGGATTTCATCAAAGCCGGCTCGATATAAACAAGAAACTACTGTTTTGCTGTTGTTTTCCTGACCTCAATATTTTTGCCTATTGTCATCTAACAAAAGAGCATCTGTGCTCCTGAACTATTTAGCAAACTTCATCCTCCCGCCTGGATCAGTAAGTAATGGTACTGCATGGATAACAGTGCCATTGCAGAAAGCAAATACTGTTTTTTTTTCCTTTGATTTTAGAATGCATTAAGAAAACTGTTAATCCCTAGGTTAATTAACTTCCTCTTTTATTTTTAGACAAACTCATTGTTGTATTGCAGGCAGCAAGAATAAACCCAGGCAATTTCAAAGTATTTTAATGCCAAAGGTGAGTTGCTTAGATTATAGGGAGTGCATTAATATAATGAATTTAATTCATCAAACTTCTCACAGTTTAACTGTTTTGCTTTTGTGGAGAAACAGTCTATAGACATCCAGGATCTATAATTTTACTTGGTACAAATGCAATTAAATATTTGCATCTGAATGCAATTTGAGATCTAATCTAAATGATGAATACCAAGCCTTTAATGTTTTGATTATAGGGCAGCTAGGATGTTTCACAGTGTTTTTCCTCATCCCCTTTAATTTCATCTTTTTAAGAAAATAACTTTAAAATCACCTAAATTATTGGTGTGGTTCAGTTGCCCCCTCCAAACTTCTCATTATCATAATACTTGCAATAATTATAATTGTTCCTATTATTTGGCATACATATGGACACCATAGTGTTCTGTCTACTATCCCAACTGACAGATATATTTTTTAAAGAACACTACAGGTAGTCCTCAACTTACGGCCACAATAGGGACCCAAATTTCCAATCAACAGGTGACCAGACCTGATTATAACAACCATTTTTATCTCAGTCATGATTCAAGTCACACAGTCACAGGTCTGAATCCAACTTCCCCAATAGCATTTTTTTTTACCAGAAACAAGCAAAAAAAAAATATTGCAAATCATGATTTTGGCATGATGCAACCAGTCATAAATGCAAACTGGTTGCCAAGTATCTGCACTGCAATCATAACTGTGGAGATAGTGTAATAGTTGTAAATTCAAATTTAGATTGTAAGTGTGTCTCCCCTTCAGCCATTGGTAATTCAAACCATTGTTAAGCAAATGTTTGTACTTCAAGAATTATTGTAAGTATTAGTTTCAGCATCCCTATGGCAATGGGTTCTTCTCGGGGTAATTGTGAAGTTGCTGGTATTGCTCCAATTATTAATGTGGGAATCAAATTCAGAACAAGTATTTAAACAGGTAATTGGTGAAGGGTTAATCTACCAAGCTTAACAGGCAGTTTCAACAAATAACTGTAATGTTGGGTGGAAATGTTTGCAGGATTTTTGTATCAAATAAATCCGAATGAGACGACTTTCAGAGTTAGAAAAATAAACTCTATTTATTTTAACAAAAGAACGAACGATTTGCAAAGCGTGGTGGACTCTCACCAGGTAACCTCACGGTTACAAGGGAGGAGTCACACACCTACAGAAGCATCAGCAAAATTTATAGTTAGTAAAAATCACACCCCTTTTTCAAAACATCACTAAAACATCACTATCCTCTGTGTTCCAATCATTTCTCACTATCACAACTATTCCCTGGTTACAGCTACAGTCCCTTCTCTATTGGCTACATTCCTTTCTTCTTACTCTATGCCTGGGCAGATACTTTAGGAAGCATGGCTATGAGTCATGAAAAATTTTAAACCTTTTGAAAATACTCCATTTTGAAAATACTCTCCTCAATCCCCCATTTTTTTTTTTATTTGGTAATTTGTTTAATATTTTTCTGAATTTCAATCAATCTCTCCTTTTCTACTATACTCTCTTTCATTGGTCCAACTACCTCCATACCTTCCAGGAGCTGAATCTGATCTCCTATTTCTTTTAATACCATCATTGATTTTATGGATGTCTGGGTTTTCATCATTCCTTCTATTGAACTTTGTACAATGCTCCTTATTAAAGGAATTAAACAGGGTAACATCATTAATCCAATAATTATTATACCTCCCATAAATAAGGCCTGTTTCCAATTTGAGAATATTCCTCCTAAAAAACCTTCTTTATCTAATAAACCATGCCATGTTTGTACTGGTACGTGGGCTATTTTAATCATTTCCGTGGTGATTTGTTCTACTACTGTTCCAGATCCATCTATTTGTATACAACAATTTGTTAGATTAAACTTTCCACAAACCCCTCCTTCTTTAGCTAACAAATAGTCTAAAGCGAGTCGGTTCTGCATAATATAAGTTCTAGACAATACACTTTCTTTAGCTAATTTAGTTAAAGCTCGAGCAGTTTGGTTAGTAATTATTTCCACTACAGCCTGTAGGCGTATTATACGATTTAACATATATATAGGGGTCCTGTAACCCCAACTCCCATCCTGTGCCCAGGTTGCAGGACCATATTCACAAATAATTCGGTCAGGTGGCCATTCATCATATTTCCATTTCCTCTGAAGACAGGAAAAGTCATTAATCTCTCTTTTAACAATACGTCCTACATTCTCATATACTGGTATACCCAACAATTGTTTACTTTGCATTGGTAGAAGGAAAAATGAAGGTTGGATTACTCCTAGGATGCAAGATCCAAACCATCCAGCCGGAAGAATATTATAGGCAAATGCCCCACAGATCCAATATAATCCATCAGGAGTAATCCATTGCAAGGTATCATTTTCTGGATCATTTAGGAAAGATAACTGCTCAATTTGAGATAGTGAATTGTCAGGCTGAGTTTCATTTATTTGAGATATCCAAGTGTTATTTTCCCATTCATTCAAACATCGCATATATCCCATTGGTCTTGTTCTACCACTAATATTTGCCCTTGTATAACATACATTCCCAACCAAATTAATAGATATTCTCCAAGTTTCATTAAAATTATTTCTGTATGTAAAATTTCTGTTCCATTGTTGTATTTCAGTATAGTTTGCTTCCCTTGCATGCCATGGCCAGTCATCTCCCATATTTGTTCCCCCGCACACAAAGCAGTTTCTTAATATTAATTTGTTAGCCACTTCTTGTGCTAACTCAATAAACATATTTTTAGCTTTTGGGGGAACAGGAAGTTCATTTATTTTTGTAATTTCTTCTTCATATTCCCAAAACAACTTAACAGGTTGATTGCTTAATTTAGTGGATTTTACTTGTATAAGTATATATCCATAAGGGTCTCTTCCTGCTCCATCGACCCCTATGCCAAAATAATAATATTGGGTCGAAGAGGTTTGAGAAACTGATGTTTCTAGACATATTGGTGTGCACTGTCCTGATAAACAATCGGTGGATACTGCACCCAGGGATAGGTTAAATCCTGTTGGTCCCCTGCTCCATTTCTTTGGTTCCTTTTCCGTATACCAGTAGGTATGGCTAGGAGCAAAGGCAACTTGACCAGTGCTTGCTTGGGGTTGTACCATTTGAAACAAATATTTCTTTTCATTGATATATTCTCTTTCCCACTGATAACCTTTACAACTTATTCCATCCTCACCATTATAACCCGATCCTATACTTATTGCTTTACAAGTATCAAAACAAACAGATATCTTCTGTTCTCCCCTTGTCTGATTATGGGCTATATAACCACTTTGACTTTGGGCATAAGTAAATAATGTTTGTGTTCCTTCTGTTCCCCCTTTATAGCCATATACATATATACTTCCAGTTATGGGTCCCATTGCTTTAGGTTCATAACACTGAATCCCTTGTTTTGTATAACATCTGGAATATTGTGTTTGGTTTGAAATACAGGGTTCTATTAGCGTATTATTGCATTCTGGCTTGTAAGTATAATATAACAAAGTTTCCACTATTTTAGTACCCTGTTTTGTTTTCTGAATACATTCATTACAATTTCTCTGGGACTTAGTAGTCCTAGCATTTCTCATTCTTTTGAGAGAGAGTGAGAATGATCTAGAGCTTTGAGGTTTCCGAGTGGTTTTCTCAAAATCATTGTTCCACTCCACCCTACATTGCCCTTGCCATCCCACAGGTAACTGCTTTATTCTATTAGTCTTATTGCATACATACTCCATATCATTATAACTAATAATTGAAGTATGACAAATTCCAGACCAAAGAATATTAACAACCCTAGAACATCTAGGGTCATTTTCTGTTATGGTTAATCTTTCTTTACATAAGCTTTCAACTCTTGCCAGTTTCTGCCTAGAGTCTGAGCATTTTATAGTTTCACTCTTATTCACTAAAATCTTTTCAGTAACCTGAAATACCACATCACAATCTCCATAAGTCCCACTCATATTAGAGGATACAAACCATTGGAATTCAGTTTGTTTGTCATAATCGTTGTTTACACATAATTGATCTTTTATTCTACTCCCCTTTCTTCTGATCCTTTGTCCGACACACAAGTCTGCAGCAGTTCCTAGAAGCAGGGAGAAAATCAAAACATTCATTGTCTTTTGAATTTAATTTTTAAAGGGTTTCCAGATACTGGAGTCACGTGCCACTCAACAGTTGACTTTTTCACTCTAGTATAGTGGGTCCAGCCTTTCTCCTTGGTCCTTATAGCGGTGTCCGTCACCAATAACACCAGGAACGGGCCTTCCCAATCAGGTTTCAAAGTCTCTTTTCTCCAGGTCTTTATCCACACCTCGTCTCCCACTTCAATGGAATGTACTTTGAAGCTCAACGGGGGTTCAAACAAGTTTCTCAAACTTGTGAACAGGAAATTTCAAAGGGGGTGTTGGATCAGCAAGCCTTGTTTCCTAAGACAAGACAAAGCAGAAAACAGCCCCAGTATCTAATTCTTTATAAACATGTCATTAGTTTTCATATTGTGGAATTTCCTACTTGAGATAATTTAAAATAAACTTGAATGCATCGAAATAGCCTCACCATTAGATGTCCCCTAGCCATTCCTTTTGTCCGTATTTACAAATACATTGCTTAGTAAAAAAAAAACCAACAAAGGAGCACTCACCAAACTCTGCTTGAGTTTGTTTGCATACAAATCTTTATTCAAAACAACATAGCTCACTTATAATCCCAAAATGTTTCTCAACTCCTTCATTTTAGACAAGGATTGAATTACAATTCCTTCAATTCTCTTAGATATTATGTTTTATCAGTGTGTCCTGCACACAGACATAAAAACAAAATGAATGAATAAATAAAACAACAGCCCCCCTCCTTCTTTCTCTTCTCCCCATCCAACATCCACCACGTCTCTTTCTTATCAACTTTGCTATAACCATCTATCCATAAACAATCAGGCTGAACATTTATCTGCAGTTCTATCCAGCATTAACATTCATAAAGAGGTAAAAACTTATTTTCAGTGCAGCATCACAAAAGAAAAAAAACTTAATGAGATACATGTAGCTTCAACAGAAGTGAGAGCTTGTTGTCATTAGTTACGTTATCAAACTAGGTCAGTTACATTACTTCCTTTCACACACACACACACACATAGATTCTGCATTTCTAAATGTTAAATACAAACTGCCACAACAAAAGAAATGATACATTTGGAACAAGGAGAAGTCATACTAAACAAGTTATCTTTGTCCCTGAGCAAAGTTACAATAGGCCAAAGGGAAAGAAAAAAAAAAAAACTAGTTTCTACAGACTTTCTGTCTCTCTCACTTAAAACAATACATTTCTCTCACACATCCTCCATGGAACTCCTCAGGCAAACACTTGCCACCGCTTCTCAATTGACCCCTAAAACAATAAAATCTGCCATTCACAACTTCTTCCACAGTCTGGGATGGGGAAGACTCACTCACACACACACACACACTCGCTCAACCTCCTTGCACATCAGCATATTCACACATTCACTTCCATTCAAACTACTTGCATAAACAACTTCACATACGGATATTTCATTATTTTCTCTTGACAAATTAATAACTATTGGTCCTTCATTCCACATTCAAAGCTTTCCCTATTCTGGTATCCACCTCGAAACCCTCTTTCTCTGCTCTCACTACATACTGGTTCCTTTCATTCCTCCTATATTTGAACTCTTTTCTAGGAGGTTTTTCCTGCTTTTTCCTGCTTCATCACTTGCTTTCTTACTTTCTCTGTATCCCTCTAAACATACACTTTCCTCTCTGTAATTTTCTTTTAATAGCAACATCTTGCATTGTTCCAATCGGGTCTTTGAAGAGGATATTTTTGGTCAGGAGGTAGGTAATCAGCACTGGGAGGGTTATTTGGATAATCCCTTTCCCATACCTCCATAGCAGCCTTCCTGATCAATCCTCTTTCCTCTGAGCTAAAGAGGATGTTTAAAATATTATTCAACTCATCCCAAGTGTAAACACTGGGTCCCAGGAGCAAATCTAGCTGTTCACTCGCTCCCAAGGGGTCATCAATAAAATTCACCATTTCTTTCCGAAAGGCTCTGACTTCAGAAGCTTTTAACGGCTCCTGTATATACATAACTTGGGGGTGTCCTTGCGCATCAGGACCCCCAGGCACTTCTCTGAGGGGATATTGTTGGACCTCCTCCTCAACTTCCCCTTGCAGGCCGGCACTATCAGGGGTTTTATCCCAACTCATTCTCCGATTTACCAGAGTATTCTGAATGGGGGAGGGGGAAAGAGACGAAGTGGGGGGGTCTAGAAGAGGAAATGGAGGAGACGTTGTGGGAGGGGTCTGAGGCAGGGATGGAAGAGGCGAAATGGGGTTAATTTGAATCGGAGAAAGAGGAGGATATAAGAGAGGGGGAATAGGAGGGGGAGTAGGAATCTGCAGAGGGGAAAGAGGAGGGGGAGTAGGAGCCCGTGGATGAAGCTGGTTTGGATTGTATGGAGGGGGAAGAAGAGTCAGAATATCCCTTTCTCTCTCCTTTTCATATGTGTGATCAGTTTCTTCATTTTTAATCATTAATATATGTTCCGGTGTATTCCACAAATCAGGAACCCATATTAATGCATAAGCCAATTCATTGTCTAGACTTTTGCATTTCTTCTTTTGCACATATGTGTATAAATTATGGCATTGAAAATAATCATTTGATCCATCTCTTGGCCATTCTACATTATCATCTTCCCACCAAATAAAACAACAAAGGTTAACCATATCTTCTTTATTTAATCCTAATCTCAAAATCTCCCTATTGTAAGGTGGTGAGCCCCACCTAGCCAATAGTTTGCCTAAAGGGCCATTTGGGTCAATTTTGAGTTTAGGATTTTTATGGATCCGTTTTAAACATTTCTTTTTCGAATCTCTTGAACTAGTATTACCTCCCATCTGTCCCACAGATGGAGTCTAGGTTAGGATACGTTCATGTGCTCCTTCCGGTGGCCCTTCTATACACACCAACACCGTTCTCTGGATCACTTCCCAAGTGTCCCCTTCAAGCACACTGTCCTGCAGATCTCTCCCAGAGACCCCTCAAAAGGACATTACCCCTCCTCGGCACCGCCACCAGACACACACACACACTCACTACCCTACCTGACCGCCCTGGATCTCGTGCCTTGGTGTTTGCAAACCAGTACTCACCAGGGTCCGTGCACGGATGTTACCCGGTCCTTCCCAGATTCTCCAGATATCTATTTTAATGTTTAATTATTCCTCTTTTACTTTATAATTCAACTCTTACTAGTCGTCTGTTTATGCTTTTAACGGGCATTCAAGAGCCACTAAGTCCTCTGGCTGGCTCCTCTCCGCTCTAAATAGAACGGGGTGCACCCAGAGGGGCCCCCCAGAATCCAAAAGTGGATTGAATCCCAGCGGTGCCTCCAATTTGTTTGCAGGATTTTTGTATCAAATAAATCCGAATGAGACGACTTTCAGAGTTAGAAAAATAAACTCTATTTATTTTAACAAAAGAACGAACGATTTGCAAAGCGTGGTGGACTCTCACCAGGTAACCTCACGGTTACAAGGGAGGAGTCACACACCTACAGAAGCATCAGCAAAATTTATAGTTAGTAAAAATCACACCCCTTTTTCAAAACATCACTAAAACATCACTATCCTCTGTGTTCCAATCATTTCTCACTATCACAACTATTCCCTGGTTACAGCTACAGTCCCTTCTCTATTGGCTACATTCCTTTCTTCTTACTCTATGCCTGGGCAGATACTTTAGGAAGCATGGCTATGAGTCATGAAAAATTTTAAACCTTTTGAAAATACTCTCCTCAGAAATATTACATAAATGTCTAATAGAGGGCTTGCAGGCTTTCTCCTCTAAATAAATTTCCCTTGGGTCATTTCACACAAGTTGCCAAGTCCAATCTGAGTTTGCCATAGAGTGTGCAGCCCTGCAGCCAATTGTGTCTTCTAGCATCAGAAACCTAATACCTCATGGTCATTATGTTTGTAAAGTATGTTTTTACCTCTTCACTTAAAACATCTTTGCAACACTCCTGGAATGTAACAGGGTGAAGAGGTCTTTGGTGATCTCTCTGGCACTATGAGTGTGAGTTTGAGAATTAAAACTGTACAATGGAATTAAATTAGTGTTTTCTAATGAAGGTCAGGTATTGAAAGAACAAAAGCATACAAAAGAGAGAGAGCAGATTGCAACAGTGTAAGAAATGTATTTCATCACATAAGCTTATATTTTCCAACTATAGGCATGCTACATTTACTTTAAGACACAGGGATGTTTTGTTTTGCTTCCCACCCTTCTATTTTTCTTCCTACCGTAGGTATTGTGTAGATTGGGCAGCTGTTATTGTAAAGGTAGCTGTGTTGCCAGAATTCAAAATCAAAGTGATCAATGGGTTGGATCAAAACCTGGCAGTTCGTTACACAAAACAAGTCAGTAATTGGTAAACATACTTTCTGTCCTGGTACTTAAATGGAAGCATAATTGATTTATATAAACACTGGCCTCTACTTAGAGGAGAGAGAGAAAGAAGTTTTCTGCTATAATTCTCAGAAAAATCATCTCCCTGAACTCCTTTTCGTCCATCATAAACCAGCCAATTTAGCTGTCCAATAGGAGAGCCCATCATTCCTTAATTAAGTTAGTCTATTCTATTTTCTAATAGTTCATGACAAGCTTCCAGCTTTTAGCAGAAAACTTCGTCTGTCATTTCCACTTGTTAGATTTAGTCCTTTAGGCAACTACCAACTAGGAAGCTGCTTCCCATGTCAATCAGGGAGAACAGCATAATAGGAGAAAAAGAGTTCTTATTTGAGAAAAATGACCAGTTCAGAAATGTGAAAAATAAATATTTTTTTTTAAAAGGGACATTAACAACTTCAGAAGAAATAGCTGCTTTATTTGTTTATTTAATGTATTTGTTTATATCCTGTCTTTATCATTTTTTTATAAATAACTCAAGGCAGTCAACATAGCTAAATACTCCTGCCTCATTTTCCCCCATAACAACAACCCAGTGAGGTAGGTTGGGTTGAGAGGGAGTGACAGGCCCAAAGTTACCCAGCCGGCTTTCAGGCCTAAGATGGGACTAGAACTCACAATCTCCTGGTTTCTAGGCCAGCACCTTAACCATTAGACCAAAACTGACTTTCTATTGAGACAGAATCCCAACAAGCTCTAAGGTTTGTGACTGGCCCTGCTCACTATGACATCCCTTTTAGAACAGTGACACACCCTCAATAACAGTCTTTTGTGGTTGCGCCAATGAGAAGCCTCTGGCCCTAGCAAATTGCTTACCCTTGTTGCAGGGGATTCAAGAAGCTTTTACCAACTACTATCTGTAGTTGTGGTTGCAACTGCCAGAAATGGGCAGTGATCCCATTTTTCAAATACAGTTTTCCTCAAGTATAAGAATCTTAATTGCGGCTGTCACAGCAGAAAGAAAAGGGAGGTCTAAGGGAATGAAAGACTCTCAATTTATTGATGCATTAAGTATCCCATTACTGTGTAAGATGGGAAAGAAAGGGGGGATTGTCTGAAATTTTCTCCCCTCCTTTGCTGCAAAGGCTTTTGCTTTTTTATCAGTTTGGGTTTCCCCTTTCCTGTGAAAACTATAATTAAGGTTGGAATTTCATGCTTTATTTTTTTTTAGGCACTAATAACTCTCTCAAACTAATTTCTTACCACAGATTCTTAAAAGGCCATAGTTGGATTTTTCATACGCTTTGAAAATTGTGAAATTATCTGTTCTGGCATTATTATAATCCAGTAGAGAGTGTAATTGGGGTTCTGAGAGTCAAATGCTCCTCTGGTGTAAAAAGAAGACAAAGAAGAAGCAGAGCCCTTTGCAGCTGCTTACATCAAATGACCCAGATATGCATCTTCTTCATTGTTTTTCCACAATCAATTGAGGGAGGATTGTTCAATTGAAGATGGCATATCTGCAGTTGGACTGTTTCATTTCAAATTGAGGGGATCTCACAAGTTTGAGTGCTCTGCTAATAAAACTTGAATAGGGAATTGGAAAGCTGAGGTGAAGGAAAGGTCTCAACAGTTCTCCTTATTATACGCCCATTTCAGAAGTTCACCCTCACTCCAAGTGCCTAGAAATATGCATAGGGGCAGGCAGAATGAATTTCCCTTCAACCCTGCTTTCTTTGCCACTTCCTTCTTGCCAGTCCTCAGAGCCCTTCAGGAATTGTTTATTGTGGAAGCCATCTCTATTCTCTGTACTTAAAATTCTTGTCATGCCTGTCATAGGAGAAACAAATAAGGAAAACATATAAGGAAAGGTTGATGGAATTGGGTATGTCTAGTTTAATGAAGAGAAGGACGAGGGGGGGGGCATGATAGCAGTGTTCCAATATCTCAGGGGCTCCCACAAAGAAGAGGGAGTCAAGCTATTCTCCAAAGCACCTGAAGGCAGGAGAAGAATGGAAACTAATCAAGGAGAGAAACAACCTAGAACTAAGGAGAAACTTCCTGACAGTTAGAATAATTAACCAGTGGAACAACCTGCCTCCAGAAGTGGTGAATGCTCCAACACTGGAAGTTTTTAAGAAGAAACTGGACAGCCATTTGTCCGAAATGGTATAAGGTTACCTGCCTGAGCAGGGGATTGGACTTGATGACCTCCAAGGTCCCTTCCAACATCATCATCATCATCATCATCATTATTATTATTATTACTACTACTACTATTATTACTATTATTAAATAAAGCTAGCAGGTTGGATTGCTGTTAGAAATGCGTTCAAGAATTTAGTGGGTGGGGCATGCCTTCTTATTTCTTAGATAAGTGCCTTCTTTCATTTAGTGTATAGAACATAGTTGAGCAACCCGGAGACAAAGGGCCATATACCATTTTCCCACCATGTGTTTCAGCCCCTCACCCTCAAATTATTACTTAGGAGGGTCAAAATGCCAAAAACTAAAGTTATCATGAGAATCTTGATATTGAAATGCTGTCTCTCTTATATTGTGTTTCTTTTCAGACATAATTGCACCCACAATTTTTTTCCTGCAAAGTTTTGTAATATTTCATAGGAGACTTCTTGACTTGCAAACTGATTGTTTAATAAATGTTTTCTTGGATTTCAGACTGACTGCTTAAATATGGCCTTTCCTCTTCATATGGTATAATATTGTACAACTTCAATGTTTTTAATAAGGTTTTTTAAAATAAATAAATCCTGCTCTTTGCCATTCCAATCCTTCATATTCTTAGGTTCACAGGAAAAACCTGAAAGGAAGGGGTAACAGAAAGCCTTGCTCTATTCTGTGTAGAGTAGCTGTGATTATTTATTACCTGAAATCTCCTGTCTAATTAAATTTTATGTATTTTATTTCTAGGTGCAAATATTGGAAACTCTCCAACAAGCACAGATATTGCAGTCATTGGAGGTAAGAATACAATATTACTCGAACAAAGACTATATTTCATCAAATAGTTTTTTGGAAGAAGTGATACAAGACTTTCCATCTTTAACCGAAACAAAAAGTATTCTCCACTGAATGAAGGATTTTTTCCCCTAAGAAAAATTAATGGTGTGTTGCTACATAGTTCTATCAGTGGAGTGGGGGAAGAGTTTACTGGCACCACCCTGTCTATAACCTTATCACCGAACCGTCCCCATATTATAGGAAAAGGAGTAAAATAGATAACTTGTTCAACAAAACTATCTCCTGGTACATATTTGGAGCCTCCATATAAAGCAGAAAACAGGTATGGAGATGAAAGATATATTCTCTAGTTTTCCGTTACATCTATATGAACACTTAAAATTTCCCAATGTATAGTTAAATTCATGAAGACATGAAAAAAAGAGAGGAGCAATAATTCAGGCTTCAGACTACTACAGAACAAATTGAGAAATGCCGCTGTAGTATGGAAGCTCATCTAAGACACTATCAGACATTTTATATTCCAAAATATTGGCAAACTATCCCCTTGAAAAATGGAATGTTTTAAAAATCATATTTATCTATCTCTTTATCCCCATATATTAGTAGAAATATTAGGAAACAAAGATCCTTTGAAATTACTTGTTGAAAGTAATGGAATGAACAAGAGAGAGAACATTGTTGGAAGCATAATCAGAATGCTATATACAGTTCTTCTTCCTTAAGCTCTCAAGTGTGATACAAGTATAATGTCATGCTCCGTGTATGGGGCTTTATATGACTTCCACGGGATATTTATTTTTACACAGCGTATATCCTGTGTGCTATTTTCTGTTACATTCATAACCAGGAGGCACGATATCAAATAACATTTTGCCTACCAGTGTCTGAAGAGTCCCAGTGAGGATGGGCATCTTGTCAATATAACCAAATGGTTTTTGAAGGTAGCTGTAATCATCAATTCATACTGTTTATTATAGGATGGAACATTATGAATTTCTGCCCTCATCAGGAGAATGAACAGCATTTGGAAAAGATTTTGATAATTGCATCCCTGAATCTTACTAAGAAACACAGGTTATGTGAAAAAGGCATTTAATCAAGACAAGGCAGCTGGAGAAAAACAGCCAGTAGTGTAAGATAAGACTGCTGATTAAAAAAAAAAATGCTTGTAGATGGGGCAGCTGAAAAGCATAGCTAATAAAAGAAGGGCAAGACAATGTAGACAAACAATTGGCTGAAAAAATGTTATTGTTTTTTTTTTTAAGGTAAGATGGTCTAGAGCAGGGATCCCCAACCTGTTGGCCGTGGCCCACTACTGGGCCGTGGTCGCAGTACACACGTATACACTCACACCACTCACACTTGCGCTAGCAGCGAGCATCCCACTGGCGCTACCACCGCCCCACCCCTGAGTGTCTGCCAGCGCTAGCATTGCCCCGCTCCCGAGCATCTGCCGACGCTACCGCCACCCCGCCCCTGAGCGTCCAGTGTTTCCTTGCCCTCCCCTGAAAGGTACCAATCCAGCCACTCTAGAGTTGATTAGCTTTTGTCTGGAAATGGTTCTTTGAGAAAAGGAAGTGGTTTGTCTTGTTCTGGTTGTTTTCTGGCCCTCAGATAGGCGTATTCTGAAGATATCATCAGTGGCAATGAAGCTTCAGGGAAATTGAAGAAAAAGCAAATAAAATAGAGGACAGAAAAGTTTCCTATTTCTTTAATCCTAAAATAGTGGAAATCCAAGCATTTTAAAAAAGATACAAGAAACCTGTTTAAACTTGTACCTTATATAATAATCTTGAAAAAGAGAGAGAACTGTTAATAGAAGAGTACTTTGTTGTTTGGTTAGAATATAACTAAAGAGTTGATTAGCTATTTCCATAAAAGGGACATAAAAGCTATAAAACCAAGGAAATGAAGAAAGGAGTAAAGAAGGATAAATAAAGTTGAATATATAAAAAAGAAAGAGGAAAAGGGAAATTACAGTATATCTAAAACAAAAGAAAAACGCATCTCTTATAATCCCTTCCAACATGATACACATTCATCCTGTTATTAGGCAGAAGGAATTTTTCCAATGTGCCTCTTTAATAGTGAAATTGTTAAAAACATTTTTGTCAGTCAGCTTTTCCTCTCAACAATCAGGAGACAGAATACAACAGGGGTGTCAAACTGCTGGCCCATGGGCCGGATGCGTCACACAGAAGCTGTGCCCACCCTAGTTCCAGCAAAGGGGAAAAAGTCACAATACGTTGCGACACGTGATGCGGTGAGTTTGACACCCCTGGAATACAACATGCACCACATCTCAGATAAGTATGCTGCCAGGGAAGAGAAACGAGAGAGGCAACAGTGTCATAATATATAAACTTCTAGCTTATTTATGTTGAGGTGCTAGCAGCAGTATCTTAAAGGATATTTATCTTAGGTATGTCTACTTTAACAAAGAGAAGGACGAGGGGGGACATGATAGCAGTGTTCCAATATCTCAGGGGCTCCCACAAAGAAGAGGGAGTCAAACTATTCTCCAAAGCGCCTGAAGGCAGGACATGAAGCAACAGATGGAAACTAATCAAGGAGAGAAGCAACCTAGAACTAAGGAGAAACTTCCTGACAGTTAGAACAATTAACTAGTGGAACAACCTGCCTCCAGAAGCTGTGAATGTTCCAACTGGAAGTATTTAAGAAGAGACTGGACAGCCATTTGTCTGAAATAGTACAGGGTTACCTGCTTGGGGTTGGACTAGATGACCTCCAAGGTCCATTATATTATTATTATTATTATTATTATTATTATTATTATTATTATTATTATTATCTATACCACAATAAACTAGGAAATCAAATCCAACCTGGCATAAATAATTATATATTACTACTACAGCTGTGCTGGTTACTTTGGGGCAGACATGAACTATTTTTGAGAGAATTGGAATTGGAGATAAATAATTCAATTGTTTGGCTGAGCCCATCTGATGATCAGAAAAGTAGCATGTAATTGTTTCTTACAGTCTTCCCCAATCCTTAAAACTCCTACCAATACTTTGACAAGCTCTCCTGCTATTGCTGATTTGCTAAAATGGAATGCCTCAGTCAATTTCTGGTCTATTTTGTTTCTGGTTTTACAGGACCCCAGATATTATCCCAAAGCTTTACAATGTTACGCCTCCTCTTCTTCTTCCTCCAACTACTTCCTTCTCCCCACAAGTCACAGGAGACAAGGTTGATCAACTGTCTGTAAAAAAAATTGTTCCCTGGTGAAAACTGCCAAGGCAGAATACAGCAGTTGAATTCTAATCCCATTAGCACCTTGTCATGATAACTGAAGTTGATTGCTAAAATTACTCCCAAAAGGAGTATTTGATGTGTTAACGTGAATGATTTGATTCTTTTTGTTTCAAATGCATTTGCTGATTTTTATGCTTTGTTAGAGAATTTTAATTTCTCTGTTGGTGAAAAAATAAATCAGAAGCTCTCACAGTTGACTGCATTTAGCTGATTCAAATAAATTTCTTTATATTCATATCAAAATATTTACAATACCATACATCCTTCTTTACAGCAACAGAGAAATTAAAATTCTCTAACAGGTGATGGGCCCAGAGCTTACTAAGGACTGCATTGTAGTTTAAAGCTGGAAGAAATTGCCTGTGTTTAGAAAGTATAAGAACAAGGCAGAATTAGCAGAATGGCTGCAATGGAATTTAAGGAAAACTCTGTGCCTCGTTTAGGCCAGAAGAATTACATTGTGTGGGCTGCTAAAATGGAATGTTTGCTCAAGGCTAAAGAGCTGTGGTATATTATAGAAAATCCACCACAAGTGTTTGCAGCTACTGATCAGAAAAGTCATGATCAAGCAATGGCTTATCTCATCTTGAATTTAGATGATGAAGAATTTCTAAATGTTGCAAATTTAAAGACTACAAAGGAGATTTGGTTGAAGTTGAGAGCTGTGCACGTGAATGTTTCTGTATGCAATATAGTGCAATTGTCAAGAAAACTTTACAGGGTCTGTTTGCAACCAGGTGAATCTGTGGAACAGCATTTAAATAAAATGCAAAGTTTATTTTTGGACTTAGAACAATGTGGGATTAAATTCCCTGAGTCCCAGAAGGTTTTATTGATGTTGAACAGTTTAGATAAAACCTGGGATACAGTTTCTGCAATATTTGAGTGTAAAGAAGAGCAAGACTTAAATTTTGAGGCTTTAAAGGCATGTTTGCTTAATGAAGAAGAAAAGCAACATTTTAGGAACAGCCAGGAGGAGGAGAAATTCCTGAGGAGGGGGTCCAGACTATAAGTTTCCGGAAAAGAAACAAGCAGATGGGACCAAGTTGAATCAAAAGAGAGATTTTGCAAGCAGAGAGCTCAGCAAGTAAAGAATAGCTACATTTGTGGAGCAAACACACATCTGAAAAGGAACGGTTTGCAGAGGAACAATTTGCAGCGAAGGACATTTGTGCAAGCAAAAATGACTGATTTGCAAAAGGAACATTTTTGTGTTGCAAAAGTTTGCTATAGCAACAACAGAGACAAGTGACTAATAGATAGTGGGGCAAGTCAAACAATTGTTAATGACTGAATTATTTTGCAGGTTTGTTCCAGTAGCACAAGAAGCTGTGGCTTTGGCAAATGGCCAGAAAGCAAAAGTCATCAGAAGAGGCGATGTTAAAAATTCCATATTTGGAATCAAAGTTTACCAATGTGCTTTGTGTACCTGAGATGGAACATAATTTGTTAAGTGTGTCTAATTTAGACAAACAAGGTTTTGAGATCATTTTTGTAAATGGGAAGTGTCTCATCAAAAGGAATGGGAATATTTGTGCAGAAGGCATAAAGGAAGATAATCTATATGTATTGTAGGGACAAAAGGTTCAATGTTCCCATATATTTAAGAATGTTGCAGAGCATGATTTGTGTGTTCATCTTCTACATAGAAGACTTGCCCATGCAAGCTTTAAAGGTTTGCAGCAAATGCAAGAGTTTGCAGAAGGGCTAAATTTGAAGGGATGCAAAACATATTTGGACTGTGCAGTATGCAAAGCATCGAAGTCAAAGGCATTCTCAGTTAGTAAATATAGCACAAGACAAACAAAAAGAGCTCTAGAGCTGGTCCATGCAGATCTGGTGGGACCTATGCAAGCCAGTTTGGGAGGAGCAAAATATGCACTGGTAATTGTTGATGATTATAGCAGGTATTCATTTTGCTACTTGCTTTGCTACTCCCCCATTATTAGAGGATTCTGGTATGAGCAGGTCATATTGGGGAGAAGCCATATTGACTGCCAATTATATAGTTAACAGAATGTGGAGTTCCTCCATTAATAATACTCCATATGCTATTCTATATGGGAGAAAGCCATCACTGGCACATTTGAGAATTTTTGGAAGTACTGCATAGGTACATATTCCGAAAGCAATCAGAAGAAAGGGACAGCAAAAGGCAAGAAAGCTCAGGTTTGTGGACTATGAGCCAGGGTCAAAAGGATATCGCTTTAGCGATGGAAGTAAAAGAATTGTAATTTCAAGGTCTGCTAATTTTGCAGAACAAAATTGGGACAGAATTAATGCAAATTCTGAGTATGTCTCACTTAATGACAGTGATCTATTTAATGACAACTCATCTAATGATGGAAAAATGATTATTGAAGATGTCAATGTTCAGGGAGGAGAGGCTGAACAAGACATGAAGCCAGATAGACTTGAGACACAGGAACAGTTAATACCACGTAGGTCAGATCGATGTAATAAAGAAATTCCGCCTGACAGGTATTCTGCCAGCAAGGTAAAGGTTTGCAATGCGTGGTATGAGCCAAGAAGTTATAAAGAAGTGTTGGCATTACCAAAAGCTGAACAAGAAAGATTGAAGGAGGCCATGGATAAAGAGATGAAATCTATGGGAGACCATGAAGTATTTAAATCAGTGACTTTGCCACAGGGAACCAAAGCTGTGGGTTGTAAGTGGGTATATAAGAAAAAGGTATTGCCAAATGATGTACAGTATAAGGCCAGGTTAGTGGGACAAGGTTTTTCACAATTAAAGAATGTGCACTATGATGAAGTATTTGCGCCAACTGTGAAAAGTGAGAGTATAAGATTAGCACTGGCGTTGGCGTTGCATATAAGCATAAAATCTGGCACTTTGATATCACAATTGCATTCCTCAATGCTGAGTTAGAGGAAGAAATTTACATGATCCAAGCACCAGGATATGAAATTGCAAAACGTAACATGGTTTATAAATTAAACAAGGCTATTTATGGGCTGAAGCAGTCAGCCAGAAACTGGAATATCTGTTTAGATACTGCTTTAAAGAGTCTTGGATTTAAGAGTTGCAAAGCTGATAATGTATATATACTGGACAGATACAAGGAAGGAATTGTTTACTGTTATCATTTTTGGATGATCTTTGCTTCATCGCAAAGGATGCATCACAAGTCAAGGAATTTGCTGATAAATTAGGAAAGAAATTCGAATTAAAGAATTTGAGAAAAATAAAAAATTATCTCGGTGTAGAGATACAAAAAAATGAAAAAGATGGTTATATTCTCAGTCAAAGGAGAAAAATTGAGCAGTTATTGGAAAAATATAATATAAAGGATAGCAGTACTGCTCCCACACCCATGAGTACGGATTTTTATAATAGTTTAAGTGTGGACAAAGGTGAAACCTGTGATCAAGAGATATATCACTCAGCAATAGGGAGTTTGTTATATCTATCACAGTGGTCCAGACCAGACATAGCTTGCGCAGTAAGCATTTTGAGTCGTTTTACTGCTGCACCTACAAAGTTACATTGGGTGGGTGTAAAAAAGGTTCTCAGATATTTAAAGGGAACCATAAATTTGGGTCTTCAAATACAGATTACTGAGGAATTGAAATTAAAGTGTTATGTCGATAGTGACTATGCAAATGACATAAACACAAGGAAATCAAATTCTGGGATTATAATATTGTTTGGAGGGACTCTGATTGGATGGAAGTCCAGAAAACAAACAACTGTTGCTATTTCAACAGCGGAAGCAGAGTTTATTGCTTTATCTGAATTGTGTTCTGAAGTAACATGGTATGTACAGTTGTTGCAAGATTTAAATATTAATGTAAAAGAATCTAAAAGTATTTGAAGACAATGCTGCCTGTATAAAAATGGCAACTGGTGACAGGGTGAAGAACAGAAGTAAACACGTAGACATTAAGTATTGTAATATCAGGGAAGCTGTAAAAGGAAAATTGATTAGTTTACATCATTGTTCTTCTGAGGATAATTTGGCAGACATGATGACTAAACCATTGGGTGGTGTTCACTATGGAGAATGTATTAAGTCAATAGGTCTGATGTCTCTTCCTGTCATGAAGGGAGGAGTGTTGGAATATTCATGAGCAGGAAGAGTCATGTGGTAACTCAGTCAGCCAATGTGAAGAAAGTGCTACTGAGTCTGTGCAAAAGGTACTGAGTTAGAAGCTGAATTTTCAGTCTCAGTTTTGTCTTTGTATCTTTCTGTAAGAAGTATTCATTGAGCTATGTTGCTGTAAAGAAGAATGTATGGTATTGTAAATATTTTGATATAAATATAAAGAAGTTATTTTGAATCAGCTAAATGCAGTCAACTGTGAGAGCTTCTGATTTATTTTTTCACCAACAGAGAAATTAAAATTCTCTAACATGCTTGTTGTTTGCAGCAATTAATTTACCGTTCAATTTAATGTAGTTCTATGTTCAGGTAGTCTTCAACTTACAACGTTTCATTTAGTGGCCGTTTGAAGTTAGAACGGCAGTGAAAAAGGTGACTTATGGCCATTTTTCATACTTAGGATCGTTGCAGCATCCCCATGGTCACATGATTTACATTTGGATGCTTGACAACTAGTTCATTTTTATGATGGTTGCAGTGTCCTGGGGTCATGTGATCCTCTTTTGCAAAGCCAATGGGGAAGACAGATTCAGTTAACAACTATGTTACTAATTTCACAACTGCAGTGATTGACTTAACAAATGTAGCAAGAAAAGTCATAAAATGGGCAAAACTCACTTAACAAATTTCTCATTTAGCAACAATTTCTGGGCTCAATTGTGGTCATAAGTTGAGGACTACCCGTATTTCCCTTTTGGTCTATCCTCCAAAATATTAATTTCGTCATTCTGTAAGTTATTAGGAAAATACTGAATTGTTCTATATTCCTGTGCAGTATCTAAAGAGCATTACAGGCTATTGTGTTTGGGGAGTCCACTGTAAACTTTAAGAAAAATGATGAATTCTATGTGAATTGAATTACATTATTTTAATATAGTCAATATCTTAACAGAGGTTCTTATGTTAATTATTGTGAGCTTGCTTTGAGATCTCAGGAGAAGGATTGTT
Source organism: Bothrops alternatus (assembly GCA_034064705.1). Lineage (NCBI taxonomy): Eukaryota > Metazoa > Chordata > Lepidosauria > Squamata > Viperidae > Bothrops > Bothrops alternatus. The sequence goes on along the minus strand of JARGCV010000116.1, from coordinate 3,611,026 downwards.
TTAGAACCCAACATTTGGGCTGTGCAACCCTTTGAAAGCATGTTTCACTCCAGAGATGCTTGAGCAAAGCGCACTGCAAAGCAATGTGTCTCCTGCTTCTGAAAAATGAAGTGAAGCTGCCATGGTGCTTAGATTCACATTGCTTCTGTGGGTTGAATGTGCCAGAAGAGATTTTGAAACAACATAGTGTTAAGCGATGAAGCACGTTGCCTAATTGCTGTACCTTGTGAAAAAGAAACATGGCCACTTTGCACAGGCCTATTATTTCTAGCCTACTACGCCTGTTTCAAAAATCGAACTGCCTACATCTGGGAGTACATCACAACCAGTAGCCAAATAAAAAGTGCTAGATCAATTTGTATGCAGGCTAGTTGGGTAGGCAGAAGTAAAAAAAACTTGGTTGCTGAGCAACATCTGAGGAGGAAGATCATCTTTGCCTTTTGTAACATGCCTTATTTCGCTAAGTGTTTCTTAAGTTCTCAACCAGCCTCTGATTTCCCACCAGGATTTTTTTACGATCCTCTGATTCACTCCATAAGTTGCCATGTATTTAGTCAGAGTTACGAAATGAGCCATTGGCAAGAATGGTAAAGAAATAAAATTGTATCAAATGCCCACTATATCAGCAGCAAAATTAACAAGCACCTCCTGCTCATCTTCTACAAGCTGAACTGGGTTTACTCTCGATTAAAACTTGATCAACTTTAACAATTTATGAATTTATTTCTTGAAATGAGTCTAAATTCTGGCTAGACAAGGCTTGGATTTGTTCATACAACAAAGTAGTTGGAACTTGCATTGGGTTATATAATCCTTACACAAATCTGTAACCAGTTCTCATTTAGACTTTTTTTTTTTTAAGGCTCGGTTTTATACTGTAGCCCAGAAGTCCCCAACCTTTTGGGCACCAGGGACCGGTTCTGTGGAGAGAGGTTTTTCCATGGACCGTAGGGTGCGTGGTTTTGTGTGCTGCCTGCATCCTGTGGATGGGGCTTTGCTTGTTTGTGTGGACCGGTTGCTGACATGCCGTGGACCGGTACTGGTCCATGGATGGGGGGTTGGCGATCCCTGCTGTAGCCTTCCTCAAGCTAGTCCTCTCTTGATGTCTTGGATAAGACAGTTAGAAAATATCAACATGTTTTCCCAAATAAGGATCAGCTATAAGTTAACTAGAATGAAAACCAGGGCATCTTTGTGCTCCTTTTTTTTTTTTTTTTTTTTTTTTGCAAATGCTCTTTCTCTCAGCCTATCCTTATCATTACAATGTCAGGGCCCTTTGTTAATGTGGGGTTGTTATCTTTCTTTGAAAGTCCTAACAGAAGGCATCCATGTGGAATAAATCAAAACCGGGGCCAATGGGTTTGTGTGTGTGGAGGGGGGTGTTCTTAACATACTTAGAATTATTAATGGGAAAAAAAATCAAATGTTTCTCCTTCCCTTTAGGTGTCATTGCAGCTGTGGTTTTAGTCTTGATTTGCCTCTTGGTGGTGATGCTGAGGTACATGTACCGGCACAAGGGTACCTACCATACCAATGAAGCAAAGGGAACTGAATTTGCCGAAAGCGCAGATGCTGCTCTGAAAAATGACCCTACCCTTCAAGATGCCATGGATGAGAACCGAAAAGAATATTTCATCTGAAAGCAAAGGCCGCACCCTTGAGACACCCTTTGTTTTTCTCTCCTTCACAAGGGTCAATGCATTTTTTTAAAAAAAGCAGCAGGATATGGAGATTACACAAAAGAAAACAAGACAACTAATTGAAATATTGCTGTTTAACAACAGCAAGGACTGGATGCCAGATCTATAGCTGTTTATTTGATTAACCACACCGCTCAGTTCAATATGAGATGAACAGAAAGAAGTGTCTTAGGATGAACGATTTAACTGATAGCAGATAAAAGCATCAAATGTCAAATCCTGACATTTGGCAAAAATATCTGGGTTGATGGAAAGCCCCTTCATAGATATACTGATTCATCTCTATTGATATAATATCTTGAGGTGAATTTACAGCAGCAGGGGGGAAAAACAAGCATAAAAAAGGAAGGTGGCCCAAGAATATTGGCCATCATTCATGTATCTTGGTTTTTCTTAACCTGCAAAAGCTTATCAATGTGAATATGCTTATTTGTTTGAACATTCTTTTTTTTTAAGAATGCCCTGAAGTTGTTTCTGCTTTGTTATGTTTTTTAAAACAATGTCATAGCAATCCGATTCTCACAGGAAAAGACAGAGAAAAGTTTTAAAAATGAAAGAATGTCATTTCTGGATATTTCTTGCAGTGGACATATCTAAGAGATGGGTTTATTGACTTCTTGACCTTTAATGCCACATCAATTATTTTGAACTTGTATTTTTATTTAAAATAGTAGAGCTCTCTACCTCCATTGGGTATTACCTGCTTAATGCTGACAGTGATCTCAGTACTTAAACAGTAGCAGTTTAAATTCATTGAGGTAGTTCTACCTCAACTGAGAGTGAGTTATGGAAAAGAGAATTTTAGAAGCACATGCAAAACCAATCACTTAAGTTCACATAGGGGAGTCTTTTCTTCGACTTTGCCTGAAAATAGAATGAGATGCAAGAAAATAAAAGTGCTTGATTAGTATTAGTCTTACTCAAAATATTTCTCTCTCCTTCCCCCAGCAATCTGATTTTAAATTATGCCCAATTTCTGTGACTAATGTAACGTACTAGTCATTGTTAGCTGACAATTTCCCCATGATTATATTTTTGCTGGAGTTGTGGTTATACTAGAGGGGATTAGCAGTGTAGTTTTTGTAGGAACAATAGTACAATTGCAGTAATAATAGTTCAGTGTTTTCACTGCTCAAATTATAAGAAAGCCAGAGAGCTTTTGTCTTTGAATTTACTGATGGCTTCCTTACTGTTGTTCTTAAAGAGTACAGGAGAATCATAAATTAGCAAAACAATGAAAGAACTCTGGAGCTGGGACATCTCTGGAGGGGATTGTGCATTTCATTAAATTTCTTTTTATATTTTGCCTCTGTTAACCCATCCAGTGCAGTCCAGACTGACTGCTGTAGAAATTACTTTGGCAAGCCAATCCCCCCTCCCCCAATCCTGAGAAAAAGATCTAATTTTTATATGATAGACCTTCCTAGTCTCATTTTAAAAATCTTGTACTAAATTATTATCTTCAGAAATGTTAGTTACAGGTGGACAAATATGCTGTGTGACCAGGAAACTGTCAAGCACATTAGATGCTTCTCCTCTTCAAGTTCATTTGAATTCAGGTGAGTCAGGTGGTAGCAGATTTGGGATCACACTGAAGTATGGATGGAGTTTAGATGTACATACAAACCCTTGTGAGCTACAGTATTGCTTTGGCCATAGAGACAAAACCATACAACAAGCTCAATTCCTGATAATATCAAGGTCATATCCATATAGCTTTCCTGGTAACTACTATTCCTTCTCCTGAGGTCTGTTTTCATCTTCCTGACTTAATCCCATGTTGGGATTTCATAATGATCTCCCATCTTATTTCTAGGCTTATACATAACCATAGGAAAATCAGTTTCTGAATGTGTATGATTTTTCACTGTCCAACATGATTTTCTTTAATCACAGCCTCTTCATTTATAACACATTGCTGTTCTGTTGACAACTCTGACCCAGGGTCTGCATCTTTCTGGTGATCGGAATCATATTTAATTCCTGGGAGTGGCGAGAGTAATTAAATACCATAGTGAATAAACAGATATGGAAAATAGGAAAAACAATGTTATTCACTTTGGGAAACTTGTCATTTTCCAGATTTATTATTTTACTTTCCTCCTGATTTTTGTTTCTTTGTTTTTCCTAGCAGCTACTCTTAAAGAAAAATTAAGCTTATTATAGAGCTCATATAATGTTTTTATTGTGTTTTCTGCCTTTTATATAATGAGAATCTACCTTGACGATTTTAATAATTGTGCCATCAAATTTATAACAGGATAGTTCAAGGAATTCCAGGTCTGCCAAAAGGTGCCTTAGTTATTTACGGGACTGTCTGCTGCCTCATGAATCCCAGCGGCCGGTTAAGGCCCACAGGGTCGGCCTTCTCCAGGTCCCGTCAGCCAAACAATGTCGCCTGGCGGGGCCTAGGGGAAGAGCCTTCTCTGTTGCGGCCCCGGCCCTCTGGAACCAACTTCCCCCGGAGATTCGTGTCGCCCCCACTCTCTCCGCTTTTTGTAAACTGCTTAAAACACACCTTTGCCGGCAGGCTTGGGGCAGCTAACATCTTGCCCCTAGCCAGTGTATGTTTGTGTGTATGTTTGTGGAATGATTGGTTTTTCTTTTTTAACTTAGGGGTTTTTATATTCATGTATTTTATTGGTGATTTCTATTATGTTGTGAGCCGCCCTGAGTTCTCCGGAATAGGGCGGCATAGAAGTCAAATAAATAAATAATAAATAAATAAATAGTTAGCCTACCTCTGCTTTAACCAAAGAAAAAAGTTCAAATGGCTTAACTCTCTCTCTTGTTTCTCTTTTTGGAATATTAAAATATAGGTAAATAATTTCCATTGGTTTCTTTCAGAAATGTTTTCAAAAACTTTTGTGTGCCACTGTTTGTTTCCATTCATGGTGAACAGTAGCTTGGGAGAGGAATCTTTCTCCTTATTTTCAGGATTATACAACAAAAGACTAACCTTTATGGAATATTAAACACACAAAAATATCAAAACACATGAATTGAATTACTCCTATATAATAATCACATTTACTTATTAGCGAACAGGAAAATCACAGAACTATTTTTTTCCCTTTTTTGGCATTTGGTAAAACATGGTTAAAATTCTCCATGCGATTGCTGCAAGAACTTTACTTGCACATCATTTTCTTTATCACTTGTTTTATTTTTAAAATAGTTACATAGAGAGGACTATATTTCTAATGTATACCGTAGATATACCTTCATAAATAATTCTAATTTAAATAGAAATATAGTACATCTTACTATAATGGGAAAGGCGTTCCGGGATTATATACTGGAATCCTTTTCATCTCTGTAGTGTTGCAGTGCAGACGTATCTTTTTCCAAATGCAATTGGTAAGTAAGTATTAATTAATGCAGTACTCACTACATGTCTAATTATTTGATTTCATTTTTATTTATTCACTTTTTATCCTGACACAATCCAATGATTCTCAGTGCCCTACGTGATACAGTATGGAAAACTTTAAAAGATCTGTGATAAAACCTTGAAATAACACAATCTAACAATAGGAATTTTAAAAACCTAATAATTGATAAATAAAAAAGTTAAAGAGGGCCAATATAAGTAATATAAGTAGAACATTCTCTGGAACACACAGTGTTTAAAGCCTCATCCTCAATGGGTTGAGCCAATTCTGGTTGGATCCTGCAGGTATCCGTATACCAAGACATGAAGGATTATATTTTATTTTGAAAGTCAAAATCATACTTTAAATGCACTTGCAAACCAACTGAAATTGTAGGAACTACAGCCTAAGTGCAACATACTCTTAACAAGTGCTTTTTTTCTAAAAAAAAAAAAAAAAGTGCCGGAACTCACACATGTCATACAACCCACCTTGCCTACCCTACAAGGTTCCATCCAAAAAAGGTGCCAGAACTCCGTTCTGGGCATTCTATGACAAAAAAAAAAAAAGCCCTGCTCTTAACGTTAAAAGCTGTAGCACAGAAGGCACAACATTTTGGACTAATCTTTAAAGATAACCTCGTGTACAGTAGTAGTCCAGCAATGTGGTAATAAGACTTCTTGCACCAGATAAAGTCACAAATATCTTTAATAATGGCTTCTATGTACTACTTATAGTCCAGAAGTGCCCTCAAATTGTATGTACTAAAGCAGAGCTATAAGTTCAGAAGGGCCCTCAAATTGTGAGCCAGTTCCTGGATAGATGCCTACCCATCCAGAAATAACACTAATTACAAGAAAGAATTCCAAAGTGCAAGCAAGTCTTGCTTCAGTTCAGGATAGAGTATTCAAGAATCTCCCATACAGTCAGCAGTAGTGTTTTAGATTGGGTAACAACTATATACCACACTCCAAATTTTGGATGACTTCTCCCAGCAGCTTTGTATAGAGTTGCTGAGAGTTGGGCAGCGGATACAGTGTTGTTGTTACTTGGAGGAATAGAAGACAAAGGGCTGACCCTGGCAGTACTCAACAAGATAGATGCCAGTAAGCTAACTTCTCACACCTGTTGAACCTGTCTACTGAGGAAGGGTGAAACAGTGCCTCCAGTCTCCATCTGTAGGCAATCCAGGAAGATAGCATAGTCAATAGTATTGAAGAGCACAGAAAACACCATGAGAAGCACACTACCTATCTAGCTCCTGATAAAGGTAATCGATTACAGCAATCAATGCCATCTCAGTCCCACACGAAGGGTTGAACCCTGCCTGAATATGTCCAAGACAATCTGCTTAATCTAGGGTGCTGTTTTGCCATCAAAATCCATCTCAACTTTCATACAAGACAGGCCTTTCTCAGTCTGATTCTGTGATATATTCATATATTTTAACTGGGAGAAAGGTGCAAACGTATCATAAACCACCTACACTGTTGTGAAAAAAGTGGTGAGATTGCCATTTCAAATTGCTTATCTTGAAGTACATCTATGCCAGATTTTTTTTTAAAAAAAATACCAATCTTAACAATGATTCACAGCTGCATACTTAGGAAAGATGCACATTAAAAATGCCTTTTAAAAAGCCAAAATATTCTAATTCCTTTTTCCACAAGCTGAAGCCAAAGAAATAGTAGGGGAAAAAACATGTAAAATACATGATGCAGTTTTAAAAGCATTTTTATCATTAGACTAGAAAAACTAGTTCTTCATTACAGCACAGTTGCAAAATCTGAAAAAGCATAACATAGGAGGGGGAAAGAATATTAGTTAAATTCATCGCCTTGAGTTGTTTATTAAAAGAAATTAATAAAGGTGGAATATAAATAGGAGAAGATGGAATATAGAGGGTGAAATGGTGCCTGGAGAATAACGGGAGTGTATCAAGAGGGTATGAAGTCCCATTTCCAGATAAAATGATATTGATAAAATGTATACCTATTGATAAAATCCATACCTAATGGTAAAGTTTATACCTATTCTGGGAGATGTTAAGAGACTGAGTAACTCAATTCTTTACCTTGAAACTGGGGCAGGACTGGACAACCTTCAGTTGGAGGGCTGGTTGATATGGATTGTCCTTTTTCAGTCCTTCAGATATCTTCTATAAAACAAGAAACATGGCCAGCCTAATAAAACAGGTTAGCCGTGGTTTCCCTATCCATTAATCTGGTTCCATCTGGAAGCCAAAGGTTTTATTTTTCTTTACAGAATTTGTGCCCTGCTTGGTTAAAAAGTATGTCATTTGAAATATGATTGGGTTGAGCTCTACAGTGAATCCTTGGCTTGAAGTCATTTGAGCCATGTGGGTCATATATTTCTGAAGTTCAGTTTATCTTCATTTCCTCCTCTTGTCATAGTGAACTGACATGTTTGAGGGCTGTGAGCCTCAACAGAAGATACCAGTACCTAATTGGTTTTTAAGAAGGTAAGAAATCCCCTGGTGGTTAAGCACTTCCATTATTCTGCAGCTGCTCGATGAAGGAGAAAGATATGCAAGTCAAGTGCCAAGGGCATTTCTGGTCCAGATGTTTCCAACCTGAGGGAATATCATAATTGAATGTTTAGGTACAAGTTTAGGATTAATGTGTATAGAGAAAGCAATCTGGCTGGATTTTTGTTGCAGTGGATTGTTTTCCCAATGTTCGCTTTCAATGAACTGAAGAAAAAAAAATCTGGTATCAGAGGTTCAAGATTCCTAGTGCAGTGAAAATGAATGTCAGAAAAAAAAATTAGACATTGGATTTTATTTCAATATGGCCATATATTTTTAGACCTTCAGATAATCAGAGATTGGGAGAGCTTTGTTAACTGAGTCACAGAGATTTGGGATGATTTCCTATTATTCTTTTATGTTGCTTTGTCTTAATCCAAAGTAACCAAATAGGCTGTGGAACTGAAGTTTGCTCTGCGTTAATTAAGGGGGTAAATGGCAATGATCAAATTCATGTGGATTTTTCTAAACCTAAAATTCCTGCAAATAGAAAGCAAAGGGAAAAAAACTGGGCAATACTACTCTCTGATGTATTTACTTTTTTACTTGCAGGGAATTATTTGAATAAGGAAAATATTTAAATATGGTATCAGCCACAAGGATGAAGTGATCTTACCTACCTTGCCACCTTGTGATCCTGTCACTCAGAATAAAACATTGCAATTTCTGAGGACAGAAGCCTGACATTTTCCCACCTTTTGGTTGAAAAATGTGGGGTTTTTTTTTCTTTTCCTTCAAAAGACAGAGAAAACAAAGATGTTAAAGTCAGTAGTAACTCTTTCTAAAGTTGGTTTTAAGTTCCCTTGTAAATATTTTCCTTCCATATAACCAGTAATTGTAATTGACCACTAACACGGTCATTTGAAAATACTTGGTTTTACAGGGTGTTGAATATTTATATCAAACAGCTTTGAAAATGTCTCCTGTTTGGAGAAAATTAGAATTAAGGGCTAAATACAGCCTAAAATGAACAGTCTGCTATCCACCTACCCAGCAATTTTTCTTCCCACTGCTAAGATAAAGTGCTAGCCTGTTGTAGAAAGCATTATCAGCATGAGCATTAGTTATTTACTCTATTTGTGCATGGTCAAATCAATAAAGAATCATGACATTTTATAGCAATCCAGTAAACATGTGCAGCCACTTAAAACCTCTGCAGTAAACGTTGTTAAAATCAAAATTGTAACCAGTAGAAAATGATAACAACAGCAAATAACATACCTGAAATATAAAAACCCAAGTGAAACCAGCTGCTAAAGGGAAATTTAAAAATGGCAGCAATTCAGTCTGCAGAAAAGACTCATCTTAAGCAGCTGCTGGAACTTAGCATAGTGTGAGCTTTAAGTCCCAGGGGAGGCTAATTACTTAAATGTATTGGCCACCCGACTGCAATGGACTCTATTCTATCCCTCTGGAAGAGCAACTGAGAAATGGCACCCCTTGCCTTGTAAAAGTAGAAGCAGATGTTTAACCCAGAAAGGGCTGGTTCAGAGGAGAATTTATGCAGACAATACAACAGGAATAGAAGAAAAAGAGATGTAAACAATAAAGAGACAAGATGAGATCAATTTGAAGCTTGCGTCATAAATAGGGATGCAGCTCAGGTGATGAGAAACTTGGGGAAAACCCTTGGAAATAATTTAATTAGATGCTACTATAATGAAAGTATTAAGCGAGAAATTCCTCCAAGGGTTTTTAAGATTCTGTTCTAATCCCAGAACTAGCATGAAAGATACTTTCCTGAAATCAGGGTCTTGCTTCCTTGATCTGGCCCAACCACATCAGGTGAGTGAATTGCCATCTAACTTGTTCTTATGGATTTTGTCTCGAATGCTGTTACCTAGTTACTTGCCTTCTGACCAAACAAAGGAGCAATAAAGCATTAGGAAGCTCACATGCATTACCCTGGGCTGCAAAGGGAAACAACTGCTGTAACCCTGATACAGCCAAGAATGACTTAAAGTTGACTCATCTATGGATTGGGGATGAGATGAAAGCACTGTCATTAGACCAAGGCAGACAATATTATGTTAGTGCCGTGGTTATGTACAAATCAGAAAAGCCCTATGCACATTTTCCAATTGGGATTTGTCTGAAGGAACACCTGAAAGACAAAAATTTATTCTGTTGTGAGACAAGAAAAGTTAGCTAGTAGGTCCTCAGAGCGGAATGGGACAACTTGCGACCAACTTGCCATGGCCAATTTGCCATGGGACAACTCGTTAAGGACAACTCACTGAAGGACAATTCATCAATTCAATTTAATTATTTAAAATAATTAAAACATTATTTTAATTGTGGTCATTCACATTTCATTTTGTCCCTCCTTTGACATCCTTTCTTTAGTTATTCTGTTCCACTATTTCTTCAATGTTAGTGTAACTCTTGTCCCACAGCGTGTTGGCCATGGTTAGTTGTGCCGTGATGAGGATGAGTTGACCACAGCAAGTTGGCTGCAATGAGCTGTATAGAAGATTACTATTAGGTGAGCAGTAATAATAAGCAACTATATTTATTTAATGGTAAAGGTTTGATTTAGTCAGCATCCAACATTTTCCTGAGGCAAAGAACAACCTGAACCATTTGCCTGCAGGCCAAGGGGCAAGGCAATTGCTTCTATATGTGAAGCTTTTGAAAAGTCCTGCAGCAAAGCCTTGGTTAGAAATCGGGGGGGGGAATCAACCCTTTTTCTTCATGTTATAATTACTGTCGGCCATCGGAAAACAATGCAAAAAGAGCAAGTGCGCTTTATAAATGGCTCCACCCATTTCCTTCATTATTTCAGCTGCTTTCATGGAATGATTTATAATGCTCAGCAGGAATTAAAGCCATGTTTCTTGATTTTTAAAATCTCTAAGGAAATTTTTAAATAGTTAATTGTATTGGAGGTGTTGGGGTGAGAAATAGTATAAATAAATGGCAGCACCTAATTGGCAGAGTGCAATTCAGAGATATTAAAGCATTAAATAACCCCTTCCCTGCTTCAATTGGAAGGAATTGCTTGGCACAAAATCGGAGTTATCTGAAGCATTATTTGATCCCTGGCTTTGAAATTCTGGCAGACATCCTGCCTTCTTTCCCCAAGACTGCTTCTGAAATCACTCTCTTTATGTTTCTCCACAGGAGACAACCATGAATCACTATTCAAAGCTGCTTCATGGTATTTATCACATTATGTACATCTGTAATTTCATCAGGGCATTATGAATGCCATCAGGCTGCCAAAAGCAGAGAGAGGGACACACCTTGAATGCCATCCTGTCACTCACATTAGAGCAAAATGACAGTCAACACTTTAATTCTATCATCTTTGATTGCCGAATCTGGATTTGATTTACATCGTTGCAGGCACTTTCATTCTGTTTTCTAACTCTGTTCATTTCCAATCATCAACCAGGCCATTCCAACACCCTGCCGTCTAAGATTAGTGTATTCAGCTCTATATTGATATGCAGAAACATCAGGCTGTGTTATATTCTCAATCCAACAGGCTGGGTTGCAAATGTTAAACGTTGTGCCTCTGTGGAAGGAGTTACAAAGAGAGAATGTTTTGTTGGAGAGAGAAAAATAAGTGCACCCTTGGTATTAGTCATTTCTGATCTGTTCAACCTACAAGGGTGTCCAGCAGAGGATACTATAATGATAATCTCATCTCCAAGACAAATGGCATTAAATACTGACAAATAAAGGAGAGTTTGTGTTGGGCTGGGTAACTTATGCCATGTCAAATGTTGCTGAACATCTCCCAGGAGACTTAGGAGCCATAGCAATAGTGAGGGATTGTGGGAGCTGTAATGGAACAGCATAACATTAACACCTGTACATTTAATAAATGGATGTTTACACAAAAGGAAATTGGGCATAAGGAGGGAAACAGGGTTGTTCTCTCTACAGCAGTAATATGTATGTTTGCAGGAGGCGCATATGGAAGCAGATTGGTTGGCAGTGAGTGGCCAACAGAGGGAAGACTGGGCAATGGGCAGGATAGCACTTGGCCGAATGGCTGGGATGACAGCAAAACAAGCAGCAGGCATAGTGAGAGAAAGAGCAGGGTTTGTGTGTAAAATCCATTTCATATGTGTGTGATGCTAAGTAAAGTTATGGATTTGCTCATAGGTAAGAGATGGATACAGCACGAAGAGACATCTCTTTAATCTTGTAAGAGTTGAAGAGTGATTAAATTTGTTTATGTTTATGGGGATGAAGGTTTGAACTCTCCTTCCTTCTTTTTTCCATCCACTTTTCTTACTCTAAGGCAGGGGTGTCAAACTGCCGGTCCATGGGCCGGATGTGTCATGCCGAAACGCGCCCACCCCATTGCCAGCAATGGAAAAAAGTCACAATACGTCGCGACATGTCACGTGATGTTGCGAGTTTGACACTCCTGCTCTAAGGTTTAGTTTATATTAGTTTCTACTGTTGTAATTAAAATTCTTAATAGAAATAGTATTTTTTTTTAAAAATGAAATTGTTGTAAGCCCTGTTTCGGTTCTGGGTCTACTCTGGTAAAAATTTCCTCTGGATTTTTTTTTTTTAAAATACATTTGGTCCAAAGTGGACAGATAAATGGAATAGATGTATAAGACCCATTTAGTCCATCAGCTTACTTCCTAAAGACTTTTCAGAAAGATCATAAGCAAGACATAGGAACATTAATGCCCTCCTAATCATACTCCCCAATCAGTAGTCTTTAGAAGCATGAAGTCTCTGATCCTAGAAATGGTGTCTAATAGCTTTATGTTCCAGGTCAGTATACAATCCTGTTCTGTTTTGTTGCAGCTGGTTTTGTTAAAGCTATCTCTCTTTGAGAGGCCCTCCTGACCTCATGTGGCAATGACTTAATAAAAATAGGTTTAAATCAATAGCAAGAAAACCTTATTGCAAATAACAGTATGTCAACTATAACATCAGAAGCAGTGCAGGGAATAGCAGCAGTTGAAATTTCTCAGCAGCTTCTCCTGCTGATATATTTTCTGCTTTGGTTATTATGTTCTCAGTGGTAAGTGCTGTAGCATAGATCCCAAAATGCTAGGATTAGCCATGGGGAGGCCTGAGAATGAAGTAAGCAAGGAAGCCATTCCTTACCATATTGCAAAGGTTACTTTTGTTTGTAGGTTTGATTTGTTAAACTCCACTTCCGCCACATGAACTTGTCAGTTCTGGAAAAGAATTCAGAGCGTAATTTGCCAATCTCTCCCAAATTCCACTGTCATTCATGCTGCTACAGCATGATAACTGTCTTCATGAATGCATGCATTAAAGAGTACCATCTGTTTCTGAAGTGCTGATAAACAATTCTTCTGAAACCCTTAATAAACGGCATATGTTGCACACACACACTCAAACACAGAGAGAGACATGACAGAATGTAACAGAAGACTGGATTTAAGGGTTTCCATTTGTTGCTAAATTTTATAAAAGAACTGTTGATAATGAAAATAAAAAAGCAGTAATTGGAGGCTAGAGGTTCAATAGTCTCACACATCTCAGTATGAATGGCAAAAGAAGGAAGGAAGGAAGGAAGGAAGGAAGGAAGGAAGGAATTGCACTTTTGTTCCTATTGGCAGTCATTCATTTTGATGAAAGCAAATACATTTTAGAGATTAGTGTTTTTGTACCTGTTGAGATATGTCGCAACCAGTATCTATGAATATTTTTTCCTTCATTCTACAGTCATCTATCCAATGGTCTCTGAATGTGAGGTTTGCCAAGCCTCAATTAAATAATCAAGAATGATACGGTAAAGAAACTCCTCCCATGGATTTCTTTTTTTGGTAGGGAAGTGTAGCCAATCACAGAGCTGTCAGAATGATTGAAGGATATGTCATAGGAAATGACATTACTAGCAACAGCATTCTCCATCTCCCCATACTAATGTTTATTGCTACCTATAGAATCTCTACATTGGCATAGATCCAACATCCAACAGTCTATATCCTGTATGTGGGCAAATTTAAAGGCACAAGGCAATCCTGTAATGCACATAACTCTATCTGCGCCTAATGGTGGTGCAGTGGTTAGAATGCAGTATTGCAGGCTGACTTTGCCCACTGTCAAGAGTTCAATCCTGACCTGCTCAAGGTTGATTCAATCTTCCATCCTTTTGAGGCCAGTAAAATGAGGACCCAGATTGTTGGGGACAATATGGTGGCATTGTAAACCACCCAGAGAGTGCTATAAAGCACTATAGGGTGGATATATAAGTCTCAGTGCTATTGCTATCCTCCAATATTTGATTGCTAAGAGAACCTCTGTAGCAGTAAGGTTCTAGATTAGGACCAGGGACACCAAAATTCAAGTTCACCCCTCAGTTATGCTCTTCACTGGATGAATCTGAGTCAGCCACTGTTTTTCAGCTCAATGTACCTCATAGATTTGTTGCTATGAGAGAAAAATGGAAGAGACTTCTCTATATAATACCTTGAGCTCCCTACGGAATGGTAAGTAGCCTGCTGCTCATTCATTAATTTGTCTGATGATAAACAATCTGCACTGCAATCATTCTTACAAAGCCACAATAGCATTCTCTGTACACAAGACATAATCAGAGCACAGAATGGACCAACTCGCCATGGGACAAATCACTGCTGGACAATTCAACAAATACAAAAGCTAAATTAATTTCAGTGGAACCATGGCCAATAATAACAAAATAAAGAAAATCAATCCAGAAATACAAGAGTTACAATAATTTTGACGAAAACGTTGTCACCAATAATAAAAGTAACTGAATGAAATTATTAATGCAATGTTGAATTGTCCTGGAGAGAGTTGGCCGTGGTGAGCTGTCCTAGACCTATCAGAGCAATATATACACAATGTTTATTGAAATGCTTCTCCTGAGATGGCTGCCATTCTCTTTACTTGGAAATATTTTAGCAAGTTAAATAAAGCTCCATCCAATTCAAGTCAATTAACAAATAGGACACCAACTCAAGAAGTAGGTAATAGCCTTTGGTGCTGGCCCCTTCCCTGGGCTGAGTATCTGCTGTCAAAGAGGATACAAATTAATGGGTCCAATTCTCTCTATATATATTCCTAAGACAATAATTAGAAGTGCTGAGTGCACACAATGAGGACATTATTTCCTTTAACAGGATCATCCACATCTAAATGGATGAAGGCTGTATTTCCATGCATGCACCACCCCATAGGACAAATTTTTGAGATGGAGGTAAAAGAAATCCAGCAAAGCTGTTTTATATCTCTGGCAGTCAAAACAATGCATGAACTCACCCTCTAGAAGTAATTGGTTAAATCCACACAGCTTGAAGACAACTACTCATGTTTCCCAAGTCATAAAAAATACAACTTGTATTCTCAGTAGATCTAATTAGTGGCAACAAAAGGATGCAGAATACATGGGAATAACATATGTAAAATGAGGCATATATGTATACAAGCAATGTCACCTTTGTAATCTTTTTCTAAACAGCAAACACTCATGCAAACAAACATAAAGGAAAATCCCCTTTCTTTCACTGAGCAATGTTGAAACATGAATTTTAATTTTGTCTGCCCTTGGTGATTAATTTAAATGGATTCTTCCTCTCTTTTATGCTGATACACAAAAAAAATCTTGCTTCTAAGGACCCCACACCATTTCTAAGTTGCCATAATACCACAGCTGTTTGGATGACGGTAGGAAGATGTCTGCTGATGTAGAAGACACATTTTTGTTTTATGAATATATTGCCATGAAGAGTACAGAAGTATATACATTCTGTCTGGCTCCTAAACACACACACACACACACACACACACACACACACACACACACACACACACACACACACACACATATAAAAAAAGAAAGTTATATGCTAAACAAGAACCAGGCAAGTGGATATGTTCCACTGTGGGAAAGTTGTTATACTTCAGTGTGAATAGTTATGATTGCAAAGTCTCTGTTCTCATTGTCTTCCATTAATAAAATAATCTTGTTTATTAAAAGACGTTTCTCACAGGAATACTATATATAATATATTCATTATTACATGAATAATGCCCTTTGAAAGATTATGGCTTCCTCTGAGATATGACAAGATCTTGGCTCAGAAAAGAACTGATTTTTTGGAAAAGATTTGCTAATAAATAAACACTCAAGCAGACTAGGGCAATTGAGGCTCAGGTTTTTCATCCCCATTGGTGTCCTGAATAATAAATGTCCCACTGGCATTAATCTGACAATTACTCCACCTGCAGGATTGTCCATGAGACATCTGTGAATTACACAGAATTACTGCAACCCTCCCTCCCACCTTCAACATAAGGGTTAAAGCCTATACTTTGCTTTTAACTAAGAGCAACACTCCTATTTCCCCTTTGTCACCTGGAAATTGTGTCACACAAAACTGGGACTACAACCGAATGGAAATCTATTTTTTTGATTAATTTCATATTCATGATTTTCCATGACAAGGGCAGCCAATTTTTACCTTTGAATCATCTTTCCCTACACAGTACCCAAGAATAATAGAAGGAAGCTACTGACATCTTTTGTATTTATTTGCTCATTCACTTATAAGCCTTTATGCCATGTTCTTCAACTTGAAATTTGGCAGAGCTCTGAAAGAATAATGCCAACAAGATTCTGCCTTCAGGTCTGCAGTCTAAAAATAAAGGACACAGAACGCAAGAGGAGGATTGGGGAAAAAAAAAAGGCTAGCTCTAAGTGGCATCCTAGGAAACCCCCAGAACAAAGCTGTACTTCTGCTATATGCATGTGTATGTATATGTATATGTTCAAAACCTTGAATATAAGTTACTTGATATCCATCTTCCAGTGAGGGTTCTGCACCAACAAAAGTAAAGCCGATACCCGTAGGAAAATGAAGGCCTGGAGCTGCTCCTTGCACATTAGTGCAGAATTAATTGGATTTGGTTTTGTTCAGGTGAAACTGGTGCTTTGAAGGTGGAGGAATTCACATGACTTACCTGTTTGTCATAGACAGATCATTTCTTGGTCTATGTAGACTACCGTAAAAGCTGATGTAAACCATTTGGAACATTTACAGTGGTTCAAACCACTGTACCTGAGGAATCTGACAGAGTTCTGAATATCCTTGGGTAATGTTTGATCTGTGTAATACAGAGATAGCCCAGGAAGTTGACACTATGCCTTATGCCTTCTTCTACAGCCATATCATCTCCTTAGTTTACTACAAACTGAAGGTGATGAAATGGATGGGATATCAGTGGGAATGTAAGTACAGAGTGAGGCAGCTGAAGGCTCATCTGAACTGTCACTCTGCAGAAGTGGAGGTAGTCAAAAGTCTTTACTTTTTCGTCTCCACTGTATTTGTGCGGAAGAGGCTAGCATGCTTTTTCCAAGCTGTGTGGCATCTATTTCATCAAAACATTGGAAGGAGGGAACCAAAATAGTTAATGGCATATTGTAAACAAATTGCACCATTCTTTGCAGACAAAGTTGATCAGATCCATATCAGCTTGGACTCTGGAGTTGGGGCTGATCATGATCATTGTAATTTCAGGAGCTGCCTGTCCTATTATCTTGAATTCTTTTTAGCATGTAGGTCTCAAGGCAATGGGCAGGATGAGAGCTATCACTTCTTTGCCATTACCCTTCACAGCTGATTAAATTAGCAAGATTATCAACAACATTGGTTCCACAATTGAGGGAAATAATCAATGCCATCTTTAGAAAGATTTACAATCTGGAAGTGCTCTTTGATCCTCAACTATTAGGGATTTCCAAGTAACATTTGTAATGCAGTTCCTGTATTACAAGTCCTGAGTTACTTGGATTTGAAAATGGCTATGTATCTTGATTACTATTGCAATACATTTGACATAATTTTTACCATGGAAAAAGAGAAAATGTAACTGATGTAACATCAGGAAGGCTGTTAAATAAATCAAATCAATTTGGGGGGTTTTTTTCAATCATTTGAGATTTTGGTAGGATTTAAAGTATTTTCCTTGAGACATTTGTAGACCTACTCACTATGCCTATTGTGCACAACAGATAATCCAGTTCTGTCCTGCCAAAGAAATAGGGCAAATAGACAGAACTCTTGCCAGCTTCACCTCCTGCTCATTTCATCTAAGGTTGCCTGTAAGTAACCGTGGAAGAATGGCCAGGATCCCCAAAGAATCTAACTGCAAGGATAAACTCTCTGCCTCACCCTACTGCAACCACCACAAAACATCAGCCATAACTAAAACCATTGTAAATAGTACCTAATTGCAAAAAATGTTGACAAATTATTATCCCTTTTGCTTCATAATTCACAGAATAGAATAGCATATTTTAGTGAAGAGAAACAAGAGTAATGACTTTTTCTCCCCAAAAGCGAGACATAAGCAAATAACATGTACTAAAAACAGGGGGCAGGGACAGGAAGTGCTAGCAGTTTATTTCCTTTTTCTGTGAAGCTAGCAAGGGATGGTACTGTAGCTAGTTAGCTACACCCTACCAGCACACTCAGAGAACATATGTTCTGCCTGGGGGAAAGGCAGAGAGAAATGACCTGAGATTAGCAGTCTCTTAGACAAAGAAAAGGGAGATGAAGAAAGTACAGAGAATAACTCTTTAAGTATTCAGATATACCCTACTTCCCCTTGTGATTAGTAGATCATAAGGTCCTGCCATTGGATTTTGACTTCCAATGAAGGGTAAAAAGGATGAATGTGGACAAGGGAAACTAAGCTGAGAGCAAAGACCTTAGAAAGATCAGTAGGTTAACAGGCAGACATCTGGAAATATAATAGGATCATGCAGGACATAAACCTTAGCCCTGATGGCAGTAATCTGAAGACATTTATAGTAAGACAAGTTAGAGCTAAAAGAACATATGTGTGGCTTTGTTGGTATAGTCATGTCAGAGTTTAGAAGACAATTCTGGTTTTGCTGCTTCTCAGATAGAGTTTGGTACTTTGTAAATTATTGGGTTCTTTATAATATTTACAGGTCATCTTTAGATCAACATAGAATCATAGATAGAGACTGTATGGCTCTCCAGGCACTGTGGTACAATAACTCCCAGCTACCTAATGTGGAATAATGAATGATAAGAGCTGTTCATCATTGTACTTCTGCAAATTATGGACTAGATAAGCAAAATAGACCAATTGGCTGGGTTTTGGTACTATTATACCATGGTTATGGATGGAATCAACTTAATTTTGTGCAAGACCTCAACTGTTTTTGATTACAGAATAAATTTAGGGAGTTGGAAGGGACCTTGTAGGTCATCTAGCCCAACCCCCTGCTCAAGCAGGAGATTCTATACCATTTCTGACAAGTGGCTGTCCAGTCTCTTCTTGAAAGCCTCTAGTGATGAAGCATCTGCAATGTCTTAACGCAAGCTGTTCCATTGTTTATTGTTCTCACTGTCAGAAAATATCTTATTTCTAGGTTGAATCTCTTCTTGATCAGTTTTCATCCATTTTTCTTGCCTGTCCTTTGGATGCTTTGGAAAATAGGTTGTCCTCTTCCTCTCTGTGACAGCCCCTCAAATATGGGAACACTGCTATCATGTCATTCCTGGTCCTTCTCTTCACTAGACTAGGCATGTCCAGTTCTTGCAACTGTTCTTCATGTTTTAGCATCCAGGCTCCTAATCATCTTTGTTGCTCTTCTCTGCACTCTTTCTAGAGTCTCAACATCTTTGTCCAAAACTGGATGCAGTATTCTAAGGCTTTATAGTAATACTTCACATGATCTTGATTCAATCCCTCTGTTAATGCAAATTAGGATTGCATTGGCTTTTATGGCTGCAGCAGCACACTGCTGGCTCATATTTAGGTGATTGTCCACTAGGACTAAGATTCATCTCATATTTATTGCTATTAAGCCAGGTTTCACCTAATCTGTATATGTACTTTTGGTTTTTCTTGCCTATGTGTAAGACTTTATTTTTCTCTACATTGAATTTCATTTTTTCAAATAGGACCCAGTGTTTAAGTCTGTATAGATCCATCTAGATCTTGAGACTATCATCTAGTGCAGGAGTAGGCAACCTAGGCTCTTTTTTCAAGTCCACGAGTCATAAAAGAGCCAAGGTTGCCTACCACTGATCTAGTGTGTTGGCTATTCCTGCCAGCTCAGTATCATCTGTGAAACTGGTAAATTCCCGTTCTAGTCCCTCATCTAAGTCATTTATGAAGATATTAAAGAGTATGGGGCCTAAGACAGAACCTTGTGGTACCCCACTGCTACTTGTTGAGTACAGTTTGTCAGCCAGTTACAAATCCATCTCGTGGTGAGGCTATCTATCCCACTTTTTTCTAGCTTACCAAGAAGTAGGTTGTGGTCTACTTTGTTGAATGTCTTACTGAATCTAACCCTATGGGCTACTTGTTAGGCATGGGATACCCTAACTCCCTCTTCCTACTGAATCATTTGTGAAATTGTCTTGATATTCCTCCTGCTCCCCATCTATATCCAATTCTCTCTTTGCAATCATATATATGGTTATTCAAATGCACTTCCAGGGCTTGCAACTTCTCTTTCAACCATGGGAAACAGCAATCCTTTCAAGCTGTTCTTATTGTTGGGAAGGACATATATATGCCAAGAACATTGCTTATTGCACCATTTTAAGTAATGAAGCTGAAAAGATTTACACACAACTGTACCTTTTAGATAGATGCTAATTGTTTTCCTCATGTTCACTATGCATTCACTTGCCAACATTATGCTTGTAATTATATTTCAGATGCCTCATTTTTGAATGAATTAAGGCATATAATGACACCATAATAATTAACTTGAGTAGAATCAATAGTTACCTTTTGAAAGCACTGGGAAAATTCTCTGTTTGACCCATTTAATCTGACTGAGGATTCTCTAATCAGGTGTATGTTAAGGAATGCTTCAAATATGTGGCCTTGTGGGTATTCATTTACTTTAAGTCTGAACACTTGAGCAGGAACTGTAGCAAAACTAAAAAGCAAAAATAAAGTTTTTTTAAAGTAATATATATTAGTATCTCAATGCTGATCTAAGGCAGTGATTTGGAAATCCATCTGTATTTTGACCCACTCAACCCTCTAAACTAATTTAAATCACTCCTTCTGAAGACCCCAAGGTCTGTGAATTGACTGATGGATCTGTAACATTCAGAAATCCCTCTTCAGTTCGTACAAAATGGCAAAGGCAAGGATTTTGACAGCAAATTTTAAAAAAAATACTGACAATAAAATGTGATGCAAACTCGAGAAGTTTAGAAATGGGAAATCAAATTCTTCTGATCTTTTCTCCTATAACTTAGAGGCTTCGGGACTAAAGCTTCATCCTTTATTTTGGTTTTATTTTTAGAATCATTTTTTATTAGCATTCCATGTGCCTTTGTTCACCCACATCATTTCACAGTCTGTATTTATGCAGTGGAAGCCAATGCATTTACATATGTTGTCAGATTCATTTCCCATTGTTTGATTTGTTGTTGAGGTTCTGGTGCTACTGATGTTTTTTTACATGAAAACTCATATTGAGTAAGTTGATAGTAGAAATAGGTTGCCTCACTCCCTAGAGGACCTAAAGTTCAGATAACAACTGAATATGAGATGTCTTTCTTTTCTTTCTCGGGCATTGTACTTGCAGCCTGATTGATCACGGCAGCAACCAAGTCTAGAGAAATCGGTGCCAGTTTTGAAAACAAGTTAATATTTGCCAGGATGCTATCCCAGAATGGGATCTAATATAGCAAAATTTCATTAGTTGAGGATCATTGCTTTATTGTTGTCATTGTTATTGTTATAGTCACTGCATTTAAAAAAAAATCTGAGTTAAATTACATGCATGCTTTTCCAGCTATAATCCAAATTTCTTTAACTTTGAGGATAAAACCAAATGTTATTAATACTACGGTGTTTTTTTTATTTAATTAAAGGACAAAAGCTTTTGAAAATCAGTTTCAAAACTTCTGTCATTCTAGCTTTTTTTTTCACACAGAAGCCCTTTTTTTCTTTCAAGATTGTCTTTGTGATGTTTCTGTTTCTATCTTAAGGGTAAAACTGGGTGCAGCTTCCTTTTTGGTTTTGTTTTTTCCCCTCCACAACCCTCCATTGCTCTGCAGCTTCCTGTCTGCCTGTTTCCTGAGCTGAAAAAGCTCTTTGAGCAGAATTCTCTCATGCATCTTCCCTTGGGATTGATGAGAAGTGTGGGGAAACTAGAGAAATTCAAGAGCACCACAAAAACTGGTTGCACAACAAAAACAGGATACACGCTTCACCCCTTCACCTGATCACGTGCCTAATCTATTATTACCATGCAGTAATAAACGTTTTATGTTTTATTGTATCACAAGACTCTTTGTTACACATGGAAATTTCACTTAATGTTTCTCATCTTTTCAAAGGAGACTGAACATCATTATTTTTTCCCATCAGGTTTAACAAAAGCACAAATGCCTTTACAATATTCCAAACTTTCTCAGCTTGGGGATTTTTTTATAGAGCTTTCTCTAAGTTTTTGATGCTGTGCCAATCTCCAGAGACCACCTGGCCCATACATCAGAATTTGAAGCCCTGTGGTCTGGCACCGAGGTGGAGAATGTAACAAAGAACACCCCAGTCGTATATGTTTAGATAGCAGTGCACACCTTTGAATACCGATACAGGCTTTCTGCAGTATGTCAAGAGATGAGCTCCAAAGATA
This sequence comes from Bothrops alternatus, assembly GCA_034064705.1. Lineage (NCBI taxonomy): Eukaryota > Metazoa > Chordata > Lepidosauria > Squamata > Viperidae > Bothrops > Bothrops alternatus. Next base: position 3,588,778 of record JARGCV010000116.1, on the reverse strand, counting down.
GGGACCAGGACCCATTTTTCAGAAGGTGAGGGGTGTTAAAGGGAGAAATAAATTGAACAATTTTTTTTAAATAAACAGCTGAACAAATTTGCCTGGGCCTGCTATAGTCTACTACTAAATGAATAACTATCTCTCTCTCTCACACACACACACAGACGTGTGTGTGTACATATCAATATACTGATGTAATTCAGATATCAAATGCTACCTTTCAAAAGGAACTTTCCTAAGACAGGTTACAGTTAGTAGCTTTAAAAAATCCTGGGCTTCAGTACAGGCCTTTCCATACAGGTCTTTGATGCTGACCCCATATTTGGATCTCACACCACTCTTGCTATCAGGCAGCTAAGCTGATTTAAGTTTGAGTTAAGTTGCAGGTTCACAGAAATGGCAAAATCTGGGATTTGGTATGTTGCTCTGGAGCTTTATAGAGCTTGGTGGCAGAGCATTGTCTGATTTGCAGGATTTCTCATCTCAGGAACACTTCTTCTCTACCACTTTCTCTACCAGCACCATGTTACACTGTAGAAGGCCAAGAAATAGTGCCATGGTGTGTTCCCACTCCTACCTTAAGAGCACCCATGGCGTCCGGTTCCAGATTGCAGCGCTCCTAGTTGTACAAAGAGACTCATCTCCTCATCGGCTAGCTTCCCTCTGCCGGTAGACTCTTATGCGGGTCTAAAGTCGCCCTGAAGGGTGCGACTTTTGTCGAAGAGGCTTCGCTCGGCTGTGGGGGAGTGGTGACTCTTCCAGCTGTCCGGGCCGACTCTGAGGGCCGATGGAGAAGAAGATCAGGCAGTAAAATGGCCGATCACCTAGCCGCTAGAAACTGCAAGTCAAAGAACAGCTAAGCTTGAAAACCCACCGTGGTGAATCCGGGTGAGACTTTTTTTTTTCCTCCTCTCTTCATTCTATTTTGCTTTTTTTTTTTTTTTTGCCTGTAAGAGCCCTGTTGGAATTATTTCCCTGGCTTGGAAAAGCAGCTTCTAAATGTTGGGGAAGAAAGGCAAACAAAAGAATAGAACAAAATTTTAAAGACTACATTTTTTCTATATATGTTTTGGGGTACTGAAATTTTTTTTCCTAAGAATTGTACTATCAATTTATGCTGTCATTCTTTTTTTTTTTTGAGCGGTATTATTATCTTATATTGGAAAAGTATTTCTTTCTCTACTTTTTCCTTTAAAAATAGAAAAAAGGAAAAAAATGACTCTTGAAAAAGATTTCTTAGCTTACTGAGGACATCTACTGGTTAAAAGCTAATATTGTAATTGTTGACTATTTGGAGATGAGATGGTTTTGGCTTCAAACTGTTTTTTAAGAGAAAGATAACTTGATGCAGCTGAACAATTTTTAAAATGGAGCCGCATTCACATTTAAATTGTAAACTTATTCTGGAAAAGATCTATGAGGCTAAAGAAGAAATATGTGCTACAATGAAAGAGTTTACTACAGAATTAAGAGCCAGGATCTCTCCTTTAAACTTCAAAATTGACTTTCAGACTACATCTGATTATTCTATAAAACAGATTACACAAGAAGTGGACTTAACTGAGAATAAAGGGAAATTGATTTTGCCTTATAAGCAGTTCACATGGTGTTGAAGACCAGAAAAAGCAAAGACTGAGATTTGAAATGTTAAAGCAACGAGATTTTATGGTTGAGAGAAACAGGGCCAATGCAGAGGCCAAGATGGTTTCCACTGATCCAATTGATACTACAAGCAATAAAGAGAGACTCATCAGCTGGAAGGGCAGCTCTGCTATAGAAACCTACCTGGCATAAGAAGAAGCCCAGAATAAGCCTGAAATAAGTGAAATTTAAAATTTTATGTAATGGATTAAAGGCAATCTAGAATTATGGATTGATTTAAGGACTAAGATTATGAGCTAGATGTAAGAGAAATGGGTGACTAATGGGAGATATATAAGGTTTATCTATATGAAAATTAGTATTTCTAATAAGATGATTTATTTGTTTGATGCCCAATGAATTGAAATGATTTAAGGTTTGATATTATCTTCTCAGCTTAAAGAGATTGATTGATGGATTAGATGTGTCTAGGATAGATCAATATTTTAGCTTAAAAAGGACATATTTTTAGGTAATGGATTAAAGGTAATCTAGAATTATGGTTTGATTTAAGGATTAAGATTGTGGGTTAGAAGTAAGAGAAAAAGTGGTGATTAATGGAATATATATTAAATTGATTAAGAATGTGGTTTTTTTAGGACGATAGGTTTACTTGTAAGAAAATTATTATGTAATGTTGAGTTAATCTAATAAGATTATTTGTTTGTTTGATAACATGGATGTTATTAGTTATGACAATTAATTGGATGAAATTTGAATTCTGTCTAATGGATTGAAATGATTTAAGGTCTGATTTTCTTCTGTCAGCTTAAAGAGATTGATTAATTGATGGATTAGATACGTATAGGATAGATTAATATTTTATTTTAATTAAGGGATATTAGTGGAAGAAGAAATAAATAAGATTTATGATAAAATTAAGGAACTAGAACATATTTGGAAGGGATACCCAAATTGATAATGTTTGTACTTAAAGTTAATTTGATTATGGTAGTGTAAATTTATGAAGCTTTAAAAATAAATTTTTAAATAAATTTAAGCTAGAATTGGACTATTTTAAATAAATTATGTTACTTAAGGGAAAAAGAGGGAATACTTGATGTATTGATTGAATTATGTATATACGTTTTCTCTTTGGATGTTTGACTACCCTAACACCACAGTGTGTCTTGAGCACTTTGTCTTAAAAATAAAAAAAAACAATAAAATTTGTTTTTTAAAAAAAGAGCACCCTTGGCAATTTCTTCACAGATCTTCTAACCCAGGGGTCCCCAACCCCCGGTCCATGGACCAGTACTGGGCCACGGCATGCCAGCAACCAATCCGCACAAACAAGCAAAGCCCCATCCGTGGGATGCAGGCAGCACACAAAACCATGCACCTTCCGGTCCATGAAAAAACCTCTCTCCACGGAACTGGTCCCTGGTGCCCAAAAGTTTGGGGACCTCTGTTCTAACCAATGTAGCATGACTCCCAAATGAGATTCTGAACATTGCTGAGTTTGATACGGTTAGATCATTTGTGAGTCATTTTAAATTGTTCAGTAGTTTGGGGGTTGAAAGCAGTGATAATGTGAAAGTACTCTAAGAGTAACAGCATAAACCAATCTGAATACAGATATCTAAAATAACTACTAAGATATATGATAAATTAATGCTATATTGGAGAAGCTAAAATAGCAAAGGTTTTCTTAATTAAAAGATGAAATCACATTAAAAATGTCAATTACCTTCCTGTAATTGAAGAATCTTGCTTTTTTAATGTTTATTTTAAAAAAAACCCATTGTACTTTTCAATTATTTACATCCCACCTTTATTATTTTTATAACTAACTCAAGGTGGTGAGCATATCTAATACTTCTTCTTCCTATTTTCCCCATAAAAATCACCCTGTGAAGTGGGTTGGTCTGGGGGAGATTGACTAGCCCAGCTGGCTTTCATGCCTAAAGTTTAACTAGAACTCACAGTCTCCTGGCTTGAAAAAGCTGTATGTGTTTGAGAACGCTAAGAACTTTTAAATATAACAATCAAACAATTCATGAAGTAATTTAGCTTAGATTCTTCAAAATAGTCTTCTGCAAAATAAATGATACACACTGAAATTAACCAAAAGTTGAATTCTGAGATATTAGTAGAGAGGCAGAAAAAAATGTAGTTTAATATAAAGGAATTAATACCGGTAGATATGAAAGTACAAGCTTACCTTAGAAACGAAAGACAAGGAACAAACAGAATTTCATGAGATATGGGATAAGTGGTACAATTGGTTAGAACAGAGAAATAAAAATGTATAAGAATAAAGGTAAATAAATGTAAATAAATGTAAGAGATATATGACACAGTATTGTTAAAGAAAAATGTATTTTGTTTTTGTAAAGTGAAAAAGGAAAAATTAAAAAAATTAAAAAAAGAAAGTCACAGGCAAACATTGAACAAGAGATGCAATCATTATAAGCAGCATGCTAAGTGATACAGTTATCTTGGTGAGAAAAGCACTTTAGAGAGAGAGATAGACATATTGTTTGATGTATTAATCAAACAATAACATCAATAAATACAGTGCAAAAAGTTGCAACATTTGAAGTGTTGTTTGGTATGGATGTTCATGAAAGAAAAGCTGCAGTAATCAATACTGGTATAAAAGCCTCTCAAATGGAATCACTTGATAACAGAATTAATTTTCCAAGAGCTCTCTTCCATGTTGCCATCTTACAGTATTCAGAAAACTTCTTGACCATTACAGAGGTTTTTCAGGGATGCCAACAGATTCTGGGGTAGAAGAGAGAGAAGCATTCCTTCCCACAAATCTCCCTGCTCCCAGAGTTCTCAGGATCTATTAAGAAAGGAATAATCACTTGATTATGAGCCAGCAGTGTGTAGCAGCAACCAAAAAAGCTAATACAATCCTGGGTTGTATAAACAGAGGCATGGAATCAAGATCACGTGAAGTATTAGTACCGCTTTATAAAACCACACCTGGAATAGTGCAGCCAAGTTTGGTCAAAAAGATGTCGAGAGTTTGGAAAAAAATCAGAGAAGACCAAGTAAGATGATCAAAGGCCTGGAGATTAAAACATATTAAGAACAGCTGCGGGACTTGAGTTTGGCTAGTGTAAAGAAAAGAAGAAATAGGGGAGACATGATAGCAGTGTTCCAGTATCTGAGGGGCTGCCTCAAAGAAGAGGGCATCAAACTATTCTCCAAAGCACCAGAGGGCAAGACAAGAAACAATAGTTGAAACTGATCAAAGAGAGAAGCAACCTGGAATTAAGGAGAAACTTCCTGACAGTTAACAATTAACTGTGGAACAGCTTACCCCCAGAAATTGTGGGCGCTCCATCACTGGAGATTTTAAAGAAGATATAGGTTCTCCTGTTCGAGTGGGGGGCTGGACTAGAAGACCTCCAAGGTCCCTTCCAGCTCCTATTCTATTCTATTCTATTCTATTCTATTCTATTCTATTCTATTCTATTCTATTCTATTTTATTCTATTCTATTCTATTCTAATTTGGACATAAAATTTGCAAAGGTTTTCACTAGCATGCAAGCGTTCACTGAAAAGCACGGAGAAGCAATTATGATATTTAAAAATATGTGTTATCTCTAATACACTTAGAGGACTTTTTTGTTCTCTTCCCCCATAAAGAAAACCATTTAGATTTTCTAGCAATTTTGGAACGTTAGAAACATTGTGCAATCATATATAAAATGAGAGCTAAACACAGCACTTTTCCTTTGCACACAAAAAGTTTGGTCAAGGACAGTTCAGCATCTTTTCATATATTATTCATGGCTTACCAAAGACCTGAAGAAAGAGATGAATTGTTTTTTCATTGCAACCAGTCTTTTGAACAGATGGATCCTGGCCAGGCACAGTAAGAAATACCTTGGAGCCCATCTTTATCCTGAAACACAATGCTATTGCTATTTAAATCAGTTGTGAAGATAAAAGAGGTAACTTCTACTCATAGAAGACCAATCTGAAATCAACTTTCTCACCACTCTGTTGGAAGCATTCCATAAGATGATGATGATGATGATGATGATGATAGTTGGAAGGGATCTTGGAGGTCATCTAGTCCAACCCCCTGCTCAGGCAGAAAACCCTATGCCATTTTGGACAAATGACTGTCCAGTCTCTTCTTAAAAACTTCCAGTGTTGGAACATTCACCACTTCTGGAGGCAGGTTGTTCCACTGGTTAATTGTTCCAACTGCCAGGAAGTTTCTCCTTAGTTCTAGGTTTCTTTTCTCCTTGATTAGTTTCCATCTGTTGCTTCTTGTCCTGCCCTCAGGCACTTTGGAGAATAGCTTGACTCCCTCTACTTTGTGGCAGCCCCTGAGATATTGGAAGTCTGCTATCATGTCCCCACTCGTCCTTCTCTTCGTTAAACTAGACATACCCAATTCCAGCAGCCATTCCTTATATGCTTTGGCCTCCCGTTCCCTAATCATCTTTGTTGCTCTTCTCTATATTCTTTCTAGAGTCTCAATATCTTTTTTACATTGTGGTGACCAAAACTGGATAGAGTATTCCAAGTGTGGCCTTACCAAGGCATTGTAAAGTGGTATTAATACTTCACGTGATCTTAATTCTATCCCTCTGTTAATGCAGCCTACCATTACTTTTTTCATCAATGAATTTCATTTTGTTAGATAGCGCCCAGTGTTCAAGTCTGTCCAGATCCTCCTGTATCTTAAGCCATGCTGGTTTCTTTTGAGAGCTGTTATTTTTCTTTGTTTGTATTGTGCTAGACTGGGCTTTTATTATCTCACTTTTTAAAATTTCCCAAGCTTCTTGACTTATTTTCCCCTTGAGGATTCTCATCCATGGAATCCTTCCCAAGCCCTCTCTAAGTTTATTGAAATTAGCTTTCTTAAAGTCCAAGACTCTAGTTTGACTGTGTTCTATTGCTTGTGCTTCCATAATGTTGAATCCCAATATTGCATGATCACTTCCTCCCAAGGTTCCTGTGGCCTCAACACCTTCTATCATTTCATCTCTGTTAGTGAGAATTAGATCCAATATGGCTAATCCTCTAGTTCTCTTCTCTACTTTTTGGGAGACAAAGTTGTCTGCTAGGATTGTCAGGAATCTGTTTACTCTTCCACTTGGTGCAAAGTTTGTCTCCCAGTTGATGTCAGGGTAATTAAAGTCCCCCATTACTATTGTGATGTGCTTCCTACATACCTTAGTTAGCTGACTAGCAAAAAGTTCATCTATTTCCTCTGTTTAGTTGGGTGGTCTATAGTATACATCTATGGCAATGTCATCCCCCCCCTTTGATATTGACCCAAATGCATTCAAGACAGTTTTCATCGTTGTTGTGCTCTATTTCTGTAGAGATGTAGTTATTTCTTATATAGAGAGCAACTCCACTTCCTCTTTTGTTTGATCTGTTTCTTTTAAATAATTTAAATCCCTCTAGCTGTGTGTTCCATTTGTGGGTTTCATCCCACCATATTTCTATAATGGCAACAATATCATATCTGCCCTCATTAACCTAGTTCACCCTGTTTACTGTTTATACGCTGTCCATTGGTGTATAGACATTTGAGTCCTTTATGGCTGACCCTGTGTTTACTTTCTACATAACCTGTGTGGTTCCTGAGTTCCCCTATTTTCTTACCACCTGTTTGGTTAGTGCACTTTGTGTGGCACTCGCTATTAAAAGCTTGATTTTGCTTGACAGCAAGATTGATATGGGCATAGCCTAAATGAAAGAGCAGCAATGCTCAAAAAAAAAAAAAAAAGAAGCAGAAAAGGCAATATTGGAAAACTACTATGGAATCTCTTGTGTTCAACAGTGTGGGAAAGAGTGAAAATCACTTTCATCTGGAACATCATAGTTCAGCATAGACTGAATTTCTTAATTCTAAACCAAACATTGCCAGTTTGGACATCTATCTAATATATGTACTTGAACTCTCAGAGTTCCTCAGCCATCCTAGCCATTACTGACAATTCTGGGAGCTGAAGTTGACACATCCATCCAGAAGTTGCCCAGTTGGAGAAGGATAGACAAATCTTGTTGAATTGTTCTACTGGATCCAGCACCATATCAGGTCAACAGTGGAACAGAAAATGGAAGTTAAATTCTCTCTGGGTGCTCACCAGTAAACCTAATAATTATCAGTATCATTCCTGGTCTTTGTATTTTGTTTTTGTCCATAAAGCATGGAAGTATTTACCGGTAATATATTTTTCCATGCCTTTTGCACATTTACAAGAGCCCTGGAGACCCTTTGTAAGAAGGTAGTCTCTACCTCTTTCTCACTAAGGCCATTAATCACCGGTAGTCACTTCCAATCAGAAGTGCTAGAAGGTGAGGAGGTGACACTACAGGCATTAAAAAGGAATCTTAGTTGATTCAGGGGGAGGGGAGCTTCATCTATACATTGGAGAAGAGGCTGAAGAGGAAAAACAGAAGAAGATCAGAAGTAAGGAAGCTTGAGGAGGTTAAGCATTTAAAGCACACATATCAAACTCATAACGTCATGTGATGTTACGCAACATATTGGGCCGGTTTTGCCATTGCCAGCAATGGGATGGGCGTGGCTTCCATGTGACATGTCCAGCCTGTGGGCCGGCAGTTTGACACCCCTGATTTAAAGGCTCAAAAGACATTCTGAAGAGGAAGAGGATAAAGCAAAGCAACAAGGCAAGGAGTTTACCTTTGGGATGTGTAAGTGTATGAGTGTATGTATGTATGAGTATATATGTATGAGTGTATGAGACAGAAGCTAAGAAGCTGTGATAAGCAATTCAATAGACTACTAGCATTAAAAGAGCTAGGAAAGCTAACCTGCAAAATGGAAGGGACCTGGAAGGAGAAGAAGGGAGGCAGTCATTTTGTTATGCAGAGTTGAAAATATGACAGCTGCTGCAAGTCAGAGAAGGGAGCTGAAAACAGATGAGCAGAATGCACAAGAGCAGGAAGAGAACATCACAGACTGCTCCAGGACTAGAGACAGATGAAAAGAATTCCCTACAAAGGCTTTCAAGACAAATGGTTAAGACTATTATATTTTTAAAGAGTTGAGCAAACACAACTCTTCAGAGAAGCATTTGGAGATATTTGAAGATTCTATTGCCCAAATGGTGGCACATTAGGGCTTTATTGTTGTTTATGTTATTGAGTTATGCTTTAATTTCACGCTATTATTTGTAAACCACTCCAAATGAAATGCCCTGCAAGCTGAAGCAATAAACAAACAAACATAAATGGAAGGAAGATATGACATTGCTTAAGAGAGGGAAGCAAGTAATCAAACATTAAGTGCTTTCCAAGTGAAGTTGACAGGAGTTGATGGCTATGGACCCCAAATGCTTGTTTGAAAGACAATGAAGAGAGAAGGAAGAAAGTAACTCTGGGGAAGGAGAAGAGAAAGAGATAATTATGTTATTATCTCTGAGTCTATGTTAAGCAATAAAAGAAAATAACAGGGAAAGGATAATAACTATATTAAAGATTACATTATAGATCAGGGGTCCCTAACCCCTGGTTGGTGGACCAGTACCAGGTTGCGGAATGCCAGCAACCAGTCCGCACAAACAAACAAAGCCCCATCTGCGAGATGTAGGCAACACACAAAACCACGCACCCTCCAGTCCGCAGAAAAATCTCTCTCCACAAAATCGGTCCCTGGTGCCCAAAAGGTTGGGGACCTCTGTTATAGATGATAAAACTAATGCACAGTATACAACAAGAAAACAAAAAAGAAAATGTACAAAGAAGTTATAAAGAAAGAAAAGAAGTAACTTCCTCCTTTGTCCCAGCAAGTATAAACAGCTTTAGCAACTTATCATCATCTCTTAAAATACAACACACAGTCTCTTCATTCCATATTTCACCTCATTCTCTATAAACAAACTTTTAAAATCTTGTCATCCATCCTAATCAGAAAAAATTGATTTAGGGCTACCAGAAATAATAACTTATCTATTATAAATTTGATCGAATAAGCCCACTTGAATCCTTCCTTTTACATTTATATCTCATTTTCTATCATAAAATAAATCCCACAAATTTCACCTTTCTACTCTAGTTAGTAAAAAAAATCTAATAAAAGTTACAAGAGATATCAATAGAACTATTTTAACCACAAACAGATGACTTCTGGTTTGCCATCGCAGCACCATGGACATTGGAAGACAAGCTCCATCTTTCATGTCCGAATTCGTTCCATTGAGGGACCCTGGAAAGGGTTGAAAGTAACCCTGTAAAGGCGACGAGCAAGGAGGAACTCCTGCTTGATCGCAGGAGGGTGGTGGCCCTTCTGTTTGACCCAGGGAAGCCCTCCAAGCCGGCGTGGGAAAGACCAGCCATAGCAATATGGCTCGTCACTAAGCTGCTAACAGCCAAAGTCAAAATCACCACTAAGCACCTTTAAAGCAATGCGGATGAAACTGGGTGAGATCTGATCCTCTCTTTAAGTATTTTTTCCTATAAAAGCTGACCAAAGTATTTTTCCCCCTGTGAGGAGAGAGGGAAGGGAATTTTTGCCCCACCCTCTAAGAAAAGTGGTGACTAACTACCCAGGGGAAACTATAAGAACAGTTTTAATTTAATTGGGTGTATATGTTTTGAAACTTGGGGACTAAAAGTGTTCCTATTCTTACTGTTTTTATCTTTAAAAAAAAGAAATAAGACTTGAAAAACTATCATAAAAACTTTGGACTTAAAAAAAGCTTTAAACGGCGTCGGTGACATCTTGTGGTGAAGTATGGTATTACAATTTGTTATTGCCTAAAAGAGACTTGGCTTGAAGCCCAGACTTTAGATAAAATTTCTTTGACCTTGACAGCTACTACCTGTGAAAAACTCAGCTGCAAAGAAGGAACTTCTGCGCGACATATCTGGCCTGTTTGAACTATGAATGTAAACTTTTACTGACTTTCAGAGCTGTACTTGGGGAATTGCTTTCCTATTTATTTACATGAGAAGCATATGTTATTATAGAAGATGATGGAATACCTTTTACTATAAACTCTTACTTGACAAACAGTTTCTATTATAAAGACCAGCTATAACATAAACAGATAAATGTAATATATAGTAAATGAACTCTTTCTCTTATTCCAATCTATAAACAAAAACTTAAGGCATCATCATCAGAAAAAATGATTACTGGTCACAAAAAAATCCATTAAAATGTCAAAAAATAGCAACCTATGATGCTGTCCCACTCACTCACTCACACACACACACACACACACACACACACACAACTGTGGTTTAGTGAGTTTATTAATGTTCTCCAGCAATTCCCTTTATCAAGACTCAGAACTGTCCCAAATAAGTCCAGCCACAAACAAGCCAAGATTAGTCCACAAAACAATGGGTCAATAGTCCATAAAACAAGTGAAAGGTGCTCAAAGAAATAGTTCAACCAAACAAACTTAAATCCACCAGGCAAAAATTAAATACATACATGAAAGCTCACTTGGCAAGAAAAGTTTAGAGTCTCCAAGGCATAATTCCAAACATGGTGAAGCAGGAAGCATGACAATCAATCAAACAAACAGCCAGCAAACCAACACATTGTTCCCAGCAATGCCTCCCTCTGCCTGCTATCATAAATAGCTGGCTTTCCGGTGCAGCCCATCAAGACAGGCGGGGCTTTCTCCCAAGTAGTCTGGCTGACCTTTGCTGCTCCTGCCTTTTCTCTGCCCTGTGTGCTCTCAGTTCAGGTGGAGAAGGCAGTTTCCTCCTCCTCTTCACTGTCTGTCTGCCCCTGCAAGCTTTCCCTAGCTGAAGCCTCCTCCAATTCTCTTTCGGGCAGCTGTTCAGAGCCATTAATTAACTTAGTTCTTGACATGCCAGGAATGAGCTCATCTTCTCTTGAACTGATCTCTGAGAAAGAATCTGGGGAGTCATCCAAGGGAGCCATCACACCTATCTATTTTAACCTTGATCAGATAAATCAAATTTATATTCCTTTACCTTGCTCCCAACAATCTTGGTCTTTAGTTCCTTCAAACAGTGTCTAAACATTTGTTGTCTTTTAATTTTCTCTTCATCTCTCCCCATAAAATTTCTGACAACATTAACAAATCCCTTTGTAAATTTAATATAGAAAGATTTTCCAAGATTTTCCATATGTACTTTTTAAGTTAATTCTGATTTTTTAAATAAAAATATTTAAACTCATACTTAAAACTTCTTTCATAAAGAATTGAAAGAAATTTACCCAGTAAATACCATGAAACTTGCTCTTCCCAAAGTTCCCAATATTTAAAAGGTAATAAAAATTTAATTCCAAAATGATTAAGAAATAAAGATTGACCAACCCTGTTGTCTTTAAAGCCCACTTGTCCTACAAGCAGATTGCAAAAAGTTGCCTTCTGCTATCTTCTCATGAGCAGACATTATATTGAATATATGTGGGCTACTTCTCAATCTCTCCTTTCTCAGAAGAGATTTAGCCAGCTCAGATGCCATATCCAGGTGGTGATTTCAGCTATAATGCTGTCTCCATTTCTTCAGGGACATCTTCAGTTTGCCATATCCTTACCAGAAGTCAGAAGCCCTTTAATCACACTGAGCAATAAACCTAACTATATCATATAAATTCCCTCAAAGAATTTGCAGCCTGGCCTTTTGATTTGTGCTACTCTATAATATTCCACATGAGCCCAGGAAAGTCTTACTTTCATTTCCGATTGATTTTGTTCAGCATCTTGCTGTTTGCAGGATGTTTTGATTATCTCCTTAATATATTCACACACAAAACAGCCTCTTGTAAAGCTACCATCTGTGCTTTAAATAAGCACCAAAGTTTTCTACCCAGGAGATCTGATGGTCTTGAGGAAAGAGGGTATCAAACACATGTTACCTTCCAGAGCAGAAATAAGGGCAGGGAATTATAAGCTGTTTTATAGCTCAGGTAAAATGAAAATATAAACAGTTACTGGGATGGTTTCCTCATCACCTGACTGCATTAACAGCTGCTCCAGAAGACTGCTGGCAGAATCACCTTCAGGTGTTTTATTGTTTGCTGCCTCCCAAAGCTGTTTTGGTGCTCCCCCAGAGCAGACTGTTGAGTGTCACAGAGTCCTCCGAGTTCAAACTAGCCTATCTGTAACAGCTGGCAATAGTCTAACTTAGTTAAGCAAAATCAGGTAAATAGTTAAATTCATTTTGTATCAGTGCCTAGATTCAGTAAATTGTATAAGCAACAGGTACACTAACTTGGTTTATCTGGACTCAGCATGAAAGCACAAGCAGCCCACTCCCCCATCAGTGACACATTAGTTCCTCAGTAATCGTTTCTCAATTATGTGATAAAAGTTATTTCCAGCCACTTCATGGCATAGTACTGTATACATTCTATAGCTACAAGATCAAGTAACTTCCCACCTTCATTAAGATAACTTGTACAAACTACTGAATTACAGCAGGAAGTAATTGAGGAGGGGAAAAAACATTGATTTCTTTAAGTGGCAATCTATTTTTTTCTCAATGGTTTACACCATACACCTGGATCATGGAGTGCATTTCCTTCGTGAAGGACTCTTGGCAAGGGATGGGCTGTCCCTCATGAAAATAAGGAAAAATGTACTCGGAAAAAGACTGGTCCAACTCATCAGGAGGGCTTTAAACTAAAATTGAGGGAGGAGGGCGACAAATCTTCAGAATCTCTAGAAACTAAAACCAATTACAAATCTCAAGAAAACAGATCAAACAATGAGGTGGGCAGAGATGAGAAAAAAGAAAAATTCATATAACATTCAGGAGATGCAGGAAACATACTCATGAACAGGCATAAAAGCCTTAAATGCTTATACAAATGCTCAAAGCTTGGGAACAAACAGGGTGAACTAGGAGCAATAGTACACAAGGGAGGGTATGACATAGTTGGTATTACAGAAACCTGGTGGGACAAAACCCATGAATGGAATGGACTGATGGATGGATGCAAATTTTTTGAAAGAAACAGGTCTACAAAAAGAGGAAGGGGAGTTGCACTATATGTAAGAGAACACAACATATCTACAGAAACGCACATGATCAAAGATAAAATCTCTCCAGAATGCATATGATAAATTGCCATAGATATATATTACAGACCACCCACCAATCAGAAGAAATAGATGAACTCTTTGCCAACCAGTTAACAAATGAATATAGGAAGCATATCACAATAGTAATGGGAGACTTCAACTATCCAGTTATCAACTGGGAGACAAACTGCAGCAGGAGGGAGATCAAACAGATTCCTAACCAAACTAGCTGACAATTTTGTCATCCAAAAGTTGGAAGAGGGAACTAGACATAAAGCGATACTGGACTTAATTCTTAAAACCTAATAGAGAAGAGGTGATAGAGGGAGTTGAAGTTACAGGAACCTTGGGCGAAAGTCATACTGGAATTTAATATAAAAGTTTCAAGAACTTTAAAGGGAAGAAGTCCCCAAATTAATAATATGCACTTGCCATACTCATTACTGCATCTCCTAGCAAAATACATTGATATTCCAAAAACAAATACTAATATTATAGTCACAGCAAAATAATTTTTCAGTAACTATTTTGAAGAGAGAAAACAAATTAACTCTCTAATAAGATGTCTAATGGAACATATGAATGGGTGGTTTGTGTATTATATCAAAATGCTCCTTCTAATGGTAATTCATGAACAAAATAAAAAAAAGTAGATGGACTGTTCAGGCAAAATTGCCCAACATAAGCTAAACCCCTGATGACTAAACTCTAAACCCCATTTCTTTGGCTTTCTGTGCTGAGTAATAATGGTTTTATTGCCTTTGAAGTTTGAAAGGAACTTCAGTGGAAACTTGAAAAAGTCCTTGGCAATAATAGCACATAAGCCCTAAAAAAAGAAATGAAACAAGCATTGTATCCAGTTCACATTCTTGCTTATGTTCTCCGTATTAGTTCCTAGATCTGTCCTTAACTACCAAAGAAGATGAGTTGGCAGTGGTACCTAGAAATCATCCATCATCCACAAAATATTATAAATTTTGGAGCAAAGCATGATTCCATAAAGAAATATAGGTTTCCTGCTACTATTTCAAAGAAAGTCATATCAGCGAGCTAATGGACTTCACTTAACTGTCTGGCTTTAAAGATAACTGAAACAGTAATTTAATACCAATGGCTATGTCTACTTTGAAATAATTCATTCAAAACTAGAAACAATTTGGGAAATGAAAAAGCTGGAAAGCTTAGCCCCCAAATCATAAATAATGAGAAAGACATAGATAAAGACTGAATTTACGACCTAGCTATTATTTTAGGTTTCTTGTGCTTGGCTTGCCTGAAGTTACCTGTTTCTATTTAATAAAAACAATATCTTTAAATGTGTCTTTTAATTTGTAAAATACTTTTATTTTGCTTATTGTAACAATAATATATACTGCTCAAAAAAATAAAGGGAACACAAACATATAGGATCCTATACGTTTGTGTTCCCTTTATTTTTGCGAGCAGTATATTTTAGAATAAACAAACTATGGGTCCAACTTAAAATCTAGCTGTATCTACTCTCCAAATATATCATGAAACTTTTCCCCAACAGCATCCACTGCACTTCATTGATCTGGAGTAGATACAGCTCTTAATGACTTTACTAGTATGTACCTGCTTGATTCGTACTCTGATCATTGTTCCATTTTTAATTAAAATTTAGGGGAAATCTGATTAAATAATTATTTTACCTGTTAGGCACCTACTTAAAAATGGTCTATCTTTCTCTCTCATTCTGTCTGCCTGCCTGCTTTTATTTTATTTTACAAGATCAGTTCATACTGTATGACCAGATCATAATGCACAAGAACAGATCATATTCTTTTACATCTCTATCAAAGGAAATGTGAGGTCAAGTCTTTCAAATACATTGTTTGGGGACTCCAATAAACTCATTTTTTTGATGAATCAGTTTTAATTGAGTCATAATACATTTCTTGATAAATCAATTTTAATCACAAATCTGTTGTTATCAATAATTTGCATTATGAAATGCAAATTCATTTTGGCATCATTGAGGATAGGACCGGATGTCTATTGACAGGTTAATTATGCACTGTTAAGAGGCACCTTTTTTTTGTCTGTTCTGAATTACCTACCTTTCCTGGATATTGACAGAAAGTGTATGCATGTTATAATTTGAATATATATTCAGGTTATATGAAGCAACCTAAATGTATTTTTACTAGAAATTATGATTACAGAATCTTTCTGGCTAGTGAATAAATCAAATATTTAAAGGATTAAACTGAGATTTCATAGGTAATGATTTAAATTATGACTTAAATCTATTCTGTTATTCAGCCTTTGGCTGATTTTATAAGAAAATGTAATTTCTTTTTATGTGAGAAGAATTTAACTCATAAACAAAACAAAATAATATCTCCAATTTTATCCAGCTATAAAACTGAATTGTTAATTATGATCCATCTATCTTAGCTATCTTCTGTTATCTGCCTGCTTCCATTCTAAAGCTCAGACACAGTCTAGTGATTAACTTGGACATAAAATCATTATTTGCTTCCAAAAATCCTGATTTTGTTTACTGACACAACAGCTTGCTAAAACCTCTCTAAACATAAAAAATAAGTCCCAGTTCCTGCTGGATGACAGTACTTAATCAATGGGGCTCAAGCATATTTGCTCTGCCTGATCTTACCAGATGGGCAGAAACCACTGGAGATAGGCAGTGCCTCAATAACGAGGCCCTATGCCATGAAGAGCTTTATAAGTGATAACCAGCACTTTGAAGCATACTCTGAAGCCAATCAGTATAGCTCGCGGGGGTCACATGAGACAACCACTACTGTCCATGCCACTGCATTTGGGCCAGCTGAGGCTTTTAAGTGGTCTTCAAGAATATCCCCATATAGAGCATGTTACAGTAATCCATTTGTAAGGTGATTGAGATGAGTGAATGCCTTCAGGAAAAGATACACCTGATGTACTAGATATACTTATGGGAAAGCCTTCTTTTTAAGCATTGAATAGGAAATGCAGCTCCATCCAAAATCAAAGATGGAAGATCCCCAGATACTGGGGCTCAAAATATCCGCAGCCACACAGTCTTGTCAGAAGTCTGCTCTTCTGTTTCCAGACTCCAATACTTCCAGACAGGTCCTTGATGGCAGCACTTAGTTGACCAAGGACTGAGATGTATAATTAGGTATCATTTGTATACTGATGGTACCTGAAACTAAATCAGTAGACAACTTTATCCAGCCAATTATATTATGGTTGCATTCACAGCAACCCTATACTTTAGGTTATTTATTTATTATTACAAATGGAAACAGCCCCCCCTCAAAATACAGCCATTTGCTCTGAGCTCCTAATGAATCATCAAAAAAAAATGTTTTTCCTGTGCCCCAATCCAACAATGTAATCACTAGACAGCCCAATATTTCCCGGTCTTTGCTATCACTTTTATATTCTACACTAGCTATCATTAATCTAATCAAGAATTTAAGTGGACATTATCAGAGATTCAGAACAGCGCCAACTTCTCTCTTTTCCTTATTTTTCAGGCACTATATTTATGAACTAAATTGATTATTGATTTATGATGTGCCATCAAGTCTCTGTTGACTCTTAGTGACCACATAATTTTCTCTGTGATGATCTGTCTCTAACTTGGTCCTTCAGCTCTTTCAATAGTACATTCCTCACTACTGTAACTGAGTCCACCTACTATATCTTGCTGCTGGTCTTCCTCTTCTTCTCTTTCCTCTTTCTTGTTTTTATAAGCATAAGTGCAAATGTTTGCAATACCCATCACCCTGAACATTTCATAGGCAAAAATGATTTGAAAATGAAACACTTGTGTAAATAATATTGGCGCGATGTGATTGTTTCTGATGGTTGGCCACAGCTATTTCTTATTTTTAAAAACTATTTTTCAACTTTGAATGTCAGAGAAAGTCTATTGGCGAGTTCCTGGCTCACAATATATTTCAGAGACAACTGAATTAACTTGCAGGGAATAGAAGAAGGAAAATGGCTTCTCAGTTTAAATGTCTGCTTGGTGGCATAGTGTCCTCCTTAAGGTTCACAAGACCCTGACTGGGTTGCCAATTTTAAAAGGCCTTATAAACCTAGCTTGTCTAACTAGGCTTTATGGCCAGGATCCAAGTGGAACCTGAGTTATAGGTTTTATTGTGTTGGTGAAAGATTTGATCCTTTTTCCTGGCATCTTTTACCTTTTGAAAAGATTTTATAGGTACATTTTTATTTTTATGCCTAGTGGATGCCCAGAGCCATTTTATTAAGGTAAGATAGATGACTATTTAATTTACAAAACAAATAAATGTGTATGTCCTTTGAGGAGTGGCAAATATCTGTAACAACAGATTATGGGACAGGAAAAAGTGGCACTCCTGGCATTTAGGTAGCAAAGGAAATTGCCTCAAGAACAGTGCAGTGCCTCCAGTTCCATAAATTGGACTGCCTATCTGCAGCTCTTTAAAGTAAACATATCTTTTGCAGGGCATATGAACCTGGGAAAAGATAAGGTTCTGTTAAAGAGCAGCAGACAGGATAGTCTGTTTATCCCCAATGTGCTTTGCAGTTCCTGTTGTGAATTATTTCCAAAGCACAACACAGCCTTATTGACTACATTTCTTCTATTTCTCATTAATTTTAATTTTATCCTTCCTTCTAGGAGTTCAGAACTTTTTAATGGCCTGCAATGCTGAGGTGCTGAAACAGAACTGGAACCATTGAACGAATGCTAGAGCTTTGGTTAGAAGGCTCCCAATGTCTCACCTGCACCCACTCCAGTGGTGGGATTCAGCCGGTTCGCACCACTTTGGCAGAACCAGTAGCTAATTTTTTGTTGCCTAGACCCAGAATGGACTTCCAGAAGTGGCATCTGGCATCCACATAGAGAACTGGTTGTTCACATATTTGAATTCCACCACTGACCCATTCTTCTTGGTCCTTCTGGTTATCAGAAGCCATTTGTGTATATTCCTGGAATCTAACCTGAGCAAGGAGTAGGACAGATGCTCTTTTATAGATTTAACAGAGAGAATTATTAGAAATGTCTGTATGTGTGCATGCCTATATTTGTAAAACTTTTCTACTCAGCCAAGTGTCAAAAAGAGTGCTTGCAAAGACAAAGGCAGGAAGGAAATACCCTGAAATTTACAACCTCCCACCCACAAAACAGATAAGGCAATAATACTTTCAATGTACACTCCAGTGTGTATGTGGTCAATGCTTTGTGAGTTTCTGAAGAGCCTCTGCAGCTGAAGTCTGATGTTGAACTGATCATCTTCTACTGGCCGTTTGCCAGAATGCCCTGATGCCTTCTTGGTTTTCATTTAAGTTGAGAGGGAAAATTGCTCTATTTATAAAGAGAAAAAAACTGAACTAATAGCATAATATGAAGTAGCAACATAGACTAGGGCAGGGGTAGGCAACCTTGGCTCTTTTATGACTCGTGGACTTCAACTCCCAGAATTCCTGAGCCAGCATGACTCAGCTTGGAAACCTCTCCCTTTCTCCTCAGCATGGCTGGCTCAGGAATAGGGGAGTGATGGTATTGGTCATGTGCTAATTTGGGTGTTCTCTCATTAATCATCTGTCAATTCCTGTGGTGGTCTACTTCTGTTGAGCAGCAAGGTGATAAATCTTGAACTGGTTTAAAACAAGTGCAATCCATTCGGGGACCAAGACAGCATGAGACAGAGCTGTGTGGAGTGAGACAGAGCTGTGTAGAGTGATAGAAATTTGGTTTGGAGACATTCAGTAAATTTTGTGATTTTTTTTGTGGAAGTTTTAATTCTAGCTTCATCAAATTATAGCACTCAAAAAAGAATGAGCAACACACAGAGGGATGATGAGTTTGTGTGAGGAAACACAGCTCAGTCTGGATGCTCAGATTTGGGAAAAAAAGTGTTTGAAAGAAACTGTGCCTTAATTCACTCACAATAATGCCTGTTGAGATATCACAGTTTTCAAGATTGCTGTCAAGTCCCGTGTAGCCAGTAAGCTAACAAAGAATCACATGGATTTTGTGAAGATAACCATAATACTAGCCTGAATAAAAACCAAAACCTTGGAAACCATAAGGGGAAATTCCCAGCTATCGTTTTCATGAGTTAATTAAGGCACAGTGTCTTTGCAACATTTTTTCCCCAATTCTCTTGGCACCTAGACTTACCTCTTCTCATAAAAACTAAATTCCCCATCCTTCACTTTTTTCCCCACAGTCTTTCACAAGACCTGAAGATGCTGAACTCAAAATCCTATTAGCCCTAGGCCAGAGTTAGGCAACCTTGGCTGTTTTATGACTCGTGAACTTCAACTCCCAGCTGGCTCAGGAATTCTGGAATTTGAAGTCCACGAGTCATAAAACAGCCAAGGTTGCCTACCCCTGGCCTAGGCTGTAGAATCGGTAGTGGTGTTTTACAGGTTGTCCTTGACTTACGACCACAATTGAGTCTAAAATTTCTATTGCTAAGCAAGACACCTGTTAGGTGAATTTTGCCCCATCTTGCAATCTTTCTTGCCTCTGTTGTTAAATGAATCACTGCACTTATTAAGTTAGTAAAGTGATTGTTAAGTGAATTTGGTTTCCCCTTTGATTTTGCTTGTCAGAAAGTCACAAAAGGTGATCATGTGACCCTAGGATATTGCAATCATCAAATATATGAGTCAAACCTGCCAAGCATCTGAATTTTGGTCATGTGACCATGAGGATGCTGCAATCGTCGTAAGTGTGAAAAATGGTCATAAGTCACTTTTTTCAGTAAGTCAAGGACTACCTATTTGTTGTTTATTTAAGCTTACTAGCAATAGCGCTTAGACTTATATACCACTTCACATTGCTTTACAGCCCTCTCTAAGCAGTTTACACAGTCAGCCTATTTTTACCGACCTTGGAAGGATGGAAGGCTGAGTCAACCTTAAGCCAGTGAGACTTACACTGTCGAACTGCAGGCAGCTGGCAGTCAGCAGAAATAGCGGACAGTATTTCATTCTAACCACTGTGCCACCAAGGCAGCTATTAGCCTTCTCTCATCTGTCCATTCCAAGCTACCTCCATTTGGCTTCAGCAAATAGAACTACCCCAGTGAGGCTCTTAGCATTATTTCAAGACACTTTCAACAGACCACTTCCAATTGTGGTAGGCATCAATCCATCTGCCTCTCATCCATTATTAAGGATGCCATGGCATTAGCTAATGTGTTTCTGATTACAGATTTATTTAGGCAAATGATCTAATGAAAAGTTTTTAAATGCAATGCAAACAACTAATTAAGTGCTATTTTTATGCTCTTCATGGAAAAGAATGGGGGAGATAATGGGATTTATCTTGGTCTGCAGTGGTGCTTGCTGATTTTCTACTAATTATTTGCCATTTAATATGGGAGATTTGATATCTCAGTATAAAGCTGATGGGAAACAGATAGACTCCAGTGATGTAACACTGGCCACCACTGTTAGATGAATTTAGGTTGGTTGTGTAGCACAGAAATCAAGAGTCAGACCAGCAATGCAATCCTGTAATACCTTCTAATTTCCATTATATTTTAGTAGGTTTTTTTTGTAGAAGTGGATTATAATTAAAAATAACTTCAGTTTGCACAATGTAGCCTTCTCTATATACTTTTTGTTAAGACACTTCAGAATATAGAAAACCACTGATTAAAACTCAAATAATTCCAACATTCCACTAAAGGAATAGGAGAGTTTCCTTTCAGATTTTTCAGCTATTTATAACAAATAGAAACAATTTTAGTAACTTATTACTTTTTCTTAAAATACCACAAACAATCTCTTCTTCCCATATACCATCTCTTATCTTCCCATATACCATCTCTATTAGCTAAAAAACAAATCCTTAAAGCCTCATGATTTCAGTCGTGGTCAGCAAAAGCACATAAAAGGTTACCAGAGCTAACAGAATATCTATTTCAATCAATTAAATCAACTTTATATTCTTCCATTCCTTTACTTTTGACAATCTTAATCTTTAGTCTCTTCAAATAATATCCTACAACTTGATTTCTTTTTTAATTTTTTTTTGTCCCATCTCATAAAATTTTTCAAATTTTTAACAAGCTTCTTTTATAAATACAATAAATTATGCAGGTAACTTTCTTGATTTGTTACTTGTTTATCTCTTTTAATTATTAACATAACAGCTGATTTCTTTTGTATATTCTGGGTAGCATCTTTTTTGCATATCAGTCTTGTAGCCTATCATTTTTAAACCTGCTTTCAGTTCATTCTCAATCTTGACAGGTAAAACTTGTTCCTTTAAACACAGTCTACCTATAGAGGCTTTTAAACTTAGCTTCTGAATTCATTGTTCAAAAATATTGTTTAAAACATGCAATGTCAAAATATTTTGTTTCATTCTGTATGTGTGAGTCAACTTTAAGTGTTCTTCTCCTTTAACTGTAATCTTTAGTTCTTTCTAACTCCCTCTAGTATTCAGCCTTCAAAGTCCCTTCTTATCGTGTTTTTTATATATATAAAAAATCCAAAGAAAAGCATTTTCCCATGGGAAGGATTCTTATAATTAATTCCAAAATCCATTTCAAATTTATCTGGAAATTCCCAGGGACTTCTGAAGTACAAATAAATTTTCAGTGCTTGGTCACAAAAACAAAAAAGAGCTCATTGGATGCTAAAGTTAACAATTCTAAGATTAACATTTCTTTTGATGACTTATATTGAGATATAAGTCTACTAATTTTAATAGCCTTACTGTCAAGTAAGTGGCTCTAAAGGGGAAAAAATATTGCAACTTTGTATACTCAAAGCATCCTTCATTTTATAACTTTTAGGACAGCGGTTCTCAACCTTTTTGAGGCTGCGACCCTGACCTGTGCTGCGCATGCGCGGTGCGACCCCTGACCTGCACCGCGCATGCGCGGCATGATGGCCCGCATTGTGCATGTGCGGCGCGTGAGCGATGGCCCGCATCGCGCATGCGCGGCGCAGCAGCAGACACCGCGCATGCGGGATGCGTGCGCGATGGCATGCATCACGCATGCGCGATGGCATCGCACATGCACCACGCGACGGCCCGCATTGCGCATGCGCGGCACGATGGCACGCATCACGTGCGCGCAACGGCACGCATCGCACATGCAAGGCGTGACGGCCTGCATTGCGCATGCATGGTGCAATGGCCTGCATCGCGCATGCGCAGCGCGACAGCCCGCATTGCGCATGCGCAGCACACACGCGATGGGCCACATTGCGCATGCATGGCACGACGGCACACATTGCGCATGCACGGTGTGACAGCGTGCGTGATGGCACGCATGGCGACAGCCCGCATCGCGCATGCACGGTGCTACCCCACGCATGCGCGGTGCTGCCCCCTGTGCCGGCCAAGGGGAAAAAAATGGCGGACTGCGGTGTTTGGCGACCTCCGTGAAATGGTCGTTCGACACACAGGTTGAGAACCGCTGTTTTAGGAGATAGAGCTATTTACAATTTGCTAAGAAAAAAGATTATATTACCGGTATATTATATTTATATTATATTCTCCTTATCTGACCTTGTTGTAGGATTAACTATTCTTACTCTGTCCTTTTCCATTCTTGATGTATTGTATAAATATAAGGATTGATGACTGTTATGTTATTGAGAAAACATGGCTCTATTTAAGGGTGTCATATGCAAATTTAATGTAATATTATTCCCACAGTAGGCTGTTCCTCACAGCCGCAGTGATGTGCTTTCTTGCCATCCTTGATGTGGGAAGAAAGCCCATTACTGCTTCAGAAACTGCTGCATCCACAGCATTGCTGATCACACACAAGAATAAGAGTTGCAATATTTAAGACTGTTGTAAGAAGGATAGGGAAGAGTGCAGTGCTAAGGGCAGGTGCAGCAAGGAAAGGAGGAACAAGAAAGACTTTTGCTGGGATGTGGAAAAGTCTAGGAAGACCGAAAATCCTTGGTGGGAGACAGCATTGATAGTTACTGATAGTACTAGTAATCTTTTCAATTACTTTGAAGAGTAAGATTTCTTCCTTGAGGTTGTTGAGAAAACTGTATTGTAGCAGGTATGTAATTTTTTCCAGACTCATGAACATCAACAGAGATCTCTTTTGACCAAAGTGTGGTTCACTTCCACAAATCTGTGTTGTGAAGAACATGCTTTGATTGTGGCAAGCAATGTGTGTTTATTTTAAAGGAAGGCCCCCTCACATTCATACCTGATTTTCCTCTCATTGATTGGAACATCTGACTCAACTTACTGCCGTAAGAAGGCTGATTATCCAGGAGTTATGGGTTTTTTCCAAACAAAGCAGTTAATGTTAGTTCATTATGTTCAATAAATACATAACAGTACAATGTAAAAAAAAAGATTTATATTCCTATAGAACAATTGAATATTGAAGTTATTAATATATCATTACATAATATAATATTAACATTATATACTACATTACCATAATGTTATATGCTATACTATAATATTATATGCTATAATATTAATTTATATTCCTATACTGGGAAAAATATTGCATGCGTATTTGCTATGATTTAAGATGGAAGCAATGAATCAAATACATTGCTAGATTAATCCTACTCAGATTTCATGTGAGGTCTAGAATGATGTCAGCTCTGGGCTGCCTTCGCTTTTTTAGTAGAGCTTGTTTATTTTCCAATTTTCATGGAAACTCTTTTCCTTATCCCGCCCATCCACTCCTCCTCCCCAAAAATAACTTTGCAAATACTGAATTTTAAAGAACAGGTTTTATATCATTTCCTCCCTTGACCTGTGAAAACCATTTCATCAATTAGAATTCATCTTAATCCTTTTAAGGCATTCAAAAGGAATGTGTGGAAGGGATATGGTCACACACATTAATCCTGTGCCAATATGGAGAGTTTGCAAAAGATTTTTAATTCAGCAATATATTGTGAAAAATTCCTGAACCCTCCTCAGACCTTTACCCTCTAGAATCATGGCAGATGGATGTGCAAATTAGTTTCAAATTCTTCCAATTCTTTGCAGTTTCCAAGATATCTGCTGAATGGTATGAATACATTAACTCCAATATATCATTCTCCCATTTCACATTTTTCTTATAATATCTTATATGCAGAGCTACACTGCAGCTCAATTCCTCTTTTGTGCTACAATATAATACCTGACCTTAAGCACATTTCTTTCACAAATCTTATAATTGCCCTTGTGGAACCTAAGCATTTACCATACTGTAGAGTTTAAGATCATGACACTTGGTGTTACTTTAGAAACATAGAAATGAGTGACTTTAAGAATAAATGTTTGCTTGATCAAGTTTCCAGAAATATTTTGGTACTTCAATCACATCTTTCCCAAGGTTAAATTCCTGTGGTGCTGTCTTTGAAACTCAACAGGCTCCTTTAATATTAATAGGACACTACATATTACTTGGGACTGGGTTTAAAAATAAAAGAAAACGAAAACGTTGCATAATTTGAGAAAATTCCCTTCAGGGATTGTCCTCATCCAAATAACAGAGCCTTTCATATAATGTTTAATCAATCATCTGCAGCAGAATCATCATCACTCAATGTCTATTCTCTTTCCATTTAGCAATTCAGCTATGATAACCTTGTAACAGACAATTAGTATGACATGAGGCTAGAAACCAGGAGACTGTAAGTTCTAGACCCACCTTAGGCATGAAGCCAGCTGAATGACCTTGGGCCACTGTCTCACACTCTTTTGCTGTAGGAAGAAGGCAACAGCAAACCACTTCTGACAATCTTGCCAAGAAGACCGCAGGGTCTCATCCAAGCAATCACCACGAGTCAAGACTGACTGGAAGGCATAAAAACAAACACGCAAATATCATACAACAGCCATACTTATGCAAATGTTCTTGGATTCTCCTGAATGCTTGTATTTTATGTGTTCTTTGTCTAGTTTCTTTTCAGCAACTATAGAAGACATTAAATTACTTGCGCAATCTTCTTAACAAAAGTTTTGCTTGCAGACATAGCCCTTATCCTCGATGCCTCTTAGAAACATACTATATAGGGTGGATTATTGTTCAGCAACAGAAATTCTATACACCAATTTTGCTTCCTTCTATGTTGCTGGAGCTGATTCACTGATTTATCTTTCAGCAGAACTCCAGGCTCTTAACAATACATAATATGCCAATAGAATGCAGTGGAATGAATCAACTATAACAAATGCCACAATAAAACCCATAGTCCAATGTGAAATACCCCCAAAAATGTTTGAAAAGAATCTTCATGCTGTTATATATTTCCCAAACCTTTTTTATCAACTGGAAGGCTTACTTTTGGTAATTCTTTTTATAAGTCACAAGGACCCAAATCTTTGCTTTATAAAAAGATATATTTCAAGCTGTACACCTTATTCCAACAGATCATTGTGCAGTCTCCCCATATAGCATCACCTCTTTCCCCAAACTATTTATTTAGCTGTGTTCATGAAAATGGCATCTGGGGGTGAATACTTGCTTGCTTGCTTGCTTGCTTTAAGAATGTAAAGGAATGCTGCCTGCCTCTCTAATATAGCTATAGAAATTCCCCAAATGTTTAGAGATAATCACAAAAGCTACATGATGTTGGCACTTCTTGCGGCCTCTTTTCAGGCTCTAACACATCCCATCAACAGAGAACAACAATCTGGTTCACTCAAGCAATTGTTTGCAAGGGATTTTCACTGCCTATGGTTCAAGGAAAAAGGAAACATTTTCAGTTTATCATCCAGCTGAATAAACAAAACAAAACAAAATAAAAAGCAAAGCTGTCAATTCTAAATACAAAGCCCGTGGGCCAAGGGAGGACAAAAGGCTGAGAATGCATTCAAAATTCTCATTTAAGGAAGCTGCTTTGTTTCTGCTTCTCTTACTACCTGGGTTTGGAAAATATATTTCTGACAACAACAAAAAAGGTCCCTGTTTCCCATGAGCACTATAAGCTATCTGCTTTTTCTTGCTGACTTGTAATGTGAGTCGACCTTGTCCCCACTTGAACTTTGTCAGGGCAGAATTAACCTCTGACAATAGATGTTGGAAATGTAAACATAATATAGGTACGTATTATCAGATTTGGTGGACATGCGAGAAGATAAAGGTTTATTGGAAAAATATACATATGTGGTTAGAAAAAATATTGGATGAACAAGTGGATTTCAAACCTGAACTTTTTTTATTAAGCATCATGCCTGAAAAGACTAATAAGCAGAAATTATATTTAATTCTACATATCACCACAGCAGCAAGAATAATTTTTGCACAATATTGGAAGAATGAAGCTTTGCCATCAGAGGAAGAAATAAGATTTTGGAATGTGCAGAGATGGACAGATTAACTGTGAGGCTGAAAGACAAAGAAGATACAGACTATTATCAAATTTGGAACTTATTTTACACTTGGTTAGAGAAAAGAAGCAAGGATTAGGAATTGAATATGTATTAATTTAGCAAATTTCAGACAGCTTGTTGATTGGAAAAAATTAACATATATGGAAAAAAATAATAAAAAAGATTGAAAAAAAAAAAGAATTAACCTCTGACAGTATAGGTCTTGCCTTCCTCTCATTCCCAGGGCATGAATGAGATTACCATGAAAATACACCTTTTGTAGTGAGCTAGATAAAGATGATTTCAGAGTGCTTCCCCATTGGCAAGTGGGAAAATGACTTTCTCAACTGTAAAATTACTGTCTGAACCCATGTCTTTGTCTACATGCCTCTTGCAAATGTAGATACCAACCAAGATGCAAGGTGTACATTTTTAGTAGCAATGGCTAAGAATGTTAATTCCCACCATAGCCAATAAGCTCATTAAAGGGCCAGACTGATAATGTAATACAAAGGCCAATAGCTGCAATCCTGACTCATCACCATAAAAACTCCATGGAAACTGGAGGTAGATGGTATGCAACCGCATAAAATCAAATTTATCTGCACTTCAGGAAAGATCTGAGCACATTGCCTGCATCCTTTTATTTTACTTTAGCCTTGGGGCTTTTCTATTGATGGGGCTGGGGGGAGTAATCAACTTTCCTGCTGTTTTTATTTCCCCCTGTCAAGATAGTTTCTCTGTTTAGCACTATTCCTTTTGAACTTTTCCTGTGCTAAATAATTGACCTGCCATCCCATTCACGGTCCTTTTATATTCATTCGGTATGTTAGGATTTTACATGAGCTTCCCTATTTTCTCCCAGTAATTACAAACAGTCAGCACTATATAAATTAGGTTTCTTCAAATAGACATTCGGACAACTCTGAAGACTTTAATCTCCCATTTTGGATCTCCATAAATTTGAAAGATTCATGGAGCTGGCTTTGCACCATGGCTGTATTTTAAAGATGAGGAGTTCCTAAAAAAAAACAAGTTTGAAAGAGAGTTGAAAAACTCTCAGGTTTTCCAATCTCAATCCCTAACTATGGTTATCATGTGAATAGTACGTATATTGCATGACCTCATTTTATATTCATACTTTTTCTAATGCATCTGAGGCTATAAGCTGACTTCCTTTTAAATCCAGAAAAAACCTCTAATAAATAGGTATAAGAGTCAACAGAATAACTTGTAGAGATGGGCGGCAAATAAATAAGAAAGAAAGAAAGAAAGAAAGAAAGAAAGAAAGAAAGAAAGAAAGAAAGAAAGAAAGAAAGAAAGAAAGAAAGAAAGAAAGAAGGAAGGAAGGAAGGAAGGAAGGAAGGAAGGAAAGAAAGAAAGAAAGAAAGAAAGAAAGAAAGAAAGAAAGAAAGAAAGAAAGAAAGAAAGAAAGAAAGAAAGAGTAAAGCCTGACCAGACCTGTGCATGTAATCTTCACATTTTGACTACATCAGCATGAGGATAACCCACTTACAGTTTTGGGAAAGACAGGGGTAAATGATTTTATTTCCAACTCAGAAGATGAGGTTGTTATCACGGGAAAAATAGGAAGCAGGAATATTCAATGACCAAAATATTAAGGTAGGATAAAAATGTGATAACAATAATAATAACCCACATCTGGGTTTTTTTTCTGGCTACCCACTGTGCTTTTCTCCCTCTATTAGCATCAGCTTATTTGCTTGCTGTGATTCATTCCATCTTGCACAATTGTGTCCCTTCCTATTGACCAGGGTCTGCTCTGGCAGGCTTATCCTCCCCACTTCCTGTTCCCATGCACTTTGACAGTCATTTCTTAAATGACTGCTCAGTTGGCTTCCCTGAAAGGCTGCATCTTTGGAGGGGGGCATCTTTTTCAGATGCCCCCCTTTCTTTCTTTTACAGCAGTGTTTCCCAACCTTAGGAACTTTAAGATATTTGACTGGCTGGGGAATTCTGGGAGCTGAAGTCCACATATCTTAAAGTTTCCAAGATTGAGAACTTTGAAGTCCACATATCTCAAAGATCCCAAGGTTGCAAAACACTGCTTTACAAGTTCAGCAGGGGAATGGTCTGCTCCCTCTCTTTTTCTCCCCTTTTAACTGAGCAAATGACAAAAACTTTGCTAGGTTTTGCCTTCTAGCCTAAGAGATTGGATGAATTATCAAATGTTGCGCTTTACCTTCCATCCACTTCAACCAGACACACTCACAAAGGGGAAAGGACAATGGTGTTGGCTTCCCTGTCTTAGGTGGAAGGGAAACAGAAACAGGGGAATCCATTAATCAAGGGCCTCTCTGAGCAGAACATCTGGCCATGATTGTGACCAAAGGACACAAAATAATTTGAATCTGGGAAAGGATTTTTAAGCCAGCTTCATTTCCAGTTGATGACGTACAGGAGAAAAAGCAGTTGAAAGACACAGTGTAGAAAAGACCTTAGTCTTTGCTAATCATAACTATAGAATACCAGGCAGAGACAAGTCATACCAACCCATTAGCATAAAGTGCCTTGGAATTTAAGTAAGTACCCAAGTAGATTTTCCATAAAGAAATGATGATTAATAAAGACACCAATGTTTAAAACTAGCATTGAGGAAAGAAAGAATCACAATGGCTTTTGATACATACCGGTAGTACTGAGCGCGAACTCCATAATAAGTGAAAACTGGCTTGTAAAAGCATGCCATCATTCCTTGCCATTGCAGTGTTGTCTGGGATTTTTTTTCAACATTATTAGAATACCTAATAAAAGAAAAAGAAATAGGAGCAAGTCTAGCATTTGGACCACACACACAAAAATCTAATCAGTCTAATTAGTGAATAATTAGAGTCGAACTGCTTGTCTTCACTGCCATTCAAGGGTTTTCAAATTTTGCAGCCCAGGTATGATGGCTCTCAGACATATTTGAAAGGAGAAATGTGATAAAATGAGTTACAAGCTTTGTGGTTGCCACAAAGAAGAGGGAGTCAAGCTATTCTCCAAAGCACCTGAAGGCAGGACAAGAAGCAACAGATGGAAACTAATCAAGGAGAGAAGCAACCTAGAACTAAGGAGAAACTTCCTGACAGTTAGAACAATTAATCAGTGGAACAACCTGCCTCCAGAAGTTGTGAATGCTCCAACACTGGAGGTTTTTAAGAAGAGACTGGACAACCATTTGTCTGAAATGGTATAGGGTTTCCTGCCTGAGTAGGGGGTTGGACTATTTGACCTCCAAGGTCCCTTCCAAATCTTCTATTATTAGTAGTAGTAGGAGGAGGAGGAGGCAAAAGAGACACTAGTGCAAGGACATCTCTCTAGCCTCAAGTGGCTGTAGAATTACAGACATGCTCAATACATAGATGAACAGTGTCAATTCACTAATCTACACCTGTCCCAGGAACTAAAATCAAGGGCATATCTTAAGCATCAAAATAGCCTGCAAATATAATACATCTTGTCAGTAAACATATCTGATTATGAATTGCGTAGGGAACCTGATGGGAGCTTGATGGGAAAGTGTTTAGAAAAACAGGCTTGTTTGCTTCAAATTTAGCAGATATGCTCATCTGTAATTGGCAGGGTTGCTGCCTGAATAAACATAATCTCCAATATTGCTGTCTTCACACAGATTAGCTACAAGTCCCCTCTTTTTGGAAAAAGTTCTTGTCCTACTCTGTAAGATTACTGCAATTGAAGCAAGGAACACAGCTAGGAAACTTATTCAGGTTGGGAAATAGATGAAGCCAAGACAATACTTTGTTCACCATCTTCAGTACAAGGTTCTTATTCTTTTAAACAGGCAAGGTTGATGTATTGTACTCAGGCATTTAGCTTGAAGAGATTTCAAAGCACTCATTCACAATCTGATGAAAGAATGGCTAGCAGCCATTGTTCAAAGGCAAGGTTGTTCACAAATTAGATAGACACAAACACAGATTAAATCTCAGACTAATTTTGAAACACCACCGAATAGAGAATCAGATTCAGCTGTTTTAATGTCAAGAGTATTAGCAATAAAAACAGCCAAAGTACTAAGAGACATGATGGATTGGACCAGAAATCCCTCTCCGTCTCAAGAAAACCAATCAGCTGCTCCCTGGAAAACCAAAGAAGGTGGGAACACAGTTATATCTTCTTTATGTTGGCTAGCATACTGCCTTGTTGGCAGACAATAATCTGTAAGTTCCATTTCTGATGCACAGCTGACAAGAGCTATATTCTCACTGCCTAATTCTTTAAAGACATCTAAGTTAATGGTTACATCCTATACTTTGAATTCTACAGGTCTAGCAAGGCAATGTATGAAAAGCATTGACTTTTGTCTGCCCTGAAGTTTCTACAATTAACATTTACTGGAAGATCCTTATTCTAGTATTTTCTCCACAGCCTGCATACCTTTGCACAACTTTATCTGCACACATGCATTTAATTGTTTTCTATAATTAAAAACAAAATGAAACAAAACCAAGTGTTCTAACATTCTCCAAGATGGTTGCTCCAACTATTTTATCATTTTGGAAATCCTTTTATTCATGTTCCCTATTCTGCAAAGCAAATGAAATGACCAAATCTGTATAACTATGTAGTATTCTAACAATGGCCACAACATAATTTTGCATAAAAGTACTATGGTAGTAATAGGGAATGCTGGTTCCTATCTTATTGATCTTCAGCCTGGGATTTGCTTCTTTCAGAGTAGCAACATATAGAGATTATATTCAGGATCTACCAACATGCAGGTTTTTTATGGTAGTTGTTTGAATAAGTATCTGTTTCCATATATGTACACTGAACTGCATCTGCTACTCCTCCCATTTGGAGAGACATTTTTTAAAAATTCTTTGCAGTCTCAAATGTCCTTAGCAAACTTGGACACCTGACTGTGCACCCTTAATTCCAAATAATTTGTGAACAAGTTTAAAAGTGCCCACCTTTCACAAGTCATTGAGAATCCTAAAATTTCTATTTCTTCTGTGTTGACAATGTGATCCTTCTGTATTTTCTGTTCTTTAATCAGGCTGCTAATCCATAAGAGGACCTCTCTTTTTAGCCCATACATGAACGCTACTATATATGGCTGCCAGAGAACTATGAGATATCAGTAGAAAGGAATTACCTTTGCTTCCTCTTGTTGAAAGAAAAATCTTCATCCGGGTCCAGTCCAAGCCAGGAATAAACAAAATGGAAAGTGCTTTAGAAAGAAGGTTTTTGTTTATTGAGTTGCCAGAAACTTCAGTGACAACAGCATGTTTCTGGGATGACTGACCAAATGGTGCTGGGAATGGTGGATTTTTATACCTTCTTGGGCTTTTGTGTTTGGAGTTGTTCCTGTGGCATGAACTTTGACCTGAGGTTCAGTGTGCCCTTTTAGTATTCTGATGGTGATGGGTTAATCCCAAAGGTCATGTCCTGCTTCCCTGGGGCTGTAACTGGTGGCTATGTCCTGTGTTGGATGTGTGAGGGGTTGCTGATTCTAGGGATCTTTATCTTTCTAATCCCATCAGTTCCAAGCTTCATGGCTCCAGTCTTTCTGAAAGGATTATCAAATCTGCATTTCTACAAACCTGGCCTGCTGAATTTCTGGCTGGGGCAGAGAGACTTGGGGGGGGGGTTTCTGCCTAAGATTTTATATTATTATTTTGGGAAATATATTCTGCTTTTTTAATATTCCCCCAAATATTCCTTTCTCCGGGGGGGGGATGCTGTCTTCCGGCCCTCTGAAACAGTGTTTCTCAACTTTAAGATATATAGACTTCAACTCTCACAATTCCCCATCTAGGATCTTATAGTCACTGTTCCAGATTTTTCTTCCTATCTGAATTTTTGCAACCCAGAATGGCAGTTCTACATAAATGCTAAGGTTGATCTACGTTTGGTGAGAGGCAATATCAAAAATCTGCCACAAATCTAAATGAATAATGTCTCCTACACTGCTTTAATTCATATTGTTGTTGACATGCTCAAAGAACCTTAAAAACATTGGTATAAATTCAGTTGATTCTTCTGTAGCAAGACCTGTGTTCTGATCATTTTATTTTTAATAATACTTTCTACAACTTTCTCAGAGCAGGCGTTAAGCATACTAAGTCACATTTTCTTCAGCTTCTTTTCTTTAAAATATTGGTGGAAAATTGGGTGAAATTAATGGAAAGATCTAAAAAGCAAACAGAGATTTTGTGAGTCAGTTACATCAATTGGGGAAGCTATATCTGGGCCTATAAGTCAATTTCCTCCACTGCCAGACTAATACTTCTCCAATATTAGGAGGGCCAGTTTGTCTAATGATTAAGGCACTAGTCTAGAAACCAGAAGACTATGAGTTCTAGTTCCACCTTAGGCATCAAAACCAGCTGAATGACTTTGAACCAATCACTCTCTTTCAGGCTTGTTGTTGTGGAGAAAATAGGATGAGAAAAGAGTATTAGGTATGTCTGCTGTCTAGAGTTATTAATAAAAATAATAAAGGTGGAATATAATTGAAATATTATGAAATCAAATGTATATTGGGGTGAAAAAACGGTATTATTAGGACGTGATTGTAAGTGTGCTCCCACATTCTTTTTATATACTTTTTCACATAAGTATTCCATAAGAAGCATTATATTATTTTAAATAGCTGTTCATATTCAGGAGTTGAGAAATCTTATTTCAGAATGCCATACATGTGTAGAAGGAGAATGAAAGTTATTGTGAAATAGTCAATATCTCCCATGGCTCCTCTGGATCAAGCAGATATAATAATTTGGGGGCACACAAGGCCCCCACATATCTGCAGAATAAGGAAGATGCCCTTGATGGGGAAGGGTGTGATCTGTTGCCAAGCTGGAGGTCTTCTAGTCCAAATCCCTGCTCAGACAGGAAATGCTACTGTTAGAAATTCCGTTTGTATATAGCCCTGTAGCCCTACAGATGAAATAAAGTGTATAGTCAAGTGTTTTAACTGTCACAGGAAACTCTCCTCAGAACAAAAGGATCATAGAGTGTATATCACAGATTATACCTAGCAAACTTACAAACACTGCCCTTACTGGTGAATACTTCTGCAGTTGTTGCAACACAAAATACATTCCAACATGTATTCCAACACCTACTATCTCAGACAAATGGTTGTCCAGCATCTTTCTAAAACTTCCAGTGTTGGAGCATCCACAACCCCAAAAAACATATTGTAAGTCTAAAAGAAGCAGAAAGTAGTGATTCAGACATCTCCCTAATTCACATGGGCATAAGAAAGCACAGCACATTCAGACTTGTAAGACTTTGTTATTATGACTGTTCTCAATAAAAGTACTCTTAGACTTCCTGTGGAATTTACTCCTCATCTGATCTATATGGTGGGGCAACATAGCAATAGGAATCTCCCCAGGAAGGGATTAGCAAGAAGACTGATTTATCTGGACTAATGGATTCAGAATATGGTATAAAAACTGAGGTACCAATTGAAATAAATTGTCTATTCTAACACAGTGGATCCTAGTCAGAAATTTCCAATGTAGCTTCCTATTTGGAAATTCAAAATGGACCTGATAAATTTTCCATAAGTGGAAGAAAATCATTTTTTAAAAAAATGACAGGGAGGGCATTTTCTGATTAATCTCTCACAAGTGGATTTGGATTATACTGCCCTTGCACAGTGGGAACAGTCTTAAACCCACAGCATGCCTGCACATATTTGACAAGTTATTATGCAAACGGCTATAAGAGGCAGCAGGTGTCCAGTAACAGTTAATTTAAGCAATGTTAGTTTCAAGCGATTGTATATTTTGCACATAACTGTTTGTCACCCAACTCCGTTATTCAAGAATAAATAGACACTAAATAAGAGGCATTAGCATGACTTTATTTTCCATTTGCTGAGACAATATAATGCAGCTAATTCTTATCTAATCAGAGATTTCAGGAATGTTCTATTGGAGAAAGCAGATGCAGCCTGCACAGTTTCTTCTGTATGCAGTAATGATGCACTTCAGCACACAATGGATAATTATTTACTTACATTGAGATGCATATTTATGTGCGTGCATGTGATTGTTTCCTCCAAAATAAAAATTTGTAGGAAAGCAAGGACTGAAAAATTCAAGGAAAGACTTACTTGCATGGAGATAAAGTACCTTAAGACAATGTCCATTTTATTTTTTTACAGACTAAACAGGTGGATCTGTACGATGCTCTTTAAGAGGAAGTTGGGATGAGGCAGTCCCCAAAAGAGGCTAACAAAATTTTGCATCCATAAACCTAACCTTTAAAATTAAAACTTTAAGGACCTCAGTGTGGAAAAATAATTTAAAGTGCTGGGCTTAGATCTGAAGAGATCCAGATTTAAATTTACTTTCAGTTATGGAAATTCAGAAGGTGACTTTGGTAGTCTCTCTTAGTACACGCTAATACACAGGGTTATTATTGTGTGAAAAAAAATGAAGAAGGAAAGACTAGATATACTGTCTAGTTCAGTGTGTCTCAACCTTGGCCATTTTAAGATATACAGACTTCAACTCCCTGAATTCCCCAGCCTAGTTGACTGGATAAGGAATTCTGGGAATTGAAATCCATACATCTTAAAATTGCCAAGGCTAAGAAACACTGGTCTAGAGTTCACGAGGAAAAATGAATGTAATATTATTATTAAGGTGTTTGGAGAAACAAGGAAACCTAGGTTGCTGCCTATCATGGTAGCTCATTGAGTGATTTTGGACCAAACACTCTTTCCCAGCCAAACATTCCAGATAGGGTTATTGTTTTTTGGGGGGAAATAAATCTAATAAATACAACAAATAATTAAAATACTTACAAAGCAGCATGATATTTGATGCCCATCCTTGATACCCACACATACACATATATACACAATCATATGCTATATGACTTTTGAGAATAGCTAGAAAATTAATTCCTGAGGGAATTTGTGGTGGAGAAAGAGTGTTTTACTTCTTTAGGAGAAATAATCCCACAAACTGCAATTCCTGCAACATAGGAATCAGGTGGATACTATCACGTATGGGCTATAAAATTTCAAACATTAGGTGGTAAAAGGAGATTCTATGATCCTTGCTATGATCATGAGCTATGATCATGTGACATTAAACTTTGCAACAAAATATAAGATTAGTAATAAAATGAGGAAACTACAGAAAATATAGATGTGTTTTAATGAGCAGGGCTAAGCCAGATATGCCAAGTGTCAACACTGCAACGATCCTGGTTGAAGCCATTTTTGCTTTGTTTTCAGTTGCCACAGTACTGGGAGAGGGAAGGATGAATGGTTTTAAGGTTAGACTAAACAATAAATTGTCCCGTGGGAACCAAGGTCATTGCTCCCTGACTTTTGGCAGGCTGAGCCTTCCATTAGAAAGTCCGCCAAAGTATTCTATTGGGGAACATGAGTAATGACATAGTGATTGGGAGGGAACTCCAGACTTGGTTTCACTTTTGATTGTGCCGATACTTTGTAGCCAATAAATATGTTCTTTAAGGAAACCTTTAGCCTTGGAATTCTCATCTATCAGAACCATGACACCAAAATTAGAGAATTCTGGATTTTTTTTCCCTCACACCCACACATGTAAATAAACATGCATATAGGCATGTCTATACAGAAACAAATTTAAACTCCAAATTATAAAAATAAACTAGAAAAACATAGAAAATAGGTAATTAATGCTTTTGTGTTGAGACTACTCCATTCTTAATGCATACATAATGAAGAAGAATACAGAAGATTAATTAACAACAGTTAAGATATTTATCCAAAATGACAATTGTGCTGATGGGGGCTATTAATCAGGAAAAAACCTCACATTAATATAATTAATAAAAGGTGTCCAAATTTGACTATCTTTTCTTCATTATGGGATCTTAAAATAACTTGTGTGCATTACTGAGGGATTTTTCCTTTTTTGCTAATGATATTCAATTAAGTTTAAAATATCACTGATCCAATGAAATTAGCAGTTTTGTTTCCCAGTGTTTCATAATAGCAAGACTGGCTGCTAACAACAGAAATTGAATAAAAAAATTTTATTATTTTTTTGCAGGAGATATAGAAAATATTCCATTGCTTGATTCATTTAAAAGTCTGTATAATTTTCACAAATGCAATTAATGGAATGTAATTTCAATGGATAATAATGCCACCAAACATTATCTATATTTTCATTTCTTCATGTTACCTAAAACAATTAAAAAGAAATTCAGTGCTACAAAGAATTCCACTTATACTCCCCAAGTTCATCTAACATTCCCCATATCATTGTCCACTAATTGGTATGATAGAGTGCAAGGAATGATAGGGTACTTCATATATATAGTACTTGGTCCAATACAAACAAACAAACAAAAATGTTGAACATTTATTAAAAGAATCCCAGGCCTGAATTATTATTCTGTTGGCTTTCAAATGAGACTTGAACACAATTAGAAAGTCTAAAAATACACAATGGATAGCAACTAAACTGGCATTTGACTCTTTGATAAGAGCCATGCCATTATTCAGAAATTTGGAAATAAACCTCTGTTTGGTTATCAATGGCAGACACTCGGGGATACAGAACTTTTATTATACACATTCAAAAACTATAACATTACATTACTTTTTGACATAATCGCCATTCAAATTGAGGCACTTACAAGGTTTGAAATTCCTTAGTAATAGTTATTCGGCATGAAATCTGGGCTATGGGGGGGTGATCAAAAACATCGCAATGAAACTGCTTCAAAAGTTCTTGGGTGGATCTAATGGTGTGTGGGCAAGCATTATCGTGAACTAACACCACACTGGAAGTCAGCAGGCCCCAATGCTTGTTATGGATGGCTCTTCTGAGTTTTCATAACGTTTCACAGTCAACTTCTGAATGGATGGTTGAACCATGCTCCATGAACTTCACTAGCAGTACTCCTTTGGCATCTTCAAATTTGGCGGGATTTTCTATCACACCACTTCCAGTATGGTGTTGGTTCACAATAATGCTCGCCTGCACACCGCTAGATGCCACCAAGAACTTTTGAAGCAGTTCCGATGGGATGTTTTTGATCATTCCCCCCATAGCCCAGATTTGGTGCTGAGCGACGATTACTAAGGAGTTTCAACCTTGTAAGACGTTATCACAAGTGCCTCAATTTGAATGGCAATTATGTCAAAAAGTAATGTAATGTTATAGTTTTCTGATGTGTATAATAAAAGTTCTGTATCTGCGAGTGTCTGTCATTGATAACCAAATGGAGCTTGTATAAGCCCCTACTAGAACAAAGGAAGGAATAAGACATTATGGTAGGTGACACTGTCTTTGGAGATTTTCAGTCATACAGGTCAGGGTTGTTATGAAGGTGCTTTTTCAAAAGGCAACTGGACTTACTTACTTCCTTGAAAACCTTTCTCTTCTCATCCAAGAAGCTTCTTCAGTTCCGAAGCAGCTTTTTCAGTTTCAGTTCTTCAGAACTGAAGAAGCTTCTTGGATGAGAAATGAAATGTCTTCAAGGAAAAACAAAGAAAGTCCAGTTTGAAAAAGCACCTTTGGGGTGACACTTCCAATGTCCTACCCATTTAAACTGATTTTCTGCATATACACCGCCCCGAGTCCTTCGGGAGAGGGGCGGTATAGAAATTTAATAATAAATAAAAAATAAATAAATAAATAAAAATAAATAGATAAATAAAAAGACATGGGATTTCAATCATGTCACGCCTACTATCTTGACTTTTTCTATATTCCCCATATGGGCTATATGAATACTCTATGCCTAGGTGGATACTCCTGGTACTTTAAAAACTGTTGTTAGACATATGGGAACATATTTGGGATTCTAAACTGATTTTAT
The DNA here is from genome assembly GCA_034064705.1 of Bothrops alternatus. NCBI lineage: Eukaryota > Metazoa > Chordata > Lepidosauria > Squamata > Viperidae > Bothrops > Bothrops alternatus. The sequence continues at coordinate 3,550,074 of JARGCV010000116.1, read as the reverse complement.
GGACTGATATTGTGCCTTCAAGTTGGTATCGATTCTTAGCAACTACCGGTACATAGATTTTCTCCATGATGATTTGTCGTTAACCTGGTTCTTCAGCTCTCTTAATAGCAGAACCATCACCGCTGTAACAGTACATCCAGCTTGCTACTGGTTGCTCTCTTTACTTTCCTTCCACTTTTGCCATAATTAGAGGATTTTTTCCCCCAGAGAACCAGGTATTTGCATTATGTGTTCAGAGTAGAATAATTTAACCCTGGTAACTTTTCGAGTGAGAACTTAGGTTTCATTTTTTTTCCTGTTTTTGGATGATTCATTTGTTTGTTTCTCTGGTTGTCCATGGTCTTCCCAAGAGATTTCTTCAATACCCAAGTTAAAAAAAAAAGTCAACATTCCTGCTTCTTCCAAGATCAACTTTTGCTTTCATAGAGTGTCAGAGGGAATCTTTTTTTGTTGTTGTTCTTTTACCAAGAATATAAAAAATAACATAGACAAATAAAGACTGAAAGAAAGAAAGAAAGAAAGAAAGTGCAGAAAGAGAATCGAAAAGAAAAAAAGAAACTTCTGATTTTTTTTGCAGCAAATATATATGTACAATTCAAATATTAACTCTCTGATTACAAAAATAACCCTCTTTTTTCTATTATCTAGCTTTTTTAAATTATCAAAACTACAAATGATAAGTGCATTTTCCTATTTCATGCAAAAAGTCTATAAAAGGGCTCCAATCAGTCATAAATATAGATATGGGTTTCTTTTTTTTAACCACAGAGTTATTTTAGTCATCTCTGCAAGTTCCATCATCTTCATCAGCCATTCCTTGTGGGTAGCATCAAAGCTTTCTACTTTTGAGCACATAATACTCTCACTGCAGGTATTATATATAAGACAGAGACAGAGAACTTTTATCAAGTTAGTGATCTAATTATAGAGAATAAACCCATCACCCACTGAATATATATTGCAGATGGACTTCAAGCAAATCCTGATCTAGTTTTAAATAAATCACGTGGTATATTTTCTTCACACATCACATAGATCATCTTAGTTAAGACCATCAAACATATTTTAAAAAGTGGTGCATCCGCTTCATTTAATAGTAAAGATTTTACATATATATTTATATCAGCTCTAAGAAATTATTTTGAAAGGCTCAACTAGTGAAGTAAAATATCCATTGCCGGTCTTTGAATGGATGCCCATTTCAAACAGCAGACAAATAATACCTTGTTACCTGAAGCTAGAGAAGCCAAATGGAGCCTCTTCTGCTTTCCCATTCAGTATTTTGTTCTGAGAACTTTCTTGGTTCAAAGCCTTGAAACTACAGAGGTTGTAAAGCACAATCATAGTACATCAGATTCTGTAGTTCCAGTTAGATGACCCCCCCCAAAATTTATTCTCTTGATCAGCCAGCTGAAACTGAGATGAGATTGCATCCATTTTCACTGCCTCCAGCAAAACCTCAGAAGATAGGGGCTATGTGTGGTACTAAGTCACAGAGGAATATTGCTTGCGATATGAAGGAAGGAAGTTCAAAAGACAAAGCTACAACGAGGAAATTAAAAGCAAAGAAAGGGTGGGAAATTGCGTGCATTCCTACAGCATAGGATAAAATAGATTACCACTTTGGAGAAAGTAAATGTGATTTTGTTCATATGTTCCAAAATGTATGATATTATATTTACTCCCAAACGAGGCAGAGGAAGCCTGCAAATCAAGGCTTCTGGATTTCTTTTCAACCTCTTAATATTAGCTTTGCTCTGATCATGTGAACAGGAGAAAGAAGGGAGGGCTTACAATGAAAAAAAAATAGTAACAGGGATGGGTTGGGGAGAATCTGATATAAATCATTAGAACTGCTGGATATGTTGATCCTGCTCCCTCACTAATCCCTAATGTGGCAGTCAACCTGCATTGCTTTGTTCAGATTTCAACGAGGGTCTCTGAAGAAAAACAGATGATATAGAAAAAAATGTGAATCTCTTTCTAGTTTGGTCCCAGGAGCAAAGAGAAAAATGAATAAAAAATTTTGCTTGCAGCATCCATTTCACAGAGGATTCTGCCAAAGCTTGCTCAGCTGTTGATGGAAAATCAATGAATCAATCTTGAATATTTAATAGATGGCAATGTGAATCTGCTGAAGTGTAAGAGTGTTTACTTTTGTAATGCTCTGACATTCTTTCTTGTTTACAGTCAGTTATGTTTGTTGAAAATTTTCTGCAGCACCCTTTCCTTAATTATCATTGGCCAATTAAAACAATGATAATTATTCCTGAAATCAGAAAGGTAACAAAAATAAATAACAGAGGGTAACAATATTATTCCACAGATGAAACCTAAATCTTATTTTTTAAAATGTAACCCTCCTTAATTCTTCTCCTGCTGTATTAAAGGCATCCATGAAAAAAATTGTATATGTTCATAAAGCTCTCGGTGTGTGCATAACATCCTTTCTATATTGGGCAATTTTGTACCTATGGTTGTTCAATCTACACACCTAGATTCATTCATTTGCAATTTTTAAAATGTAAACAAATGTGGCAGCAAGAATAATTCTAATTGCTTACATTTCACCATAGTGTTGGTTTCTGTTGTCCTTCCTTCCTTCCTTCCTTCCTTCTTTCTTTCCTTCCTTCCTTCCTTCCTTCCTTCCTTCCTTCCTTCTCCTATTTAAAAAAGAAGAAAAAAGTCAGTGTACCCCATTGCTCATGGTTTGCAATCATCTCTAGAAATTCAGAGGAGAACAGAACACCTTTATTCATTTATTTAGATAGTCAGTGTATATGGCTACCCACTCAATATTTAGCTGTTATGAGAAAATAAATTTTGTTTACTAATAATGAAATAAAGTAAACCAGAAATAGTAGCAGAAAGAAATCCACAGTGTATATTGTCCATTTTAACTTTAAATCAGTTTTATTTCAAAGTTTACTGTAAATTGTACAAGAGTTTAGAACCATGTTGGGAAACCAGAAGAGCTTAAGCTCGATGGGTCTTCCTACCATATCCCTAGCCATATTTTCCCTTTTTCTACGATTTTGGATTTCCCAATGTTGGGAAGAAGCAATACTAGGTCTTCAGGGACCAGGGGTAGAAGAAAAGTGGTGGGTTCTAGTGATGGATTCCCTATTTTGAGACTGATGCTTTATTTTTTATTATTATTTAACACTTACAGGTGATTGTTGGGGGGGGGGTTAGAGATTTGTTTTAGAGGAGGATGGCTTCAAGTCAGTTTGACACCTTTCAGCTACCTAAACTTGGCTCTTAACTTCTTGCAATTTTCTTAGCAAGATTTCAGAAAGCATGCTCTTGCATGCTTCCTAAGATTGTTAGTAAATGAATGGCTCATGGTCACCTAGCTGGCTTTGTGTCTAAGGAATTCATAATTTCTTTTTTCTAACCTAGTGCCTTTAACCAACACACCAAACTAGCTCTTAATAAAATACATTAAAAAGTAATTAAAAGAAATAAAATAATAATACTACCCACAATATATTGTTTATGTCTTTGTCAATGCAGAGATACTTCTGCAGAGCATTAAGAAAACCTTCTGTAGATGTAACCAAGCCATAAGAAGATGTGATTCATTCATTGTAATATAATTTAATGTTTGGAGCCGATAATCCTTCTTGCACTTTCAGCTCCTGTAGAAACTTCTATTTCATCTGCCGACTTTTATTGGATCATATATAGTTAATTATTTGTTCGTATCAGTGAGTTAATACCTTGCTTTCAGTGTAGATTGAAATCATTTGAGAAAGAAAATTAAGTCTTGGTAAGTCTTCATTTCGACAGCTGCAATTCTATCTAGCAAAGAAAAAAAATAAGTTTTTTTCTCCATCTGGAGATATGGTAAGTTAAAAAGATGTAAATTCCTAACTATTTAATAGTTTATACTGCAATGTGAAACCTCAAGTAATATTTTTTTTTCCTGGGCCAAATTCCATGGCAGCATTTTAGCTTTTTTTTTCTTTCTTAATCCAGTAATCTGACATATGACCATATTGTTATATTTTGGTTAGCATATAATTTCAATTTATGTTCTTGAGTTGCTGATTTAACTTCTGAATGTTTATTTCCCTGACTGATTTCCACTGCTAATGGTTATAACGCCATAAAAATAAAGAAAGAGAAGGCGGCAACTTTGTTTTGTCCCCTTACTATGGTGCATTGTTGCATTAAAACCATTTACAATTATTTTTATTTATTTATTTTTATGTCACATTTGGAGACTGCGCATCTCACTCACAAAGGAACTCTTGGCTTATCCTGCCTATTATCTTGCCTTTTTATTCTTTGTAGTTATTTGCACTCAAGAAAAAATAATAATAATAGAACCACAGTTCTTCCACACACACACACACACACACCCCGCAAATCTGAAGCATGAAAGGCCATTTCAGATTGTCAAATGGTTTTTTTTTTTCTGCATCAAGGGAAATCATGATTTTTGGGGGTGTTTTCTGATTTATTTATCCTGTCGATGACATACAGAATATGTCTGATATTTTCTCTCACATGTCTCTGTGGAACAAATCTGGTCTAATCAGGCTGTAACATTTCTGTTAAAAAACATGTATTCTCTTTCAGAGCATTGCATTAAAAAGCTTATAATCTACATTCAGGTCTGTATGACTCTGGGAGAGTCAAATATTTTCCTTTCTTATACATCAAAGAGATAAAGATTTATTTCTATGATGAAGGAAGTTCTTCATGTCCCTGAAATTCATTTGTGATTTCAGTTAATAGTAATGAATGTATAAAAATACAGGCAGTTTGGTGTAGTGGTTAAGGCATCAGGCTAGAAATTGGGAGACTCAGAATTTTAGTTCCGCCTTGGACACAAAGCCAGCTAGGTGACTTTGGGCCAGAAGAAGGCAATGGCAAAACATTTCTGAAAAATCTGGCCAAGAAAACTGCAGGGATTTTCCAGACAGCCTCTGAGAATCAGACAGGATTGAACTGAAGGGGGGCGGGGAAACCCACATTCTTATTGTACATTGCAGAAATACTGTCAAGTCCTGGAGCATTATTCAGTTTCAGTTTTTTAATTGTATCTCTTATCTTGCCTTCAGGTAAGAAATTCCATTTGTTGATCTATAAAATTATATTTTATTCAAATATTCTTCAATATTTTCCAGATCAGTTGTCTATTTATTGTGTAAACTGAAATAATAATTCATAATTTGAGACATCATTTCTCTTATTCCAAAGAAAACCCCAACATGTTTGATTTCATCCCAAACAGAAATAATAGTCATTCTACTCTTTTCCTTGGACAATTATTGCCTTTCTCAAACTATATGGTTTGATAATATTCAGCCTCCTGTAAGTCTTTTACTTCCAGTAAACCTAAGTATTTCCTATTGTTTTTATCTTTTACTATAAAAATCAGATTGTGTTAAATTTATGCTTCTATTTATTTCTGTTTGATGCCAGAGAGATAACCAGTTTCTCCTAAAGGCAGAACCTAGCCTTTAGGAGACCCCAAAATTAAGCAGAATTTAATCTGTTTAGTATTTGAATGGAAGTCTGTTTGGAAGTTCCAGGGTTACCTAGATTGAGAAATTAAAAATAAAACAAAATAGAAGACAATAGCAAACTATCACCATGTTGCTGCCAAGGAAATGTAGATAAATCTCTAAATCAAGCAGGACTAAAACTTACTTTGAAGGAATTATCATCCTAAGAAACAAATTAAAGTTCACCATGCTGTTCCATTAAAAAAAAAAAGAATCCATAGTCCATGGTTAGGCAATATCTTTATTAAAACTGGACAGTGGGCATACCAATCTCTTCTTAAAAACCTCCAGTGATGGAGCACCTACAATTTCTGGAGGCATGTTATTTCATTGATTAATTGTTCTCACTGTCAGGAAATTTTTCCTTAGTTCTAGATCAGGGCTTTTCAACTGGTGGTACGCGTACCACTTGTGGTACATTAACAAGTGGCAGGTGGTATGCAGCCCTGCCTAGCCAAGTGTAGTGGGGGAGGGAAAGATCCAGCACAGGCAAGGACTTACTGTGAGAGAGTCCTCTGAAGCTGCAGAGTGGCTGGGGCAAGGCAAAGGTCCCAGGCTCACTTCTGGTTCACCCTCACCCATGAGAAAGGAGGAGGAGGAGGGGCGGAGACAGGAGAGGCTATGCTATAAAAGGAAGCAGTTTGGGGGGCATGGAGAGAGAAAAAAAGCAGCAGCCTTGGGAGGAGGCCGAGTCAGTTCTAGTTGCACCAAAGGGAAAAGAAGAAGGAGGAGGTAGGAGGAAAGGAGAGGAGATCAAGCAGGCCGGCCATGAGCTGATCTACAACTGCTGTGGCAGCCACCTGTGCTGGCAGCAGCAAACAGGCAACAAATGCAGGGGGGAGGGGTCACCCTCCAAAAGGAATAAAAAAGGCAGCAATGGCTGGAGGTGAGGCACAGAGGAGGGAGGGAAGGAGATGGAGAGTGGAAGGATTCTTATGTGCTTTTGTGACTTTGAAGTTCTGGGATTTGTGCAATGTGGGCTTTGTATTCTTAAGAAGTGTTTGGCAATTTCTAAATTCTTCCTTCAGAAGGAGGTGGGCATGAGAAAGAGGGAGGCAGGGAAGGAGGGAGGGAGGGAAGGAAGTCCCGCCTTAGCACTTGGCCACCAGCAGCCCTGCCATTGACTTTGCTTGTCAAAAGTTTGCAAAAGGGGATCACATGACCCTGGGACACTGTGACCATCATAAATATGAATCAGTTGCCAAGCATCCAAATATAAATCACATGATCCTGGGTATGCTGCAATGGTCATAAGTGTGAAAATGGTCATAAGTCATTTCAGTGCAATTGCAACTTTGAACAGGGGTTTTTTTTTTTTTTTGGTCATCAAGTTTTTGACACCTTGCTAGGTGGTACTCCAATATTGCCATATCCTAAAGTGGTACAATCGGTGAAAAAGTTGAAAAGCCCTGTTCTAGATTACCATATCTGGGCTGCAGAAACTCAGACAACCATTAGATGGCAGCAAGAAATTAAAACTAAAATTAAAACTAGGTGCACATCTAGTCCTCCCCAATGTTTGGCTTTCATCTATTGGTTGTTCAGATATGTTGGCGAAAGCAAGCTGTCAGATTACTGTTTGAGGATAGATTTGGCAACCAAAAGGTCTGGGTGTCTGTGTATATATGTAAGTATGTATGTAACGTGTTTCCCCGAAAATAAGATCCAAACTTATATTTTTTTTACCTCAAAAAAAGAAACTAGGTCTTATTTTCAGAGGATGTATTACCTTAGCAGCCAGGCCTCCCACGCCCCGACACCTGTTGTATCACTGCGTGACTTCTTCGGTGCCCACTTGCTGCCACTTGTGACCAGACATCATATGGCGTATTGCGCCAGTGCCGCCGGTCATGGCAGGATGCCGCATGGTGATTCACACCAGTGCTGCCGGACACTGGCAGGATGCCGCATGGTATTTTGGGCTGTTTGCAGGAGGCCGCATGATGCTTCGGGCCATTGCCACCGCTCATGGTAGGATGTTGCACAGTGCTTCGGGCCGTTGCCGCTGATCATGGCAAGGCACTGCATGGTGCTTTGAGCTGTTTGCAGGAGGATGCATGGTGCTTTGGTGGCAATGGCCCAAAGTGCTGAGTGGCGACCTGCCGCAACTGGCAGCAATGGCCTGAAGTGCCGCATAGCATCTTTCTGTGACCAGTGGCAATGGCCTGAAGCACCATGTGGCCTCCTAAAAATAGCCCAAAGCACCACGTAGCCTCCTGCCGTGACCAGCAGCCTGAAGCACCATGCAGCCTCCTTCCGCGAGGAGTAGCAATGGCCCAAAGTGCTGCATAGCATCCTGTCCCGACCAGCAGCAATGGTCCAAAGCACCATGCAGCCTCTTGCTGCACGAAGCAGCAACAGCACAACAAGCCATGCAGCACGACCAGTGTCAGGGCATAGGAAGCCTACTTGAGGCGGTCCTACCCGTAAGGTAAGCGGGTGCAGGGTGCATGGGGCAGCTCCACCCCCCACCCCCACTCCAACTTGATTTTTAGGTGTGGACCTCGCCCCCAAACTAGGGCTTATTTTCACTGTAGGGCTTATATTAGGCCCAACCCAAAAATCAAATCAAGCTAGTGCTTATTTTTGGGGTAGGTCTTACTTTTGGGAAAATATGGTATGTATGTGCAGCATTAGACCTAAAATATTTGATAAGGTATGAAAGGGGACAAAGTTGGGAAAGGTGTCCTAGATCAGGCAGGGCCATTATCAAGGCAAAATATCTCATTTTTCCAGAAATGAGTAATTGCGGGCGATTGTGAATAGTGGATGAATTGGTATGTGCCAGCAATAGAATTCAGTGTGTCTTCTCCAATCACTTCAGTCTTCCCCAGACTGATGACAGGATAGATTTAATGGCATAATGAGAATGATTTTTCCCTGCAGCATTGCAACATGTTATTGATTCCTTCACCTAAAACTTTTAGGTCAATAATTCTGACAGCAGCTATTCTTTATAATACTGCTCAAGCCCTTTCAGCATGTGACACTGTGATTCTCCTCACTTGTCATCCTGCCTCTCTGAATATTTTGCATTGCTTTTCCGTCTTGTCGTGTCTGTCTGTTCATAATGGATTATGAATGGTGAGCCCAGAGTACATCCTTGTGGTGATTAACTTCTCGAAGCCAGCAAGAAGAGGAAAAAAAGGAAACAAAGATTATCCAGGGTGCTCATTTGTCAGGCTGAGCAATTGGCAAAATGGAAACTAGGCATGAAGGTATCACCACAAGGTTTTCACTATTGCGTGATATCGCACGATTTCACTAAATCACTCCAAGAAATGGCAACCAGCTTCTAGAGTGGAAGATTTTGATCTGCCTTGAATCAAGCATCAGGTTTTTTAAACATTTCCGAGATATCAATTTCAGTACAATTTGCAGAAAGCCCAAATTCTATACTTAATATTTTAAAATGAGCAAATAGCTTAAATCTCAGAACTTTGATTTTGCTGATTTAAAAAAACACAACACAGGTAGTCCTCCACTTACGACAGTTCACTTAGTTACCGTTTGAAGTTACAACATCATTATAAAAGTGACTTATGACCATTTTTCACACTTACGACCACTGCAGCATCCCCAGGATCACGTGACTGACATTCAGATGTTTAACAACTGACTCGCATTTATGACGGTTGCAGAGCTCCGGGGTGATGTGATCATTACCTTTTGCAGCCTTCTGACAAGCAAAGTCCATGGGGAAGCCAGATTCACTTAACAACCGTGTTACTAATTTAACAACTGCAGTGATTCACTTAACAGCTGTGGCAAGGAAGGTTGTAAAACGGGGCAAAACTCACTTAACTAATTTCTCACTTAGCAACATAAATTTTGAGCTCAGTTGTAGTTGTAACTTGAGGACTACCCATATTGAACAGATGTATAATCCCATTTTGGGATGTGGGGAGGAGCTCACATTTTCAAAACAACAACTGCCTCACCTTTAAAACGAGTTCAACATTAAAAAAAATAGAAAGTTAAAAATTAAAAACCTTAATCCAAACAATTAGCTTCGTAGTACTCCATTGACGTTCAGAATTTTTTTATGAATAAACCATCATCTGCAATGATCAGAATTTTTTGTTTCTTATGATTGCTGAAAATCCAATCATATCTCATTTTACAATCCCCTACCATTCTTTATCTCTAGATGTGTACAGATGAGGGAAGACAAACCCAGTTAAACAAATCTTTCAAAGCAGGTGCTGACTCAAGTTAAAAAGGAGTGAAGAGGGAAAACTGTAATTTGGATAAATTCTCCTCAGGTGATCCTTCTACTGAAATAATGACACACATCACTTCTAACAACAAAAAGTTCCTTGTCTCAGTTAAACTGAGTCCACAGATTGTTGGAAGGGTAAACTAGGCAGGGAGAAGAACCTTGTAGACTACTTTGAATTGTGCAGAAAAGGCGAGATATTAAATGCAATCAATTAGACAAACACAGGAGATGTTAATAAGCAGGACAAGAAGATCTCCTATCCAACCCATTGTACCATTTTACCCTTAATGGGACCTTAATTTGTTTATTTATTTGTCAATCTAATTTATATAGCCACCCATCTCACAAAACAAGTGATTCTGGGTGGTGTACAACTAAGTTAAAAAAAGCAGTATTACACAAATAACTAGTATTATTGAAAACATTAAAAACTATAAAAATAATGGGCAAAGGAATGTCACTAGTACTGGAGCCATCTCACTAGTTCGTACTTTCTTTGGAGTCTCCAGGTCTGATGGCACAACCAAATCTTAAGGGATCTTCAGAAAATCAGGAACAATGATGCCAGCCTAACCTTGGGAGAGGATATTCCACAATGCAGGTGCCACAACTGAGAAGGCCCTCTGCCTGGAGCCCGTCAAATGTAGTTCCTTAAGTCAGAATTCCACAACTTTTCCGGGTTGGTGGCCCAGTGTGGGGGGGAAGAGGGGATGGTTTTGTGGGAGGGTCAGGTTCGTGCTCACATGAATCGGGCTGAGAGCACTCATGATACTCACGTGAGTGAGGCCCTGAGCATCTGAGATGCTCATGTGAGTGAGGTCCAAGTGTCCATGACACTTATATGAGTGGGGCTGTGCATGCGCCCAGTTGTAAATAGGCCATGGACTGGTAGTGGGCCACAGCTCACATGTTGGGAACACCTGACGTATGACCTAGGTGGACAAGACTAGGCAGGGAAGGTTAAATAAATAGCCTTCCACCAATCAGGCTCCATCTTTAGTCCCCCAAACAACAGCTCATAGATTACTTGGAAAGCCCCCAAGGCAGAAGTCATGAGAAACATACCTAACTGCCTGCATTGCTGCATTTTGAACCAGCTGAAGTTTCCAGATACTTTTCAAGGGCAGCCCCATGTAGAATGCATGGCAATAGCCCAACCAGGAGATGACTGGGGCATGAGCAGTGCTTTTTTGTAAAAAAAAAAAAAAAAAGGTGCCAGAACTCACACACGTCATACAACCCGCCTTGCCTATCTTACAAGGTTCCATCCAAAAAAGGTGCCGGAACTCCATTCTGGGAGTTCTATGACAAAAAAAAAAAAAAAGCCCTGGGCATGAGTAACTGTAAATAGAGCCCTCAATCCAGGAATGGGCACAAGTGGCACACAATATGAAGTTGTATAATTGCCATCTGCTCCTTGTGAGTCCAGGAGGACTCCCAAATTGCACATGAGGTCTATTTGGGGCAGCCCCATCTAGCACTAAAGATGGCATAGTCCCATCCCTAGAGGATCCCCTAGCCCAAAGCTATTCACTCATGTCAGGGTTAAGCTGGAGCCTGTAATTCTTCATCCACACCTGCATAGCCTCCAGACATCAGGATAAGGGGTCCAAAGCATCACTTAATTCACCAGGGGTAGACATGTACACTTTCAGTGTCTATTTCTTTGAGTCTGATTAAATTAGACTAGATGAGATTTCCAGTGTTCACTTTCCCTTCAAGTCATATTTCCCTCTCCAATTGTAAAGGTGGAATTCCAATTCTGCATGGAATACATGGCATCCGCTTAAGAATTCTGCATCTTATTCTGCAATGAATTTTTGTTTGTTTGTTTTAAGTACTGCTCAATATCTGATATGACTCTGCAAGATTAGAAAATACAAGCCTGGAAGTTCTCTTTTTCACCTATCATGTGTGAAAGGTGCTGAGATTTGCAATAGGACCCAATGCTCCAGAGTGACACCTGCTCTAAAAGGGAGCTAGCCAAGCTCATTGGAGGGAAGAGGGTGGGGGGGGGGAGAGTCAACCTTCCAGGATAGGATAGGCAGGAAATGCAACCAGATGAGTTAATTTTATCTACAATAAGTATACAATGGGAACTAATTCTATTTTACAATAAAGACAACATTAACAGAATCTTGTAAATCGAAAATTCTCTCACCATTGTTAGATGAAAGAAACCAGGAGCCAGGATAGAGTTTAGAAAGCACTATGAGTTTATTTCATGCAACCTATACACAATAATCTGATCTACTAAATTGGCACCAGGCTTCAGGGAGGGCTGAACTTAGGTCTCTTTTGGAGGAATAGGGACTCCACACCGATGACCCCACCTTAGGCTCAGCTTGGGCATCTCCTACAATCTTCTTCTTTACAGCCTGATAGAATCAAGAGAAGATCCCTTCTCTTGATCTACCCACTGTGCAGCTGTGTGCTATGTTCCCTCTTATCTGATATTCCCTAAGCATCATCTCTTTCTCCAGTCTCCCAAGGTCATTCCCTTATACCATTACATGGGGGTTGAGAAATTTGGTGGAGCTGACAAGCACTACTCTGATGAAAGTGCCATTGATGCAAATGATGCTTTGTGGGTAACAAAATAAGGGAGGTCACAATCTAAAACAAACAGAATGGAAGCATACATTACAAAGGCCATTACAAGTGCTGACATTAGGCAATGAATTTCCTGAGCAGCCTTGCCTTATTTTCATAGTGAACCTTGTTAGAACCTGACTTCCCCCCCTTACATTATACAGTACACAAGAGAGCCTCATTGACTTGGGGATGCATATTTCAGAGTCAACGTACACAGGATTGCCATGTCAGTTTGGCATAATGAATAGCGGCATCACCCAGCCTCTGGAAAGAAGTTGATATTTCAAATACTAGTTCCTGACTCATTAATCAGCAACATCCTTTAAAAATATTTTCCTAGCAGGTCTTAGTTTCAGCCTTTTCCACACAAGATCCAAAGAGTTGAATTCTGGGCTGAAAAAAATCCCTGCTGTTGACCTCAGTTTCCTTTGCCTGGCATTCTTGGAGCTTTATCAGTATCCTGAATCAAAAGCTCAGGCACAGGTGCTGACGCTGCCAAACTGGTCTCTTCAGTGATGGTCTCAAGAGATAAAATTGCCAGAGGCTCTATAATCAGTATCGATGAACAAATCAATTCCCTTACATAAAACAAAGCCAGAATCTCTAAACCTAGTCCTCTGAGAAAGAGGGAGGGGTAGTGGTGGGATTCAAATATGTGAATAACCGGTTCTCTGCATGGATCCCGCTTCCAGAAGCCCATTCTGGGCCTGGGCAACAAAAAATTAGTTACCGGTTCTGCCAAAGTGGTGTGAAGCGGCTGAATCCCACCGTTGGGGAGGGGGGAGGGAAAAAGAGAATGAGAGAGAGAGAGAGAGAAGAGAGATTTGGAAGGAGAAATTTTGGAACTCATGAGGGAAATAAGCAGTGATTAAATAAAGGCCAACCAAGGAAAGGAGGGGACCAATAACATGAAAGAGTGGAGGAAAGAGAATTGCATTATAACTCTGAGCAAATCTCAAGAGGAGAACCCAGATGCTAGTTTCTTTGTGTAAAAAAAAAAGTTGATCAGGAAAAGCTGACTGTATATTTGAAATATACACTTGGCACTTGGAATGTCCAGACTGGACTTTGGCACAGAGGCCAATGGGAAAGAGCAGTAAGTAGGAAAAGATCAATTATTCATTAAAGCTTTATGGGAACCTTAGAGGTAAGTACCTTCTAGAAAGTACCCAATGTTCCTTCTGGGCTTGGGAGTTCTGTGTCATGGATCTCAACAATCTTTTCAGTGGCAGATTGTAACCTCTAGTGCAGAGCTAGAAGCATGCACTATTTAAAGCAAGTCTGCACAATCCAAGGCTCTGTGAACTGCTGGAGAAATATTCCACATGAAACAGACTGGAGGAAGTTAACAGAGTGTACTTTATTGCATAACAAAGAACATTGATCATTTCCAGGAAAGAAAAGGGCATTTGGGTAGAAACAAGAGCTGAATAAATTTATTTTATGAATACATATTCATTTAATTTACTTTCCCATAATTAATGAAGAATAGATAAGCAAGCTTTTGTCATAAATATGTTCACCTGTATATACATAAACATTTTCTTCCTTGAGAGCAGATAAGAACTTTTTTTGACCAGCTAAAGACCATGGTGGTCATGCCGCTTCATCAGGTTGAGCAAAATTCATTTCAGCATATTTCTTCCAGGATATGTACATTGTGTTTCTGTCTACATAATTGGTTGGGTCCTATTTTCCCTTTTATTAACCAAATGTCCTTGAAAGGCAACATATGACATTATCTATCTGCACTCCTCCCTCCCTCCCTCCCTCCCTCCCTCCTCCTTATTAGACTGTCCAACTTACAACATCTGTGGGCAAAGGACAAGTTAAAAAGGAAAACCTATTCAATAAAATAAGTAAAACATAATTATAATAACTATAACCAGGGGACCAACATATCCCAAAATTTTGATGTGGCCCCCTCATTCAGGGGCCATATATTCCAACTATCCTGGATATAGAGAAAAAGCCAAGTCTTCAAGGCCCATCTAAAGGACAGAAAGTTCAGGTCTATTCAAATCTGCAGGGTAATACGTTTTCAAAGTTCAGGCACTGCCCACAGAAAGCAAGGAATTTTGAGTCTTATCAAATTGCACTGCTTTAAAGAGGCAACTTGAAGCATGTCCAAATTGTTGGATCTTATCAGACAGGTGGAAACATTGAGAAAGATAGCCTTATATAAGGTTATCTTGCTATGAAGGGCTTTATAGGTAGCAACAAAAATCTTGAATTGCATCTGGAGCTTACTGGTAACTACGTTGCAGCTTCGGAGTGGTCTTTAAAATGCAGCCCCATGTAGAACATGTTGCAACAATCCACACATGAAGTGACTAAAGCAGGAGTGATTCTGAGAAGAGATGCAATTGGTACACCAAATCAATGTGAGTAAAGGTCTTCCAGCCCAAAGTTGCCACCTGTTGTTCCAACAAGAGTTGAAAGTCCAGGAGGATTCCCAAATTATGCATGAATTGTGTCCAGGAAATTTCAGAACTAAAAATAGAAACTCCATAGGAGTATAAGGAACACACAGCATTTGGTCTTCTCAAGATCTCTGCCCTGAACTTTTAAGCTTGTTCTTCCCCATTGAGAATTCAACAACCTACAGGCTCTGAAACAAGACTTCTGCAACATTACTTATTTGGCCTGGGGATGAGATACACAATTGGGAATCATCAGCATTCTGATGATACCTAACCCTGTATCAATAGATAACCTCACTTGCTGATTTCTGTAGACATTGAACTGTGGGGTTGAGCATTCCTGTGGCACTCCAGAAGGCAGAGATCTCAGTTCTGACTTCTTTGGCCTTTCCCATCAACACCAACTGGAATCAGCCATAGAGAAAAGAAGAGAGCCTCTGCAAAATGAACTCATTCCTAGCCCCCTCAGCCATACTAACTCCAACCCACTGAGCCATACATGATCAATGCTAAGGAGAGTCATGCCACCACCACTATCTCATCACTCTCAGAGGCCATCAACATGCCTTCTGAATTCTTTCCAATCCCTTCACAACTCACATGACTTCCTCACAGCAGGAGAGGATTTAGACCGAAGGAGTTAACAACAGTGCAATTTACTGCTCAACTATCTCTCCCAGAGGAATCCATCAGATATGCTGTTGTTTTTCCTGATCTTTTTTTTTGTCTACAGCCCATGATCAAGTCCAGCTCTCCTTTGACCTTGATCTTTCATTTGCCAGCTTTTCTCTGCACAAGATTTGGCCCTGCTCTGTTTAATTTCTAAAAAATAAGGAGAGGAAGACATGGTACATCGTGACCAGCAGTCAGCAGACCAGCAGAGAGTTGGACGAGTCCCAAGCTCTTTTACCCATTTTCCCCCATCCTTCCATTGGATAGGAAAGAATAAAATGGGTTGGCTTCACCCTTTTTCCAAATAATATATTTCTGTATTGAGATTGCCTGAGGATAAACTCATCCATCAAAAACAGATAAGCCACTTGTCTCAATCACTATCTGAAAGCCTGCATTAAACCAGGACTCCAAGTCAGAAAAATGCAAACAATTCCAAAATTTTCACTGGTCTGCTCCACCGGATGGATGAGAGTGGCCTGTTAGTACACCAGGGCCTAGTGGAACAGCTCCTCTTCACTCAACACAACTTGTATGGTGGAACAGTGTTGTTGTGATGGTGGCAGAGAGAAGAATAAACATAGTGAGAGCTCTTTTAATTCAGAAAAAAAGTGTTTTGTTTTTTGTTTTTATACAAAGAAAGCAATTGTAGAAAGAGAGACAAAAAAAAAACATCTACAGCTCATTTAAATTAAATGGTTGTGTTTCCAATGGCTATTATTTGAATCTAAAATGCCCTTGTTCCACATTCTGTACTGTATTAATCATAGTGAGTGAATGCAGCAATATCAGAGCAAGGGAGGCAGCAATATCAGCATTCCTTGGGGGAGGGCTTTAAGAGAGAGCATCTATAGATTCAGGCAGCAGGATGTGGGATGGGATAGGATGGGATGGGATAGAGTAGAGTAGAGTAGAGTAGAGTAGAGTAGAGTAGAGTAGAGTAGAGTAGAGTAGAGTAGAGTAGAGTAGAGTAGAGTAGAGTAGAGTAGAGTAGAGTAGAGTAGAATTCTTTTTTTAAAACAAGTTTTATTAATTTTCCATTTTTACAACCTTTGGGTATTAAAGGAAGCAACATGGTGGTTGGGTAATACATAGTCCAATAACATGCTTATCCATACATACATCAGTTTACATCATCAAAAATTTCCTCTCTGTTTCCCTTAGTCATTAAACCAAATTCAAATTAGTAGGTTGCTAGTTATAACTCAATTGTTTAAAACATTTATCAACAACCTTTAGATTATATATCTCCAAATCCTGTTTAACTTTTGTCTGGTTTCAATTAGAATATTCCAGTTGGCTTACTGTCCAATAATGTTTAAGTTCCGGATAGCCCACGGTTCCCCTAATTCATACAAAATAATATCATATCTAAAATACACTTATTATTTATTCCAGTAAATTCTTAATTTATTTCACCATCATATTCTAATTCTCATTTTAATATCATCGCTTACTCATAAAATAACCTTTATCCTCTAAATCCATCTTCTATTTGTAATTCAAAACAATTATTTAAATAACTAATTTATTTCCCTTATAGATATAGATACTAACTATTAAATCCAATAATATCTTTTAAAATCTTCTTGGTTCATTACATAAAGTTTAAAGCTCTTCCCTTTTTTTTTTTAAAGTTTAACTCTGGCCTTCCTTTTATGCCAAGCCGGCTTCCATAAAAAAGCTTTTAGATCCTCAAGTGGCTCTCCCTTCCTTCCTGGATATATCATTTAAAACAGGGGAGACCATCCGATCATCAGCCTATCAAGGAAGCCAGTCCCTTCACAGTCGTTGAATTGTTGGCCAAATGGTTTAAGTCTCCATATCTGAGTTAATGTATTTATCATACGTTCTGGCTGGCCTTCTTCTTCTGGTTTCAGCTGAAGTAGATGAAAATTCATGTTCGATGTTGTAGTTGTTTTTGGATCATCTAGATTATCTAGAATCTCAGTGTATTGTCATAAATCCTCTGCAAGTTCCGTCTTAGCATTGCTTTGTTCAGTTTCTGTTGCTGTTGTAGTTGTAAAGTGAAGTCAAAATTTAAGTGAGGTCAAAATTTGGGTGTTAAAGTTCTGAGTAGATTGTTCCTGGCATTCTTTAAAATCCACTTTGTTATTAGTTCCTTCTTCTGTTGTTTTTTGAAGTGTAGATTCCTCTAATGGGGTTAAAGCTGTGTTTTGTGGCTTTAAAGTGGCACATAAGTCTTTGATTCTAGAATTCACTAGCTCAGTAGCCTCTAGAATTTTTTTTTCAAATATGAGTTTGACATTAGACTGTGGGTGGTATTCCTCCATTTCTGTAATGTTTACAGGCCTTTAGTGGAGGCTATTCTTAATAAGAGTCAATACCTGTCCACCTCCACTATAAAGAAATATTTTCACCACCCAGCTGTTTCAAGTTCTTATCTTTTGGTTGCTGTCAAGGACAAATTTTAGTCTCAGAGATCTCCCAGTCAGAAAAAACTTTCCATTTGCTGTACCACATTTCACCACTAGATGTCCCCAGTGACATACAAAATAGGGCTTTTTCAGGTTCAAGAGAGGAAACAAAGAACATTCCCCTTTTTTCCTGAGTTAACAAAAAAGTAAAGCAGTAAGTTTTTTTTTTTAGATACAGAGCTTTTAGGGAGCCCAGGTATCCAGATATTACAAGTCCAGGTAAGTGGTCATTTAATCTTGTTGTTCCTTTGTGTGTGTGTGTGTGTGTGTGTGTGTGTGTGTGTATTTCTTGGCTTTATATTCCCGGAGTGAGCAAAAGCTACAGAATTCAGCTGGAGGAAAGGGGTATTTCAAAAATTTTTACAGGAGAAAAGGAAAAATAGGGTCTCACCCAACTCCTCCAGTTGCTTCTTCATGCTTACTTGGTGTTTTGGGCTTTCGGCTGGTTTGACTAAGTGAGCAGCCATGTTAATAGCCGCTCTTTTTCTCTTCAGTCCTGAGGAGTTACTGCAGATCAAACGGAGAGGCTGCCGCCCCTCCGCGATCCAGCAAGAGTCCTCCCCAACAGTGGTCATCCCTCCAGGGTGACTTTAGACCCTTCCCAGGGTCTTCTGAAGGAGAAAAACTGGACAGCAGGGAGAGCAGTCTCTCCACATGTCCGCCAGCGGCAAAAACTGGAACCGTAAGCCAGAATAGAATTCTTTATTGGCCAAGTGTGATTAGACACACAAAGAATTTGTCTCCAATGCATAAGCTCTCAGTATATATACAAACAAGTGATAAGTCATATATCATAAATCATAGTTATAATCATTAATCATAAGATTGGGGTGGCTGGGCGAAAGAGAGGGGGGCGAGTGAGAGAGAATGGGCAAAAACGTAGAAAGAAGAAAGGACAAGCACAATTAAGTTCTGAATTATTCCTGATATTACATGAAATGAAGCTCTCAACATCCCACCACTATTGGCCACACTGGCTGAAGCTCCTGAGAAGTGCAAGTCAGCAACATCTGGAAGGCTACACATCCCTGTGTATGACACAAAGCTTGATGTTCTCCAGTTTACCAAAGCAACTAATGGTCATTCATGTCGACACAGGATGTTCTATCAATAAGCGAAACGGGCTCCTGCCATTTTCCTCTGCTGATGGTTAGCCAAGCTCTCTATCACTGCAGGCTCTGGTTTAACTCAACTTAATCCTAAGAGACAGGTTTATTTTAAATATGTACAGGCTAGTTTCTGAGTGAGTTTCACATCAACAGGAGACAGTTAGGCAAGTAATGTCTTTTCAAGCCATGTGGCTGTGCTTGAGAAATAGCTCCGGCAGAATACCTGGTGATTTGAATGAGAAATGAATTGCTGCCTGTTGTTTTTCAAGCCCCTGATATGATATGCTGGCTCAAGACACTTGGCAGAATGAAGTGGAGTTTACATCCCCTCTTTTCTTGGGACAGTATTTTATTTAAAATGTATAAATCTGTGCACCATTCAAGCCCCAGTTTCTGCCTATCTGTATGCTGTATAGAATCTGTATCTGCATCTCTCTCTCGTTCTCATGCTGGTTCTGTTTGAATCAGATTACTACATCAGGCCTAGCTCTAGTGGCGATATTTTTCTCCTTATTTAGTCCAGAAAACTGGAAATGCTTATATGGGGTTTTTCATACTGAAGAGATATGGATATAGATATGGATATAGTCCTCGGAGAGGAGCGGCATACAAATCCGAATAAAATAAAATAAATAAATAAATATACTATATCAGTGATGGAGAACCTTTTAGAGACCAAGTGCCCAAAAACTGGCCCCCATCCCCACTCCGCCCTGCCCACTGGGCCACCACCTTCATGGCCTGCCACAGATCACCCAGGCAGCCCAGCAGCATCATGGCAGCCACACCCTCCGACACGCCCCACAGCATCATCTGCATGCAACGGGGCGCAAGGGTGGAGTCTTGTCCCTGCTGCCCAGCTACCATGTCCTTGGCTGCGCTGCTTTGTGTGGGCCATGCCCAGGGGCAACTGTCCTTCGGAGGGGGCTGCTGGTGAGGAGGAGGTGGGGCTGGGGAGATGGTGTGTGTGCCCACAGGTTTGCCACCACTGTACTATATATACAGTATATATAAGAAAGGATCTGTAATTTATATATATTCTTTAACTACAGATACTTTCTTATATACACTGTATATATAGTATATCCACATATCCCATATAGATACAAATACATACATATGTATATACTTACATATATACATACACAAACACACAAATAAGACACAAATAACACACGCATATATATTCTGGTCTAACTACAGATCCTTTCTTTCCCTGCCACCCATGTTAACTTTGGCACAAAAGGATAGCAAAAGAAAGGTCTTTCTGCTGCAGTTTAATTTTGCACATGTCATTGCCTCAATTGCAAATTATACAGAATGAAAAAACAAAAGCAAAAGACAATGGTATAATTATCAGGAGCTTAATTTCAGAACTTAATCACATGTTTCCAGTTTGTTGCTTGGGAGGGATACTGCTGTGACTTCACTAACTGACCCATATAATTGCACAGGTTTATCACATTTGCACTGCAGGTGTTTTCTTTTCACTAGGCCTGAATAATGGAGGACGTTTCAGGTTTTGATTGTGAATAAGACAAAACTTGAGGTCTTTAGAGGGGCAGAGTGTTACAGTAAACTAAGATTTCTTCATCTTCTGATCCAGGAATCTCTCTGTAGTTTCACAGGTAAGATAAGTTTGTTTATTGCTAATGTTGGAATACCAGGATATGGGTTTCAACCACTATTTCATTATCAGTTCATTAACAGTTTGCTCCTAAGCAATGTTCAATTAGGGCTCCAAGTTTCTAGCTCACTGGCATACAGATAGTCCTTGACTTACAACCATTTTGTTCAACAATGGTTCAGAGTTACAATGGTACTGAAAAGGGTGACTTACAACCCATCCTTGAACTTACACCCATTTCACTACCCCCGTGGTCATGTGATTGTGACTTGGGCACTTGGCAAGCAGCTCACATTTATAACAGTTGCAGCATTGTCCTGTGGTCACGTGTTCATGATTTTCAACCTTCCCAGTCAGTTTCTGACAAACAAAATCAATGGGGAAAGTCAGATTCACTTAACAACCATGGTGATTTGCTCAGTGACCATGAGATTCAGTTAATGATCTCACGATTTGCTTAAACTTTGCAGTGATTCACTTAAAAATCATGGTAAAAATTGGTATAAAATAATTTGATAACTTTTAATGAGTACATCACTTAATAACTGTATTTTGGTCCCAGTTATGGTGGTAAGTTAAGAACTATCTATACAACTGCCAGATCTTGGCTGCAGAAATCCAGAAGGGAGAATTTTTGCAAAGAGATGCGAACTCTAGTGCTGCCTTTATACAGACCAGATATGATAGCCTTAAGTCAATGTCAGCATGATTGCTAAAATATCAAGTCCCTCTTTATTGTAAAGAAGAAATCAGGTAAACTCCCTTTGTTTATTTAAGCTTACTAGCAATAGCACTTGGACTTATATACCACTTCACAGTGCTTTACGGCTCTCTCTAAGCAGTATACAGAGTCAGCATATTGTCCCCAACAATCTGGGTCCTCATTTTACCAATCTCAGAAGGATGGAACGCTGAGTCAACCCTGAGCACATCAGGATTGAACTCCAGGCTGTAGGCCGAGTCAGCCTGCAATATTATAGTCTAACCACTGCACCATCATGGCTCTACTAGCTGGCAAGTCATTTCTCTGCCACATAATGTGAGGCTTCAGAGTGTTCGCCTGTGTTTTGAGAAACAGCTTGGCCTAACATGTGCCACCTTCACCAAATGTGTCAACATAGCAACGTAGCTTGTAGAAGTGGAAGGGGTGCTTAGGATAGGCTCTCACTCTGAGAATGTCAATTTGTGATATTTTTTGCTCTTTGACTGTAAACATCTGAACAACCACTACATAGCAGCAAAGGGACATAGAAAATGCTATTTCCTTGATATCTAGTGGACATTCAGAGTTTTGCAGTCCAGTCTTTCACATCTCAAAGCTGTCTCATCAATTCTCATCAAAACAAGGCAGACCTTACTAAGCCTAAGTAGCTGGGTTTTTAAAATCTTTTTACAGTCTTCTTCTCCCAAATCCAGTTCACTCATAGCTCTGAACCAGCCTTCTTCAAGTTGGAGAGCCTCCAGGTAATATGGGTTTCAGCTCCCAGAATTCCCCTGTCAGCAGGTCCACTATGGAGAATTTAGAGGTTACATCTACCACAACTTGAGGTCATTTGCTCTAAGTCCCATTATGGCTTGCTTGTTTCTAATTTAATGTGACAAGTAAGGGTAAAGGCAAAGGCTTTCCCTGCCCAGTCATGTCAGAATCTAGGGGGCAGTGCTGATCTCTGTTTCTTAGCCGAGGGAGCCAGCATTGTCTGAAGATGCTTCTGTGGTCATGTGGCTGGCATGACTATACACTGAGATGCATGGAATGGTACCTATTGATCTATTTGCATTTGCATGCTTTTGAACTGCTGGGTGGGCAGGACCTGGGGCAAGTAATGGGAGCTCATCCTGTCATTCGGTACTCAAACTGCCAACCTTCTAATCGACAAGCATCTTAATCGCTAAGCCATCCTGACCCTCTTTTAATGTGACAAACATGTATTAAAAATCCTGGCTTTATTTCTATGTATTGTTTCTTCCTGTGATTAGTTTGTTAATATCACTTTTCAAGACATGCAATTCAGTTGCATTAATTTTTACTGGAATCCATACTTTCCTTATCAGGCAAAGCCACCACAGGCTGGACAAAATACAAAAACTAGGAGATCAGTTTATGGAAGGATGGCTTAAGCAATGACTGCAGTTGTCTAGCCCATAGCAATCTTGCTATGCATCAGGGATAACAATGAACCAAAGCAACTCTAAAAATCATATTGTACACTTAAAATTTACCAGCAGTGTGCATAATCTGAACATTTTGCATCTAACTTGATAGCAAATAGCAATGGACAGTGAGACCTCTAGTGGTAAATATTAATCTTCTTTAAAAATGTATTTTGTTCCCTCTCTACTTGAATCCTCTGAACAAACAAGGAACCACATTGTGATTCAGATAATTCTGAGTGGCCTTACTTCAAAAAGGCTGATTCTGCCTTGTTAAATACTTCTTTTGCACCCAGCATAAATATGTGACACAAAGACTTCAGACTGCCAGGATATGTCTTGCACTTCATTCCATATTTTATATCATTTAATTGCATGTATCAAGAAGAGAATATCAAAGCATATAGATGCACCAGGGAGAAAACATTTGAGTGACTGAGAAGTCGCTCATAGCTAAAAATGAAACAAAACTGTACTCAAGGGCAAATAAAACTGTACTCAAGAGCAAATAAAATCCTAAACCATTGTTTAGTGGAGTTGGTGAGTTCCCTTTCACTAGATATATTCACGAAGAAGCTTAATATTCTAATTTTTTGAAGTGATTGTGTCTCATCCCATAACTGAGCAAATAAGTTAGGGGTGTTGCGTGAATCTAACAGTGATTATGAGCAACTGCAAGGCATTTTTAAAGAGCAGAAAAAGTAAGGATAAAAACTTAACCACCTCCTAAAATTAACTAAGACTCCTTCCATACACAAGGGCTGCAGTAATCTGGGATTGTGCTATGCAACCACAACATGGTGGACCTTCCCCAGTTCCTTAACAGCTGAGTTGGTAAACTTGGCAAATTAAATGGCTCAGTTGTTGCTCTGTAAATAATGCAGCAAGAATAAATTTATAATAGAATTTTCTAAGTATACGGACTTTTCCTTCATCCCACTTCTTGGTTTCTGATTTTTTTTCTCTCTCCTTCCAGAGGTTCATGGGCAAAGATGCCATGACCTGCTTCGTCCCACAACTCAAATCAGTTCAAGGAATTCATCATATAGTAGCCCTTTATATTTACAAAATCACAAATCAAATGTAGTGTTGTTGTGTTTTCCCTCTGACATGGGCCAGCTGAGACAAACCTACATGGCTAATATGGCAGCCAGAATATGAGATCACTTGCAATATGAGATAACAATATAAGTGTAACTACACTGCTGTGAAAATGCAAGCTGTGAAGAAATGCCTTAAAATAAGCCAAAATAGAGACTGGATTTCAGGTAAAGTGGAAGATGCTAGCCTATTAGGTTCAATTGACACTCATTCAAATGTCTCACGTTTTTAAGCCCATTTTTCTAACTCACAAAAAAATTAGGAATAAGGTTTGGATTAAAATGTATATCTTGATTCAGAGACAGAAAGCAATAGCATTTAATACATTTAAACTGGATTTCCTATTGTGCCTATGTTTTTTCCTGAATTCAGTATAAGTAGTGCAAAGAACCAGGATCATAGCAGCCTCCATTGCAGTACGTATAGGACTAATTCAATGACCTCTTGCCTTGCTACCTCTGCCTTATCCCCTTGCATTTACTGAGTGCATAACAAGATGAGCAAGGAGAAGTGGAAGCCTCTTTGTGCCTTGCTGTAAAGGTATAAATTAAGGATGGAGGTGAAAGAAGAGGTGGAGGGAAGGAAAGAAAGAGAAGAGAAGGACAACAGATTACAGAATAGTGACAATGTCAAGGAGAACTTGGATGTCCGGAAAAAAGGCTGAACTAGCCCTATCCGTAGGGGGAATGAGACAATCACAGATACTCAAGGACAGCATCCTCCGGAATTTCTTTTCAGCAATTGTCCTCTACTGGAGGGCAGAATTGAGCATGCTGAATACTTTCTCTTGAATCCATTCTACCATCCTCTTGATCTTCAGGTGGACTGGAGGTTCCTAATCTATCAGACCTGCTCATTCAATTTCTATGGATAGGATCGAAGAAGGAACATCGTCTTTGACATAAAAAGCAAAATGCCTTTGTGATAAAGTTCTCCTAAATCCAGGAAAACACATTTGAAATAATAAGGCCTTTGCAACATGAAATTTTATAAGGTGATCAGTTAAGTGTTCCATACATACTAAATTGCAGCTAGCTAGTTAATTAATTAATTAATTAACTAGCCACTGGGCTAATTCCATAAACCACAGTTCAGTTAACTGTAGGTTAACTTACAATTGTGAACACAAGATAGGTATAATAGAAATATATAGTTACCATAAAAATCTTCAGTTTTGCCAAATGCAAAAAAAGAAAGCTAGATAATCTTGACAGGTATACAAGATCAGAAAATATAGTTGCGGCCAGACATTCATACTAGAAAAAGTGGGAAAGTGAACTTCACAACAAAATTGAAATGTGTTTTAAAGGAGGCAGAAAAAGTATCTATTTTTTTTAAGGATTTCAAAGTGCATCCATGATTTACTGTTTGGGGCAAAAATCCTGACACTCATACAAATTCAATTATTATGGTTCTCAAGGGAATAGTGGTTGTGAAAGTGAATAACAAGAGAAGTTAAAACAAATATGCAAATAGATAAGAATTTCAAGGTTGATGAATGCCGGCAGGCCTGGGGCAGCTAACATCTTGCCCCTAGCCAGTGTATGTTCGTGGAATGATTGGTTTTTTGTTTTTTTGTTTTTTGTTTTTTTAACTTAAGGGTTTTTTATATGTATGTAATTTCTATTATGCTGTGAGCCGCCCTGAGTTCTCCAGAATAGGGCGGCATAGAAATTAAATTAATAATAATAATAATAATAATTCAAAGATTATAAAATCTGTGTTTGCATCCCTGCATTTGTGTATGTCATATAATTTTCTCTTACTGATATAAGTTGATTTGCACGCAGGATCACACCTGGGTAAAATTACCTGTTCTGCCCTATTATTGTTGTTGTGGTATTGCTATTGCTATTGCTATTTACAATAATTATTGCAAGATCTACAAGCAACATGACTCCAGGTTTTCAATGAGCTTCCTAAATAAGGTGGCTTTAAATCTGAATCTTTCCAGACCTAATCTGATTTGTGATCACACGTTTTCACATGGTGCAGAGAACTATTGCTTTCCAAATGTTATTGGACTAAATAACATTTAAATAATGATAAATAAATGAGAGCAGTATTTCAATATTTGAGGGGCTACCACAAAGAAAGAGGGTCAACCTATTTTCCAAAGCACCAGAAGGTAACATAAGAAACAATGGATAGAAACTAATCAAGAAGAGAAGTAACCTAGAAATAAGGAAATTTTCCTAACAGAGAGAACAATTAACTAGTGGAATGGTTTGCCACTTACCTGCAATGGTATACAGCAGTGGTGGCGAATCTATGGCACACATGCCAGAGGCAGCACTCAGAGCCATCTTTGTGGGCACATGCATCATTGCCCCAGCCCCGCCTTCCCCCCACAGCCCCCTCCTCACCAACAGCCCCCTGGAAAGTCACCCCCGGGTGCAGCCCGCACAGACCAGTGCAGCCAAGAACATGGCAGCCAGGCAGTAGGTACAAGACTCCGCTTTTGCGCCCTGATGTGCGCAGATGCTGCTGCTGGGTGCAGGTGGAGGGCATGGCTGTCATGGCACTACAGGGTCACCTAGGTGATCTGCAGCAGGCCATGGAGGCGGTGGGTGGCCCTGCTAGTGGGTGGGGCGGAGTAGGGAGCAGAGCAGGGGTGGAGCAGGAGCAAGTGGCGGAGCAGGCAGGCGGGCTAGGAGGCGGGGCGGCTTTTGGGCACTCGGTCTCTAAAAGGTTCACCATCATTGGTATATAGGGTCTCCTGCTTGTGCAGGAGGTTGTACTAGAAGACCTTCAAGGTCCCTTTCAACTCTGTTATTCTGTTATTCTGTTAAATTTTCCATTATCTTTGATAGCGAGCTGTATGTTTGGAGTTGATGGAACTAGGAGTCCAATGACGTCTAGAAAACCAGTTCTTCATTCTAACCATTATATTAGTTTTTAATTAAGAATGAAAGATTGTCCTCCTTTTCCATTTCAAATGGAAGACATGGGTTAAAGGAGAAGGGAAAAGAAAGGATAATTCAAGAGAATTGAAAGGTGCTTTCCAGCCAGGTGATTTAAATCCTGTTTCCAAACTAAGGAATTGGACCAAAGAATAAGCAACCTCTCCCTCAACATTAAAGCTAATCTGTCATAAAGAAGGCCAAGTGTTAGGTTGATGTGGAAATGTTTTGCCCAGAAGGGGACACCTACACACACACACACACACACACACACACACACACACACACACACAGCACACATAGCACCCACCGCAATGCTTTCAGCATAATAATATCTACTGAATGTGCAAATAGCCTTTGAAGCTGAAGATAATGTTAATGAACTGAAAAGGTCTGCCTGTTTCATTCCTGTTCTCCCATAACTTACAAAGATTCAATCAATGGGGATTATTTATGATACACATTCATAGTATATTAGAGACAATTACAAGAACAAAATAAATGGAACATAAGATAATTTAAAACCATCATTATCATATATCTTTGGATCAAACATTCACTACAACCATCTATAAGCACTGATCTTCTGTTACAAATATGTAGATGCATTTTCAATCATGTTAGTACAAACCTCCTACTCAGAAAAATAATAACTCATAGAGGGGCATCAGAAAGACAAATGTGTCTAAATTGGAATTCTGGGACAATAGGGTATAAGGCAGCAAATAAATGGAGGACTACTTCTATTGCTAAAGATAATTATTGATTAACTGAGCAAGATCTACCCTGGAGTCTCCTCTTTATGTGAGGTACCATGGTAGATTAAGCTCTGGAGGTTCTTCTCAGTGTGCAACTCTGCACGATGATACTTTCCCAACAAGCAATTGCTTTGCTGAAGGCTCATGATAAACAGAACAGCACCATATGTGCAGCATTCAGTACAAATGCACAAAGAATGCATTTCAAATTTCATAATTTCAAGGAAAGTGGAAGACACTAAAATTGGCCTCCATGCTTTCAGGGACAAGTAACATTGGTTCCACTTGCTATATAATGCTTTGTTCATTTCAGGCAGATTTTCTGTCTATGAACAAGCACAGCTTTGAACTAATGTTTCTTCCTTCCTCTAATTTTCATAAAATTTCTTCATACTAATAGGGAAGGGAAGGGAAGGGAGATTTTTTTTTCTGATTGCCATTTCCTAGAACAGGGTCTTCAAACTGGGCCCTTTTATGACTTGTGGACTTCAATTCCCAGAATTCCTCAGCCAGGAAAGGGCCCAGTTTGAAGACCCTTGTCCTAGAAAATATAGAAGTTAGGATGGTGCCCTTCATTGCATTTGTTCCCTTGGCAGTTTACTCATTGTTCATTGCTGTCAGCAATAGGCCCTAGTGATGGAAAAATAACATGCATGAAGTGATGTCAAATCACAAACCCCTCCCTTGTATACTAGTATCCCAATGTCAGGCATAAGAGCTGTAGTTGCCTGATTTACATAATGACATCAAGGTGCATATTTCATCATTTATCCCCACAAACCCACCCACAAGTGCCTATTATTAACTAATCAACCTCACAATCCATTGTATTAGGGAATCTCATGTAATCAGTTTCATAATCACTGAATCAGCTTCATAATATTTAAATTTCTAAATCTGGTAGACAGACAGACAGACAGACAGATAGATAGATAAATAAATAAAATAATGCCAACAGTAAACCCCAGAGTTCAATTTTACCTGTTAACATAACTATAACATTTTATTTGCCTAAGAACCTCCCATAGGAAAAATTGATAGTACTGTAGCTTTGAAACACAATGTGTTCAACAGTGCATGAAAACACAGCTTGAAAAGGCAATATCATAAAAGGGGACAGAGGAAAAATGTGAATTTTAAAAAAAATGGGATTGGAAAAGTTGTGTGTCATATGAGTTTTAAATGGTGCAGTATACACTGTTGTATACCTGTTTTGGATTAAACTTACATTAGTTTCTAAATACAACATAGCATGATTTGAGATTGATATGAAAATCTAAACAAGAATAATGCTATTAATTTTGTATTATATTGGATTGTACCATGTCCTAAAAAAAAGATTGTATATTATCCCATTGTTGTGTCACCCAATATGCTGACCGACAGCATATTGAAGCTTATGGAGTTAATCACAGTTGGCTAATAAAGAATAGATAGGCTTGCTTCAGCTTGTCTAGATAAGCAACTGTCTGGAAGATATTTTGACTGACATTATATTTTGTCAATGGGAAGTTGAAACCAGTTTTACTTGGCCTGGATGAGTTTGCAAGAGATAGCGGGAAGAGGGAGAACAATATGCACTTAATCATATTAAAGGTCAATTTGATTTTGGGGTTTTGGAATGTGTAGGGCAGCAGAATTTATTCATGAATTAATAGTGCTGGATGAGATCAAGTATCTTCAATACTTTGGAGTTGACATGCACATTTGGAATACATAGTTTGTGGCACTGGTTCTCTTAGAAATGGTTCCCATGATAGAGCTTTTCCATTCACAAAATAATTGGAAATGGTGAGCATGGCCAGTCAAAAAACACATATATTTATATTTATATTTATATTTATTTGGGTTTGTATGCCGCTCCTCTCCGGGGACTCGGAGCGGCTAACAACATATATATAACAATAAAATTACAATAAAAAACCCATACTAAACGTATCAGAAGACAAACTGCTTCCTTATCACTTCCTCAACCTCCCAGGAGGTATTCTATTACCCTCAATGTACCTTTATTTGAGGGTACAAGTGCGAACACATGGAGAGATAACCTTGTTGATGAGCCACTAAGAGAGGAAAAATGACAACATAGTCCTGTGAAAGTGGAAAACATGAGAAAATTTTTTGTCAAAATAACCTCCCTTTGATTCTGTTGGGTCCCCAATGGGACAGACAAAAACCTTGACAGGCTTTCATGATTCTGTTATTATATCCAACAGCAATAAAGTAGCATTCCTAGAATCCTTGTGGTATTGATTTCCTGACCTGACCAGCCTTGAAGAATAGGCACAAATGAAGCATTGGGCTGTATTTTCTTTATTTTTTAAGAAGTCTAATTGTTCTTGTATAAGATCTAGATGCATGCTTGGAATTAAAGATGATGCTAGAGGCTGGTAGTTTGGTTTGCAGAAGACCAAGTTTTAGTTTTCGATTCCAATTTATTTTTAAGATTAATATTAAAAAAAAATAAAAGATTGGAATAATGAGTCTGGTAGATACTCAGCAAGATATATGTGAATATATTCATGGGCACAACACTGGGACTACTAGACTACTAGATCAATTAGAGAATGAAAATAAATGGGATGCTGACCAAATTGTTCAACTGAGAACAGAAAGACAAGGAATATTGATGGTTGAGTGTATAAATGACATTGGAAGTATGTTGGGTGTGGATGGGAATGCGAATGTTCATATGCTTTGGCAGGTAGGCAGTGCTGTAATATTTTCTAGAAACCTGAAAGATTTTCAGTGAATGTTAGAGAAAACATATGATGTAGCAGGAAGAATTGCATCTGAAAATCTGTCAAGGACCAAAGTAGTCAATTTTATAGACAAAGCATAATGAATTATTGTAAGTTAATGGGGGAAAAAACCAAGAGCTGACCAATATATGAATTTCTGTACTCTGATAGAATATTATTAAAGATGGGAAATGAATAGAGATATTTCAAAATGTGCAGATGCTGACAGAAAGATAGCAGATAATATGTATTCTGAGGAAGGAACATTTATTTAAAGAAGCAAAAATGGCCTTTGTAGAAGAGCCCTTTTTCATCCAGAACTAAAACCTGAGTATGTCAGGAGAAAGAAGAGATAGATTAAGAATGTATAGGTGTTCAATCAGTGTAGTCATGGCAGACAAACGTGAACAACCAGTACAAAAGGCATACACTGAAGGGATTTGATTATTCATTATTATTAGACTGAATTGCGCAAGAACTATATGAAAGGAAAATGAATGATCAAGAGGAAGACCAAGTAATGGTTGGATAGAGTTAATGAGAAAGGCAAAAAGGGGAAAGGAGAAAAGGTAATGGATGAATCAATGAATGGACATCATGGAAGCAAAGACAGTTTGTAAGGATAGAAAGATATGGGAAAGCACAGTGATTGGTACTGGCTATGTCTTCTTTTCTTTTTCTTCTCTCATGCTTTTAATTTCCGTTGTTTAATAATACTTACTGCCTTTCTGTGTTTCCCATAATTGTTTTATTCTGTTTACTTAGGGGTCTATGCTATTCAGTTCCAGACTGATTCTAAAATTCTCCTGGAAGGGAAAAACAAGATGGGTGTGCTTGTATATATATGTATGCATGTGTCCATTTTGTATTGTTCATCACACAAAGGAGTATTGGGGAAAATAAACAAGACATGTAGAAAAAAAATCCTTTCCTTAAGTGAAGAAATTAAATGAAGTATAAATTTAAAAGTTAGAAAAAATAATACAACCAAAATATTTAAGCTAATGTTAGGGAAAGCAATATAAAGTTGTACTATACTGGATTGGCTCCATTTCTTTTCCTGGGCAGAGCATTCATCACAATAAGAAACCAATTATATAATCTAATAGGAATATACTATTCAAAATTGTACATACAGTAAGAGTTTGTAAGTTCAAGTTTTCCAGAAATTTTCCTTGGGCAAGTTGGGTGAAGACTATTGGACCAAAAGCTTGTACAATCTTTTATA
Organism: Bothrops alternatus; assembly: GCA_034064705.1. Lineage (NCBI taxonomy): Eukaryota > Metazoa > Chordata > Lepidosauria > Squamata > Viperidae > Bothrops > Bothrops alternatus. Next base: position 3,518,587 of record JARGCV010000116.1, on the reverse strand, counting down.
TGCTCTTTGAGATAATCAGTCTTGCCATACTATTTAATTTGGATTTCTTTTTAATCATGAATCAATATGACTATCATTTTTTCTTCTTAGAAGTCTCTTCAACCTGTATTACTAGATCCCTGACTGTCTATATGCCTTGCAAAGGTAATGTAGGGTCCATTTTGGGGGGGGGGAGACCTCTTTGAGAAAATACTTTTTTAACCATGAAATTATATCTTCATACTCTCTTAAGTCAGCAAGACAGCATTGGGAGTCTTTACCATATACTTCACCAAATGCCACCATAACTTTTTATTAGTGCACTCTAAAAAATACAGTCTTTTTGAAGACACTTAAAACTTTAGGTTTTAATTAGGTACTTAATTAGGATCTTACTAGAATCTGCCCCATAGAAAGATAGACAGTGAAGATATGAAAAGTCAGGTTAGAAATGTTTGGCCTAAAATAAAATAAAAAGTCACCAATTTAATCAATCTCAATATTTGAAGTAGAACCTGCAGATTCCAAAACTTAGAATAGCAGTAGGGAAAAAGTGCTTTCAATGGGATAATTCAGGATAGGTATAGTTGCAACAAAAGGTATCCTGTGCTTTAGAACTGTGTAAACTTCAAAAATTATAAGGAATTAAGTGCTTCAGATCTCCTGGAAGCTGAGCAGCTCATCTTTCTTCTATTAAAGCAGCAATGTCCTAGATGTCGCTGCTTTAGGGAATTGACCCATTAAAATGGCATCTTCTGTTATGTCCCACAGATGTCTAGAAAAAACATATGTGATTTTAAAATAGCAGAGAGCTCACACATGGCCCAAGCACTTCTCAATTGTTTTAATGTCTGCACACCCTTATTTTCTTATTCTGATATTCTCAGCATGAGGTAGCTATTTTCAAAAGCAAGAATTTCAAGAACCAGAAGTTGAAGGTAATTGCACTCCCACTATGCAGATTGGGCAAAAAAGAAAAGAAACTTCAAATCTGGAAGATAGGGTGAGCTCAAAATATATAAAGTCAGCGTTTCAAATTCATTTTCCCCCCTTGGTCAGGTCACTACAGCAAAGATCTGAGGGATTAATAAAGCAGAGGTGCTAATATGTTTCTTGGGAAGTTGTAGTAATTTATAGTTAGGTTAGGTGGATGTCAGGAAGACAAACAGGACTAATTTTCTACATGAGTCCCATTGTTCCTCACGTTTTCCTTTAGTTTGCTCATTTGGCAAAAGCACAGCAACAGTCATTCTTGGATGGCTCTTCTTGAGTATTATTGAAATCACTCATCCCACCTCCCAGGGATAATTATTCTGCAAATGAAACTTGGTGGTTGTTGTTTTCTTACTCGAAACTAGATCTTCTCCTGTTTTTTTGAAAATAGCAGTCAAAGTCTTTCCTATGCCTTGAATCTTATTTCATATTCTAAGACTGCAGGAAGGTTCAGATCTCACAGCAGAGGTAGATAACTATGAGGTTGTCAGGGGTGTTATTGATCTGTTGAAAGGCCACAGGAGGAGCCAGCCAAGGATGAGTTAATTGAAATATATGTAGGCAAAAATTGTGCAGTTCATTTTGTGGTTGTTTGTTTAGTTATTGGATGCTGGGGAATGATTGATGGCCATGAATTCTTTAGGAAGCAAATCGTTCTCTTACCACCTCTATATCTTGTCCTAAGGGGCTCATCATTGAGACCTTTGGAACTTCCATTCCTTCCACCCTTACCCCCCCCAATTAGGGGGACATGAAAGGAGCCTCCCTGAAGATTGCATTACTTTTGGCAATTGGGCATTGCCTGGGCAATGGTATTGTCACCGTCAAAACTTTTCAAACCAGAAGCACCCTTTGGTTAATTTTATAGATGCTTCTGACACAAGCACAAATATCACCTACAATACCCATAGCTGAACTTTGGCTTTTTTTGCTGAATGTCTGATTTTTGGTTTTCTGGGAGATTGGTTCAGGTTGGGTGGGTGCTTGAAGCTCATGGCGCAAAGCTATGCAAGCCTGATCTCAAAGGGATATGTCATTTTGGCCTTCACATAGCACAGAATGAAATGTTTTATTAGATATATCTCGGATCATGGAGCTAACCATATTTTCATTGCAATGTTTTTTTATGGGGAATGCAGTCCTGCCAAGTAGGAGAAGAATTGACTTTATGTGTGTTAACTGATTTTGTGAAAGTCACACAAGTTTTGAGCAAAAGTATTTATTACTAAATGAGTTAACCATTGCACTCAGGAATGCTGGAGGCTGTAGTGTAACCTTTAAAAAGAAATAAATGAGAAAAATCATCCAGTCGTCTCCACTGATACAGTAATAAGAATGCTTCCAAAACACTTGCTCCCATCTTTATCAGACATATTTATGGTTACCCATCTCCATATATCTTGGAGTCAAACATTCAACCAACTTAAGTATCCTATTATGCATTTTACGTTCACATTTAAATCTGCCTTATATGAGCTTACAGTCTGTATACACCATCCTAAACATGACAACCTAGAAACATTAGATGTTGATTGATTGATTAGCACAAGTCATGAAACATTCTGCCAGAGACTGAGTTGATGATGCATAGGACTGTTAAATGTAGCCTATGATTTTAATTCCAATTAAGTCCTAGAAGTGGCAAGGCAAAATTCTATGGGCTTCTTTAGAATACTCAGATGTCTCACCATGCCAGCAAAGGAGGTTAAATGTGAGATAAGATTTTCTATCCCTTCAATTTCCACAGAAAAGAAAGAAATGATTTCTGCAGCTTCACAGCTGGTATACATCTCCCTCACACACACACACACACACACACAGAGAGAGAGAGAGAGAGAGAGAGAGAGAGAGAGAGAGAGAGAGAGAGACAGACAGACAGACAGACAGACAGACAGACAGACAGACAGACAGACAGACAGACAGACAGACAGACATATTTACAGCACAATTGATAACCCATCATACTATGGCCTGACTTTAAGCTGTGATATTAGGAAGTGAAGGGCATGAGGTAAACCCACAGAGACTAGGAGGAAACATTTAAGATCAACTTCCTCCCTACCACCAATATTTAAAAATATATATTCCTGAATTCAGAGGGCAAAATACCCAGTTTCCCATATAATGCTATTACAGAAATCTTACCTTCCCAGAGAATATGGAATGTACCCTAGGTTAAATTACAGTAATGCACAGAATTATTAATTCTCTTTTATTATTCTGATTTAGTTTGAGATTGACTATCCACTCAGCCAAAATTTTATTATTCTATAAAAATGTTGTTTATTAAATGTTTATCATCCCTTTCCGTCAAGGGCTCAGAGTTCTCTTTTCCTATATTTTTCCATAATAACAACTCTGAGATTGAAGTTAAGTTGAGAGAATGACAGGGTCAAAGTGAATCAGAGAGTCTGCATAGCTAAGTATACATTAGATCCTGGGTCTCCCCATTTCTAATCCAATGCCTTAACTACCACACCAAAGAAATTATTATTATTATTATTATTATTATTATTATTATTATTATTATTATTATTATTATTATTATTATTAATAATAATAATAATAATAATAATAATAATAATAATAATAATAATAATAATAATAATAATAATAATAATAATAATAATAATAATAATAATAATAATAATAATAATAATAATAATAATAATAGAGTTAGAAGGAACCTTGCAGGTCTTCTAGTCCAATTCCCTGCTCAGGCAGGAAACCCTATACCATTTCAGACAAATGGTTGTCCAGTCTCTTCTTAAAAACTTCCAGTGTTGGAGCATTCACAACTTCTGGAGGCAGGTTGTTCCACTGATTAATTGTTCTAACTGTCAGGACATGTATCCTTAGTTCTAGATTGCTTCCCTCCTTGATTAGTTTCCATCCGTTCCTTCTTGTCCTGCCCTCAGGCGCTTTGGAGAATAGCTTGACTCCCTCTTCTTTGTGGCAGCCCTGAGATATTGGAACAGTGCTATCATGTCCCCCCTTGTCCTTCTCTTCATTAAACTAGACATACCCAATTCCAGCAACCGTTCCTTATATGTTTTAGTCTCCAGTCCCCTATTCATCTTTGTTGCTCTTCTCTGTACTCTTTCTAGAGTCTAAACATCTTTTTTACATTGTAGTGACCAAAACTGGATGCAGTGTTCCAAGTGTGGCTTTACCAAGGCATTGTAAAGTGGTATTAATACTTCATGTGATCTTGATTCTATCTCTCTGTTAATGCAGCCTAGCACTGTGTTGGCTTTTTTAGCAGCTGCAGCATTTCACATGACACTATTTTTTTTGCTGATTAAATATGAAATTTGTAGGTTTAGCAATTTCCAGATTAATGTGGAACAGATCAACATATACACTGTTTGTCTTCATCAAGACAGTCATATAGCTTTTTGAAAGATGTTTGACGGGAATGAAACCATGTTATTCAAACCAAAAATGAACTTGGGTTCTGAAATTTGCTACAGTATATATACACTATATACTGTCTGTCTGTCTGTCTGTCTGTCTGTCTGTCCGTCCATCCATCCATCCATCCATCCACAAACACACATAGACAGATATATATCTCTGTGTGTATTTATGAATATATCTATGTATAATACACACAACTGTACCTGTACCTATAACTATATATATGGAAGAGTACAATATGGTTCAAACAGTTTATCTTCCAGCTCCAAATAACTACCTGATTTTGAGCTTGGAAGGCAACCTGTAACACTTCAAGGGCAAAATAAGAAAAGGGGAGCTCTTCTTCCAGTAGGACTAATCCATCATTGCCCTAGAAAAGAGCTACCTTTTAAGACAAGAGAGGCTAGATTGATGATTGGTCTAAAAGTGTAGATTCATATAGTATACAGTTGCTTCCATGAATAATAGGAAGGAAGGAAGGAAGGAAGGAAGGAAGGAAGGAAGGAAGGAAGGAAGGAAGGAAGGAAGGAAGGAAGGAAGGAAGGAAGGAAGGAAAGTAGATAGATAGATAGGTAGGTAGGTAGGTAGGTGGGTGGGTAGGTAGGTAGGTAGGTAGGTAGGTAGATAGATAGATAGATAGATAGATAGATAGATAGATAGATAGATAGATAGATAGATAGATAGATAGATAGATAGATAGATCTGGGTTCTAATTATCAGGAAAAGGGTAAGTACCATTGCCTCCCTTTTTAAAAGTTTGTATAGTTTATCATAGTTTAGATTAAACAAAAAACTTCACTTCTTCAATTTTATCAGATCTCAGCAGTACCTTATATTCTCTCTGATTAGCTCCAGGCCAAATCCTCGCTCCCTATTAAGCATTTCATTTCAAGATATGGGAGGGGGGAAATCCAGAATACGATTCAGCACCCAATGAGTTATACCAAATTACAAAAATGGGAGGAAATTATTATGTATGTCAAAATGAACAAAAGAAGGCTAAGCTAAAGCAAATTAAATTATATGAAATGAAACTAGATTTCTCCAAGGATGGATGTAAATGCTAATTTTTAAAAAGCACATTAAAATATTCTTACAGAAATATGTTTTAGTATTTGCAGTTCTGTGTAGTAGCTCTGAATACAAACATGCCTTCCCTTAGGCTGAAAAAAAAAGGGTTTGATAGGGGTGGCAAATATTTTTGAACTAAGTTCCACGCAGTACCAATTGTGGGGCGGAGGTTACACAAATGTCCTTGCACATATCACCAGTACAGGTAGTCCTCAACTTATGATCACAATTGAGCCCAATATTTATGTTGCTAAGTGAGACATTTGTTAAGTAGGTTTTGCCCCATTTTAAGACCATTCTTGTCACAGCTGTTAAGAGAATCATAGCAGTTGTAATGCTATGTGAATCTGGCTTCCCCAGATTCACAAAAGCTGATCACATGATCCCGGATCACTGCAACCATCACAAATATGACTCAGTTGCCAACTGTCTGAATTTTGATGCTGCAATGCTTGTCAGTGTGAAAAATAGTTCTAAGTCACTTCTTTCAGTGATGTTGCAACTTTGAACGGTCACTAAATGAACTGTTGTAAGTCAAGGATTACAGGAAATGGTCGAGGAAATCAGAGTTTCTGGGACCTTAGGAGGTAGTGACCATGTTATCCTTGAATTCCGCATAATAAGGGAAGGAAAGCCTGAGAGGACTCAGACTTCCAAGTTGGACTTCAGACGGGCAGATTTTGATGGACTCAAGAAGAGGGTAGGGGGGATCAAATGGCTGAATGTACTAAAGGATAGAAACGTCCAAGAAGGATGGGATATTTTGAGAAATGCAATACTAGAAGCGCAATCTTTAACAATTCCTCAAAGAAAGAAGAATGGGAAACATCTAAAGAGACCAGGGTGGATAAACCTAGAACTCAAAAACTTGCTAAAAAGGAAAAAAGAAATGTTTAAGAAATGGACGGAGGGATACATATCTAAGGAAGATTATAATGTAACCTGTACAAACTGCAGGGCAAGTATTAGAAAAGCTAAGGTTAATAATGAATTGAGGCTTTCAAGAGAGACTAAAAACAATAAAAAAGGGTTTTGGGGATATGTCAAAAGTAAAAGAAAAGTTAAAGAGGCTATAGGAAGTTTAGAGAACGAGAATGGGGAAGTGGTCAAAAGTGATCTTGAGAAGGCGGAGATTCTAAACTCCTATTTTGTATCTGTTTTTTCTAAGAAAGATAATGTAACTGCAACTGACCTTCACTGTGCTAGTGAAGGACTAAGAGAATCAAGGCATGTAATCGACACAGAGAAGGTAAGGGAACACTTAGCTAATTTAAATGAGTTTAAGTCTCCAGGTCCAGATGGATTATATCCTCGGGTACTGAAGGAATTAGCAGAAGTAATTGCTGAACCACTTGCTGTAATCTTTGAAAAGTCATGGAGAACAGGAGAAGTCCCAGATGATTGGAGAAGGGCAAATGTTGTCCCTATCTTCAAAAAAGGGAAGAAGGCAGACCCAGGGAACTACAGGCCTGTTAGCCTAACTTCAATACCAGGAAAGATTCTTGAACAAATTATTAAGCAACATATATGTCAGCATTTGGATGGGAATTCAATAATTAACAGCAGTCAACATGGGTTTGTAACAAACAAGTCGTGTCAAACCAATCTAATTTCATTCTATGACAAAATCACGGAATGGGTTGATCAGGGAAATACAGTAGACATAGTATTTCTGGACTTCAGCAAAGCTTTCGACAAAGTATCTCACACCATCCTCATTGAAAAAATGATCAAATATGGGATTGACAGGGTGACTGTTAGGTGGGTTCATAACTGGCTTAGTAATCGTACTCAAAGAGTGGCTATAAATGGCTGTACATCCAACTGGAAGAAAGTCTCAAGCGGAGTACCACAAGGCTCTGTTCTGGGCCCAGTTATGTTTAATATTTTTATAAATGATTTGGATAAGGGAATTGAAGGGAAATCGATCAAATTTGCAGATGATACAAAGCTAGGAGGGATTGCAAACACCAGAGCAGAGAGAGAAAGGATTCAAAAAGATTTAGAGAAACTCGAACAATGGGCTGCAACTAATAAAATGGTATTTAACAAGGAAAAATGCAAGGTACTACACCTGGGTAAGAAAAATGAAAAAAGCACATATAGTATGGGAGGAATCCAGCTGAGCAGCAGTACATGTGAAAAGGACCTGGGTGTCCTAGTAGATCATCGATTGAACATGAGGCAACAGTGTGAAGCAGCTGCAAAAAAGGCAAACATGATCCTGGGGTGTATCAAGAGAAGCATAGAGTCCAGATCACGTGAAGTTATTATTCCCCTCTATTCTACCTTGGTCCGACCTCACCTGGAGTACTGTGTCCAGTTCTGGTCACCCCAGTTCAAGGTAGACACTGACAAACTGGAGCAGGTTCAAAGGAGAGCTACCAAAATGGTGAATGGTCTACAAACCATGTCCTATGAGGAACGGTTAAAGGAATTGGGAATGTTTAGTCTACAGAAAAGAAGACTGAGAGGAGACATGATAGCTGTCTACAAATATCTGAAGGGCTGTCACAGTGCAGAGGGATTAGCCCTGTTCTCACTTGCTCAAGGAAGGACTAGAAACAATGGGATGAAATTGCAGGGGAAAAGTTTCAGATTAGATGTTAGAAAAAAATTTCTAACAGTAAGGGTGATCAACCAGTGGAACAGGTTACCACAGGAGGTGGTGAGCTCCCCTTCGATGGAGGTCTTCAAGCAGAGACTGGACGGCCATCTATCTGGGATGGTTTAGGGAATCCTGCCTCGAGCAGGGGGTTGGATTCGATGACCCGGGAGGTCCCCTCCAACTCTACGATTCTATGATTCTAAGGATTACCTGTATCTTGGAATAAAAACCTGAAAGCTTCATCAGAGATCATTTGACTTCTATTGCCATCCTTCTTCAAAAGTCCTTTCTATTTTTTTTTTCTCTGCCAGCACTAGAATATTTTTTTCCTATTGTAGCATGGACACAAAATCTTGGGTCCAATAAGCTCACAAGATTTTGGATCCAATAATCCCACAGATCCTTCTGATCGCCCCAAAACCCCCCTCTACAAAATTTAAAGAAAAAAAATTATAGGATTATAAAATGTTTATTGTGTCTTTTAGAAGCCATCATCATAACATGTATATCATTGCACAAATGATATAAATGATGTAATTTGCACTAGTATAGTATAATTTATTAACGTATTAGTCTTATAATCATATCCATAAACTAGAATAAAAGTAAAATGCGTGTTCTTCTTCTGGAATAAAACTGATAAAAGAAAAAACAGTGATAAAATACAAAAATAGTAATGCAAAGAGTCAGAAATCAGATGAATGTATCACCTTTATAAGGAACCCCAATTTGTTCAATGTGTTGGAATCTTAGCTCAACAGCCTTAATGATAAATTTAGCAATTCCACTTACAATATGTACATCAGAGCCCAATGTACAGTAATTTGCATTAACCCTGTCACAATGCAAATGATGTACAATACACCTTTCATGACATTTGCCCTGCTTCTGGTATCATTCATCCCCTGCCCTAGCCTGTGGATTCCCATGTATGCATATTAACCCTCAGCAAATGTTTGATCAACATGACTGTACATCCAGGTTGCTTCTAAACATATGCTACCTTTTATTTACAAGTCTGTCCTTTGGACAGTTTTGGATGCTTCTAGTTTCTGGGTTTCCAAGAGAAAGTAAAGAAGAGTAACTGATTGCTACTTTACCCCATGCGACACCCCTCCCCCTCCCCTAGGTGGTACATGAGTCATTCTGGAAGAAATATGTAAGTCTGAGAATGAGCTTGGTAATGAGAACAAGGATGATCGGGGAACTAGAAAGTAAGTTCTACAAGGAGTGATTGAGAGAGCCTTAAAAGATATAAGAGCATCTTTAAAACACTCTGAAGTACTCTCCCAGAGAAGGCTACGCCTTGCTCAATGCAGAGTGTAGTGACAAAATGATGGTTTTAGGTTACAGATCATTGTTCGCTAATTTGACATTTTTGCAGGTGCATAGAATAGTAAGAGACCTTTCCTGACAGTAAAAGTAGTTTGAGAATGGGACAAATTACCTTAGAGAGGTGCTGTGCTTCCCTTCACTGCTCATGTTCAATCAGAAACCAGACAGCCAGTTCTCTAGGGTGCTTTAATTTGGGTTCCTACACTGAGCGTGGGATGGACTTGATGATCAAGTGGCCACTTCCTATCTTTCTTTTGATTCTGAGGCTGGATATCTGGGTGTAATGAGAAATGTCCCAGTATGGAAATGATAGATGTAGCCTGGTGAGCCTCTATAAGGATGCAGCAAGTTTGAATGATTTCTCACCTATTAAAATCCCCTGATTGGTATTCGGCCATTTTCTCTCTCTCAGCTAGCCAACTCAGGATCTTTTGTTAGGGTTCATAAAAGAGTGCACTACTACTGAGACAAATTTAATTCTGAATTTGGTCACAGCAGCTAGACTGCTGGTGGGACAATACTGGAAGAGGCCAGAATTACCACCTATTGAAGATTGAACTCTGAAAGTAATACATTTGGCAGAAATAGCAAAAATTTTGGCATATTTGAAGGATCGCTCGAGTGAACAATATGTGATAGACCAGAAACAGTGGATAGACTATATACAAGAGAAACACCAATCAAATAAAATGTATCGGGCGTATAGTTGAGGCTTGACGTGAGGAGTGAGGAATGTTTACCAAATCAGACGTTTACAAAGACTAATACTTAATGTTGTATTTTATGTTCTATGATGATTGCTTCTTAATATGATCTTATGTTTAATGTTGTTTGCTTTAATAAAACATTTTTTTAAAAAAATATTCTGAGAAAAGGAGCATGGGTGTTGCCTCAAGGTCACTGGTAGAAAGGAAAGGTGGCCAATGAAATGCATAAGAGATGAGCTGATTCTAATTAAACTATCTCAGCTTCATGAACAAGGAATGAGCCACAGTAGGGACCGCTTAAGAAGTAATATAAATCTCCTGTTGTATCAGAACTGAATATATGAATTCCAAGACTCAGCAAATGTCTACCTCCATATTAGATATTATTTTCTAATGGTGCATTCCTAATTTAAACATGAAAAACTCCTTTTAAAAAAACAAAGCAAAATATAAGCAGCTGGCAGGCATACATAAACTAAACGGTGATCACCAAAGCCAAGCAGTTCAGCAGTCTTGATTGCAGATTTTATCAAATTTATATGACCACCCAACACAAAAACTGACTCTGGGCGTTTACTATTAAATAAAACAATTAATATTACAAAACAATCATTAAAATATATAAAAACCAAACGCATGAGAGGATGCATATTAATTATAATGATGGAACCATGTTCTATTGGGACCTCCAGGCCTAATGACAAATTATATAAGGGATGACAAAATAGTCAAGATTAACAGCTACAAAAATTCAATTAAAGTCCTTTTTATATAGGTTAAACACACCATGTATGTAGAAATGGGTAGGGCTTTGATTGCATGCTTAAACCCACCATCTTATTTTTGCTGACATACACACAGACACACACTCTCTCTCTCATTTGATCAAGATGTGATTATATTGTTCCTTTGCTCAGCCTGAGCATAGATGAGACAACTTGCCACAGCCAACTCATCATGGCCAACTCACCAGGAGACAACTTGCCATTGCCAACTTGCCATGGGATAATTTGGCTGTGGTCAGTTGACCATGGTGAGTTGACTATGGAAAATTGGCTGTAGCGAATTGTCATAGACCCACCTGAGCATGCTATGATCTTTCCATATAATACAATGGGTGAAAGTCAAACTTTTGTATTTAAAAAATTTAAAAATGGCAATCTACAACAATTAAATAGTAGGTAGAGAAATAACTTTCTCTCCATGGATTGTGAAATTATTTCTGCAAGGTATATCATATTTTAGCTGTCTGTCTTCAGCCTATATTGTTAATATTACTGCTTTAATCTCTTCTATTAATCTTTTTCCTGAAGCCTTTAAAAGTGACACCGTGCAACTGAATTCTTTTTTAAATGCTGTAATTGTATTATTGAAATACAATAAGCAACATTATTGTTTATTGAAATACAAAGTACAACTTTATTACCTAACGCTCCTTTTACTGATTTAATTACTGTAAACACATCATGTTGGCAATGTTCCTATCTTCTCAAGCCTGTTTGCTGTCTATAAGTGATGAGAGATTGTTCTAACATATGCTAAGGCAGGGGTCTTCAAACTTGGCAACTTTAAGACTTGTGGACTTCAACTCTCAGGGCTGGCTGAGGAATTCTGGGAGTTGAAGTCCACACGTCTTAAAGTTGCCAACTTTGAAGACTCCTGTCCTAAGGTCTCTAGGATGGGGAAGACTAAGTTACGCTTTAGGATAGGACGATTCAAATCCATACAAATTCTTAAAGATATTGTGCAAGGATTGATTTATCTATCTCATTAATATATTCCACTATGAGTACAAACATACACAATTAATTAATTAGATGAGTGTTGTTATCTATTACATAGCTATTCTACAGCTACCCAGGCTGGTAGTAAAGCATTCACAATGGCAAATGAATGAAAGGAACATAACAAGGAGTGCCTCTTTCACATCAGTATTATGAAATACTTTATGCATGAAATGAATTTATGATGAGGTATAATCCACACTCTTTCAATTAGCAGCTTTTTATTTTAAATAAATATTATGGAAGTCCTTTAACTTACCCCATATTTAATAATGATTATTATGCACCTAGGAACTAACAGTATGTTATTAGCATAGGAATCTAATATAAGCTAAATTGTGATCCATTATATTTTGTTATTAAAAAGGAAGTAATTCAGGTTTTTTTAAAAAAAAAAAAAGATTTGGTTGAAGCTTGATATTATCTTCAGAATGAACACGGACAGTCCCTCTCTAAAGGAGAGGAAATATAGTTATCTGTGATTATTGTTTTAAAGCTGGAATCCAGGTACCAAGATTTCTACCTCCCTAAATCATCTAATCTCTCCAATTTTTCTACTTATATTTCTGTATCAAGAGGACTTCTTTAAGTTTCATTCTTTTTTTTCTCTCTCTTATTTTTTTTTATTATAAAAATTCTTTTATTAAAACAATCAACATTGAGCATAAAAACCTATTATGCAGCAATCATCATGACACCTGGTATAAAATACTAAGTATTAGTCTTTGAAAACGTCTGCGTTAGTAAGCCTTTTTCCCCCACTCCTCGCGTCTAGCCTCAACTATACTCCTGTTACATTTTATTTTGATTGGTGTTTCCCCTATCTGTTTCAATATTAATGTGATCAACATTAAACATAAGATCCTATTGCTAAGCAATCATCCTAGAATATAGCATACAACATTAGGTATTAATCTTTGTAAACATTTGTTTTAGTAAACGTTCTCCCCTCCTCCCTTACATCTTCAAGTATACTCCGAATACATTTTGTTTGATTGGTGTTTCTCTTATATATGGTCTATCTACTGTATCTAGTCTATCGCATATTGTGCGTTTGCGCTTCTGAGTTGACTTCATCCCATTACTAGTGCAATCTTTTATGGTCCCCAACCTGAGATCCTGAGGTAAAAGTTTCATATCCTGAGGTAGAGATTCAGTCTACTTTAACAATATTAAAGCAAACAACCTTAGTCCTAAGGTTATGTTAAGAGGCATTAGTTATAGAACATATACATATACATTCAACGTTGGGTGTTAGTTTTTGTAAACATTTGATTTGTTAGCCCTTCATCCCTCCTCCCATCGATCCTTAGCTGAACGCCAGCTGCATTCTGTTTGATTGGTGTCTCTCTTGGATATAGTCTATCCACTGTTTCCAGTCAGTCACAAATTGTTCATTGGTGCGGTTTTTCAAGTATGCTGATATTTTCGCCATTTCCGCCAAATTTGTTACTTTCACAGTCCATTCTTCAATAGGCGGTATTTCCGGATTCTTCCAGTACTGTCCCACCAACAATCTTGCTGCTGTAATTAAGTTCAAGAATAAATTTGTCTCTGAGGTAGTGATATCCTTTGTGATCCCTAACAGAAATGCCTGAGGTAGAAATTCTATACGCTTTTTGAAAATAGTTTGGAGTGTCCACCATATCTTCCTCCAGAATGCTTTGATTTTTCTGCATGTCCACCATATATGAAAATAAGTAGCCTCCCCGTCCCCGCACCTCCAGCATTTGGGCTGGGAGCCCGGGTAGATGAGTGATATTTTTTTCAGGTCTAGGTGCCATCTATAGAACATCTTGTAGAAGTTTTCCCTTAAGTGTTGCGATTTCGTGAATTCTACATTCCTCACCCATATTTTCTCCCACGTGTCCATGGTGATAGGGTGTCTGAAGTCTTGTGCCCACTTTATCATACAGTTCTTGACTAGCTCGGTTTCAGAGTCCATTTCTATCAGAATGCTGTACACTCGTTTGATGTGCATAATCCCCTGTTCTCTAATCTGTTTAATTAGATTCTCGTCGGTCTGGGAGAAGCCCTTCTTCTTGTCTTTACGCCACCTTGATTGTAGTTGTATATATGATAGCCAGTTACTTCCTATTCCTCTGTTTGCTAGCGTTGCTTGAGATTTCAAGAGGAACCCGTTTTCTTCTCCCAGTACAAGTTCACTGTAGGGCACCACTTCTTGCCCTTGGGATGTGTTCATATCCCCTGTTGCGTGTCCAGGGATCGTCCAGATGGGAATCTTGTCGTGTAGGAGGTGCTTATATTTCTTCCAGACCCATAGCAATGGGATTCGTAATGGGTTCTCCTTGAAGTTCCTATCTGCCTTTTTGTCGTATACTAGGTATGCGTGCCAGCCGAATCGTAGACCATGCCCCTCAACATTCAGAATTCTATCATTTGTCATGTTGATCCAGTCACTAACCGCCACCAACGTTGCTGCATAGTAATATAGCTTTAGATTAGGCATTTTGAGTCCCCCTCTCTCCCTTGCGTCCTGGATGATTTTTAGTTTCACCCTCGGTCTCTTGCCGTCCCAAATAAATCTGTTGATGCTCTTCTGCCAGTTGTCTAAGTCCGCATCCTTCTTGAGTATGGGTAGCATTTGAAAGAGAAATAAAAATCTGGGTAATACATTCATCTTTACTGTCGCTATCCTGCCGAGCAGGGACAGACGTAGTGATTTCCACCTTTCCAGGTCTGCTTGTATCTTATTCCACAGGACCTCGTAGTTATTCTTGTATAATTTCGCATTTGTTGATTCTATCTCCACTCCTAAGTATTTGACTTTCTTGACTATTTCACAACCCGTTATTCTTTCCAGGTTCCGTTTTGCTTTGTTGTCTAGGTTTTTGACTAGCATCTTTGTTTTTGATATATTTACTTTGAAGCCTGACACCCTACCATAGTCCTCCATTATCTCCATCAATTTCCTTGCTGATTGTGCTGGTTGCGACATTGTCACCAGCAGGTCATCCGCAAAGGCACATAGTTTGTATTCTTGCTGTTTAATCTGTATGCCCTGTACATCCTCTGCCGCTCTTATTCTGTTCAGTAAAATTTCCAGTGTTAGGACAAATAGCAGGGGGGACAGCGGGCAGCCCTGTCTCGTGCCTCTCTCTATATTAAATGAGTCCGTTAAGTCTCCATTGACAATGATCTGACCTGTTTGTTTCTGGTAAATTGCCGTTATGGAGTTGAGAAACTGTACTCCCATTTTCATCTTCCGGACCAAGTTCGTCAGGAACGGCCAGTGCAGTCTGTCGAAGGCTTTTTCTGCATCCACAAACATAAGAGCGGCGGGTATCTGGTTGTGCTTTTGCAGGTATTCTATTATGTTCAGCAGCTGTCTCACGTTGGTTTTCATCTGGCGTCCTTGTATAAATCCCCTTTGGTCCGGGTGTATTGTTTTTTGTAGTACAGTCATTAGTCTATTGGCCAAAATTTTCGTGAAGATTTTGTAGTCTGTGTTTAGTAGTGAGATGGGCCTGTAGTTTGCGGGCTGTGTGTTGTCTTTCCCCTCCTTTGGGATTAATGAGATGTAGGCTGTTTTCCAGGATGGTGGGACCTGGCCTCCTTCTTGAATGTTGGCAAATAGTTTTCTGAGGGGTTCTAGCATCTCCTCTTGGAGGTGTTTGTAGTAGGTCGCTGTTATCCCATCCGTCCCGGGCGATTTTCCTGCTTTCAGTTGTGTGATCGCTGAGTGTATTTCCTCTTTTGTGATTAAGGCATTCAGGGCTTCTCTTTGTGTGTCGGTAATCGCCTGTATCTTTTCGTTTTGTAGGAACTCATCTATCTCTTTGTCTTGTATCTTATCCTCAGCATATAGTTTCGAGTAGAACTCCGTGAAGGCTTTCTTGATGGTTTTTTGTCGGAATTCTTCCTTGCCTTTGTATTCTATCTTTTCAATTATGCGGGATTTCTGTTTCTTTCTTATAGTGTAGGCTAGCCAGCGGCCCGGTTTGTTGGCCTTGCAGAATGTCTTATGTTTTGCATATTGTATATTCCTTGCAACTTGGTCAGCCATCAACATGTCAAATTGCTTTCTTAAGATCTTGAGTCCTTCTTTGGTGACTTTGTCCTCTGGCCTTTTTATTAGTAGCCGCTCCCTTTTACTTATCTCATTTTCTAACTCTTTTCTTTTTTGTTCTTGTTTGCGACGGTGCCTGCTATTCATGGCTATGAGGATCCCACACATGTACACCTTGCTGCCTTCCCAGATCATTTCTATCGGTGTTTCGTTGTTCATATTTGTGTCGAAGAATTCCTTCATAGCTTTTTTGCATTCCGCCACATTGGTCTCATGTCTAAACAAGCTTTCATTGATTCTCCAGGACCTCCTCTGTTTCGGGCCATGTCTTAATTCCATCCTCACAGGGTTGTGGTCTGTCAGTGTCTTGGGTAGGATTTTCACCGCGTTTAGACAAGTTAGCAAGTCACTAGAAGTTAATATAAAGTCGATTCTGGAGAATGATTGATGTCTGCCAGAGAAGAAGGTGAATTCTTGTTCTTTGCCGTGCCTTCTCCGCCATACGTCTGTCAGTTCGAGGTCCTCCTTCATGTCGAAGAAGGATTTAGGCAACTTGGAGTGTTTTTGCGGGTTCGGTGCAGTTCTTTTTTTGTCTAGAGCAGTCTCTATGACCCCGTTCCAGTCGCCCATGATGATGTAAGATCTGTAATTAAGTTGTGTTATTTTCTTGTGTAGCTTTTTGTAGAATTAGCCTTGTTGCTGATGCGGTGCATATACGCCCATTACTAGAATCTTCTTGTCTTCTTGTGTTATTTCAATTGCCAGGTATCTACCTTGGGGGTCGGACTCTATTAGCTTAGACATTACATGTTTCTTTACGTATATAACAATCCCATTCTTTTTTCTTGGCGCTGCTGCCACAAAGTGCGCGCCTAGTTTGTAGTTGATCAGATATTTCTGGTCTGCTGCT
Organism: Bothrops alternatus; assembly: GCA_034064705.1. Classification (NCBI taxonomy): domain Eukaryota; kingdom Metazoa; phylum Chordata; class Lepidosauria; order Squamata; family Viperidae; genus Bothrops; species Bothrops alternatus. The sequence goes on along the minus strand of JARGCV010000116.1, from coordinate 3,501,750 downwards.
CTGATGTGTGTTTCTTGTAGGCAGATTATATCGCTTTTACCTTGGTTTAGGTAGTGGAGAATTTTTCTTCTTTTCTGGGGGGAGTTCAGTCCGTTCACATTCCAAGTCAAATAATTAGTAGCCATCATCTGTTGCAGGATATTTTTGCGAGACCCTTTCTGTTGTTTCTCCTGTTGTCTCCTTTGGTCTCGTTCCCACGATATCCGGATTGGTGCTCTTTTTGGTTTGTGAGGTCTTGCCTTGCTGGTCTGTACGTTTGGTAGTGATGCCTGGTAGCCTGCCCTTTGTAGACTGTCCTGCCTCCTTGTTTTTGTTGCTCTCTGCTCTCTGCGCCCTCGCCCCTAGAGGTAGTCCATTCATTTCCTCTGCCACTGCCCCGATCTGTGCTTCTGCGCGGCTTGCTCGTTGGCCTCGATCCCTCCCGCTTTCCAGTGGTCTATCTGCTTCTTCTCTCGCGGTGGGTTGAGGGCCTCCCGACTTCAATTCCTTTTCGAGGAAGTCTTTGGCTTTCTGGACCGAGGTCAAGTAATGTCTCTTGTTTTTATAAGAAAGTGACACTCCTGTTGGGGTTTCCCACCGGTATTGCAGTGCACGCGATCTCAGTTCTGTGGTCAGGAATTTGTAGTTCTTTCTGTCTCTCAGCATCGCCTGGGGGATCTCTTTCAGAACCTTCACCTCCTGCTCCTCTATGTAGAATGCCTTGTTATAGGAAGTGGCAGAGACGTGGTTCCGGAACCTCTGTGTTGTGAAGTGGATGACCACATCCCTTGGTTGGTGTTTGTTCACTTCCCTCCAGGCGCCCACTCTCTGGATTTTTTCGACATGCCACTCAATATCATTGGCGCTTGTGCCCAGGAATGTTGCCAGGGCCTCTACACAGGTCCTGCGCAGTCTTCCCTGGGGTTCGTATGTTGTCTCGTTCCACCCTCTGATCCTGATTGCAAATGCCATTTGCCAGAATTGTATCATGGTGGACTGGTCTTGAACCTCTCTTTTCACCTCTGCAAGCTGACCCTCTACGCGGTTTTCCACTTCCTTCATCATCTTTTCCGTATTCTCCCTTGTTTCTTGGAGGTTTTTGTAATGTGTTTGCAATGCCTCCTTTATCTGTTCCAAATCAGTGGCCGTCGCTTTGCGCTGTTCTTCCCACTTTTTCTCCAGGTCTCCACCTTGGTCCGCCAGCATCCTCTTCATGTCTTTGTATCTTTCCTCCGTCTTCCGTTCTGTTTCTAGGCGTCCTTTCTCCGTCTTCGCACCCATTTCTGCCAATTTTCTATCCATGCCATCCATCCGTACCACCATCGTCGCTATCGTCTCATTTAGTGTCTCAATCGTCTCTTTTAGTTCTTGGATCATGCGTGCTGTTGCGGAGTCGTGGGTTGGCGTGTGGGTCTGAGGGCATGCAGTTGGGTGGGGGTGTGTGTGGTTGGGTGGGGTGTTCCCTAGCAGATTGGAGGGCTGGGCCGGGGAGGGTGCAGTTCCCTTCAGGTCTCGCAGTTTGATTTGTTTTGTCCGTCTGGCAGCCATTTTGAGCTTCTCCTCCTGTTGGCCTGTCCACCCTTAAAGCCACCCCTTGATGCCAAGAATTGTGGGCGGATTGTTCCTGTGCCAGTTTATCAAGCTGCTTGGATAGGTTGGATCAAACAGTTTATATTTTAACAGAAAATTTTTTTTTTAAAATTGTCCACTAGGGGGTGCTATTTGCTTTCAGATAAGCTTCGCTGTGCTGGCAGAGATGATGCAAGGTGAAATGATCTGTGGCTTGAGACTTGCACAGATGGCCCTTTTCACCAGGTGCAGTACACTTAGACTTTTTGGGGTCTGGGGGGGTCTTCTGGGGGTCTTGTGAGGGTCCTCCCCCTACCGCTGGGCTCCCCCTGCGTCTACTGTCCCTCGGTGCTCTAATCGGCCCCCGCTTGTCTTACCGGTGTCTTTCTTCGTGCCTGTTGCTCCCTCTGCTCTCCTCCTCTCTTTTCTGTGTCCTATCGGCTTTGTTTGGTTCCGCCTCTCGCTTCTCCTCTCTTGTCGGCTTCTTACTTTCTGGCTCTGGCCGCTTCCGCCTTTGTTCGCTGCTCCAGTCCTCCTCCGCTGTTCTCTTGCCTTTTCTTCCGCTCTCCGACTCTTCTGGAGGTTCTCCGCCGGCCGGCAGGTCCCCTCGGCAGCAATCCGGTGTCTCCCTTCCGCTCCGCCGCTCGCCTCTCGCCCGTTCTCTGGATCTCTGTGACTTACGGCTTGGCGCGGTGTTCTCGGGCCTGCCGGTCACTCTGCTGCCGCCGGCTTCCTCCGCTCCGTCCGCGGCTTCTTGGGACCTCCCGGCGGTGAGTCTGACCTCGTTTGAGAGGTTCGAGATTCCTTTTTAATCTCTACCTCTTTTTTTGTTGCTCCCTGTCTCTTTTTTGTATTTAATTTGAATTTCGCGCGAGCCCCGTCCCGGAGCTCGCAGGGAAAGGCTCCGGTCCTCGTGACCGGAACCGGAAATCTCAAGTTTCATTCTTAATGGAAATAGATCATCAAATATATCATTCTTGAAGCACAAATAACCAGGCTCAAACTGTCCTATTTTGGACACACTGTGCAAAGAAGCAGGTCTCTGGAGAAGACTCTAATGCTGGAAAAAGAGGAAAGAAAGAGAAGAGGATAGCGAGTAGCAAAGTGGATGGATTTATTTACATTGGTGATGGGTGCACCTTTGAAAGATCTGATGGGCCATGTTAGAGACAGATCATCATGAAGGAAATTTCTCTCTGACTTTGTGTTAAGGATCAATCCCAACTTGTACATAATCAATCAATTTGTAAATATCTAAATACCAGCATATACAAACAACATTTGAAAAATTGGCTTTGGTTAAGGTGTTTCCTGGTAGAATTTTAATGATATAATTGCTCTGCCTCATTGACAGATTTCATTTATTTACTGTTTATTAGACAAGACTTTTGTTCAGTAACTCAACATCCATACATCATGCTTCTGCCTCCCATTTTTACTCATAGCTAAAATCTTACAAGGTTGATTGTGCTAAAATAGTGATTGGCTCAAAGACACCTGGTAAAATTCCATGGTTGGACTAAAACACTGGTCTTTCTTTTCATACCCCAACACCTTGGTCTAACCAATAGACCAAGCTAGCCTGTACCCCAAAGCTATAAAACTCTGTATGTATATCATCCTGTTCTTCTGCCTTCTTTGCAACTTAAAAAGGGGGGGGAGGGAATAACTGGAAATCAGACAGTTTTTTTTAAAAAATAAAAATTTAAAATCAAAGTTTATTTTGACTACTCTATTTGGGACAGAGATTGGCAACATATGGCCACAGAGTCACATATGACAACAAATCCTTTGGGAGGGAACACACACACACACACACACACACACACACACACACACACACACACACACACACACACACACACACACACACACACACACACACACACACACACACACACACACATATATATATATATATATATATATATATATATATATATATATATATATATATATATATATATATATATGCAGGTCTTTGGTTCTTCGGGTTTTCTCCCACGTAGAATTTGAAGTGTCTTGGCAACGTTTCGATGAAATCTCATTCATCATCGTCAGGCTGGTGCTTTTGGCTTCTGCTACTAGGAGCAATGTGTGGTCTAAGCTGTTTTTTCCTTTTAACTGCCAGTGGGGGTTTGAACTGATTGGCTGGGAGCTTGGCTATGTTCTGATTGGTTAGGGGCTTGGCTGTGCTCTGATTGGCTGGGGGGTTGGCTGTGTTCTGATTGGCTGGGGGAGTGTTCTGTTTGGGTGGGGGCTTTGTTGTGCTGGAGAGGTTCAAAGTGGCTAATGTTGCAGCTCTGGTCTGGCTCCTGGTCTGTGGTCTTGCCTCATCATTGGTGTGGGTTTGGGTTTGCTTTTTGCGTGGCTGTGTGGAGGTGGCATCCTGTGTGTTTCTGGTGTCAATCTTAGAGTTAGGAATACGTTTTTCAATAAGGGCGGGTTTCCAAATGGCTGGTAGGCGGGAGGTATCATCTCGTTTGTTCATGCTGTGGGGGCGTTTTTCTATCTCGATGGCTTCTCTGATTATTCTGTTATTAAAATGTTCAGTTTTGGCAATTGTTCTGGTCTTTTTGAAATCAATTTCATGTCCTGTGGCTTTAAGGTGTTGGACCAGGGAAGAAGTTGGTTCCTCTCTTTTGATTGAGTTTTTGTGTTCTTCAATGCGTGCATTTATCCTCCTGTTGGTTTGTCCAATGTATGTAGTGGGGCAAGCAGTACATGGGATTTCATATACTCCTTGATTTTCTAACTCAATTTTGTCTTTAGGGTTTCTTAGGATGGTGGATATTTTTCTGTTTGTGCAGAATGCTGTTTTGATATTATATTTGTGCAGGACTTTGCTGATTTTGTCTGTGGTGCCTTTTATGTATGGGAGGAGGGCTTTGCCGTTTTCTTGTTCTCTGTCATGGATTTTGGTGGGAGTTTCTTTTTGGATTAAGTTGGAAATCTTATTTCTTGGGAATCCATTGGATGTTAGTACATTAGTGAGAGTGTGTAGTTCGGTTTTTAGGTGTTGTTCGTCAGCTAGGCATTTGGTTCTGGAGATGAGTGTCTTGGCTACGGAGTTGATCTGTGCTGGGTGGTGGTGTGAGCGTGCGTGCAGATAGCGGTTTGTGTGTGTTTTCTTCTGGTAGATGGTGTGTCCTAGGGAGCCATTGGATTTCTTGTAGACTAAGACATCCAGGAAGGGAAGTTGGTTATTAGCTTCTGTTTCCATGGTGAACTGTATTTTGGGGTGTAGGCTGTTGAGGTGTGTAAGGAAGTTGTCCAGTTTTCCTTTCCCATGTGGCCAGATTACGAAGGTGTCATCTACGTATCTGAGCCAGAGTTTGGGTTTGTGATCAGATTTTTCTAGAGCTTGGGTTTCAAAGTGTTCCATGTAGAGGTTTGCAATGACAGGTGAGAGAGGTGATCCCATGGGTGCTCCTTCTATTTGTTTGTATTTTTGTCCGTTATAGATGAAGTATGTGTTGGATAGACAGTGGTTGGTCAGATCTAGGATGTGTTTGGGGGGGTTATATTTGTTTTGGATAGCTGTTAAGGCTTCTTTGATTGGCACTTGGGTGAAGAGGGATATGACATCGAAGCTCACGAGTAGGTCGCTGGGCTGTAAGTTTTGTTTCTTCATGATCTCTATGAACTGGAATGAGTTTTTTACTTGTGAGGTGATGGATTCTGCATAGGGCTGTAGTTGTTTGGCGAGCCCTATGCAGAATCCATCACCTCACAAGTAAAAAACTCATTCCAGTTCATAGAGATCATGAAGAAACAAAACTTACAGCCCAGCGACCTACTCGTGAGCTTCGATGTCATATCCCTCTTCACCCAAGTGCCAATCAAAGAAGCCTTAACAGCTATCCAAAACAAATATAACCCCCCCAAACACATCCTAGATCTGACCAACCACTGTCTATCCAACACATACTTCATCTATAACGGACAAAAATACAAACAAATAGAAGGAGCACCCATGGGATCACCTCTCTCACCTGTCATTGCAAACCTCTACATGGAACACTTTGAAACCCAAGCTCTAGAAAAATCTGATCACAAACCCAAACTCTGGCTCAGATACGTAGATGACACCTTCGTAATCTGGCCACATGGGAAAGGAAAACTGGACAACTTCCTTACACACCTCAACAGCCTACACCCCAAAATACAGTTCACCATGGAAACAGAAGCTAATAACCAACTTCCCTTCCTGGATGTCTTAGTCTACAAGAAATCCAATGGCTCCCTAGGACACACCATCTACCAGAAGAAAACACACACAAACCGCTATCTGCACGCACGCTCACACCACCACCCAGCACAGATCAACTCCGTAGCCAAGACACTCATCTCCAGAACCAAATGCCTAGCTGACGAACAACACCTAAAAACCGAACTACACACTCTCACTAATGTACTAACATCCAATGGATTCCCAAGAAATAAGATTTCCAACTTAATCCAAAAAGAAACTCCCACCAAAATCCATGACAGAGAACAAGAAAACGGCAAAGCCCTCCTCCCATACATAAAAGGCACCACAGACAAAATCAGCAAAGTCCTGCACAAATATAATATCAAAACAGCATTCTGCACAAACAGAAAAATATCCACCATCCTAAGAAACCCTAAAGACAAAATTGAGTTAGAAAATCAAGGAGTATATGAAATCCCATGTACTGCTTGCCCCACTACATACATTGGACAAACCAACAGGAGGATAAATGCACGCATTGAAGAACACAAAAACTCAATCAAAAGAGAGGAACCAACTTCTTCCCTGGTCCAACACCTTAAAGCCACAGGACATGAAATTGATTTCAAAAAGACCAGAACAATTGCCAAAACTGAACATTTTAATAACAGAATAATCAGAGAAGCCATCGAGATAGAAAAACGCCCCCACAGCATGAACAAACGAGATGATACCTCCCGCCTACCAGCCATTTGGAAACCCGCCCTTATTGAAAAACGTATTCCTAACTCTAAGATTGACACCAGAAACACACAGGATGCCACCTCCACACAGCCACGCAAAAAGCAAACCCAAACCCACACCAATGATGAGGCAAGACCACAGACCAGGAGCCAGACCAGAGCTGCAACATTAGCCACTTTGAACCTCTCCAGCACAACAAAGCCCCCACCCAAACAGAACACTCCCCCAGCCAATCAGAACACAGCCAACCCCCCAGCCAATCAGAGCACAGCCAAGCCCCTAACCAATCAGAACATAGCCAAGCTCCCAGCCAATCAGTTCAAACCCCCACTGGCAGTTAAAAGGAAAAAACAGCTTAGACCACACATTGCTCCTAGTAGCAGAAGCCAAAAGCACCAGCCTGACGATGATGAATGAGATTTCATCGAAACGTTGCCAAGACACTTCAAATTCTACGTGGGAGAAAACCCGAAGAACCAAAGACCTGCATACAGACACCCGCGAAAACCTCAGAAAACATATATATATATATATATATATATATATATATATATATATATATATATATGTCAAGTGTTTATTTTTTAGATTGCACCCTGTAAACCCAAATATGGGAGGAAGGAATCATTCTTTCCTTTTGCTTGTTTCAGCTCAACCCAGAGCCATCCTGCTAGCACAAATATATATATGTTGTTTAAAATTGTTGACAAAGAAATAAGGGATTTCTGATATAGCTATTTTGAGTTTCTTAACTCTCTTCAGTCAGAACTCACCCTTTCGGGATTTGAACCTGGGCAGTCTGCATGCTAAGCAGATGCTTTAACCTATTGAGCCACAAGTTCTCTCCCGCTTTGTCAGTAGTCACGGAGTAAGGATATGTGTCAAGTGTTTATTTTTTAGATTGCACCCTGTAAACGCAAATATGGGAGGAAGGAATCATTCTTTCCTTTTGCTTGTTTCAGCTCAACCCAGAGCCATCCTGCAAGCACAAATATATATATATATATGTTGTTTAAAATTGTTGACAAAGAAATAAGGGATTTCTGATATAGCTATTTCGAGTTTCTTAACTCTCTTCAGTCAGAACTCACCCTTCCGGGATTCGAACCTGGGCAGTCTGCATGCTAAGCAGATGCTTTAACCTATTGAGCCACAAGTTCTCTCCCGCTTTGTCAGTAGTCAGGGAGTAAGGATATGTGTCAAGTGTTTATTTTTTAGATTGCACCCTGTAAACCCAAATATGGGAGGAAGGAATCATTCTTTCCTTTTGCTTGTTTCAGCTCAACCCAGAGCCATCCTGCAAGCACAAATATATATATATGTTGTTTAAAATTGTTGACAAAGAAATAAGGGATTTCTGATATAGCTATTTCGAGTTTCTTAACTCTCTTCAGTCAGAACTCACCCTTCCGGGATTCGAACCTGGGCAGTCTGCATGCTAACTTGTGGCTCAATAGGTTAAAGCATCTGCTTAGCATGCAGACTGCCCAGGTTCGAATCCCGGAAGGGTGAGTTCTGACTGAAGAGAGTTAAGAAACTCGAAATAGCTATATCAGAAATCCCTTATTTCTTTGTCAACAATTTTAAACAATATATATATATATATATATATATATATATATATATATATATATATATATATATATATATATATATATATATATATATATATATATATATATATATATATATATATATATATATATATATATATATATATATATATATATAAAATATATATATATATATATGTGTGTGTGTGTGTGTGTGTGTGTGTGTGTGTGTGTGTGTGTGTGTGTGTGTGTGTAGGTCTTTGGTTCTTCGGGTTTTCTCCCGCGTAGAATTTGAAGTGTCTGGGCGACGTTTCGATGAAGTCTCATTCATCATCTTCAGGCTGGTGCTTTTGGCTTCTGCTTCTAGGAGCAATGTGTGGTCTGAGCTGTTTTTTCCTTTTAACTGCCAGTGGGGGTTTGAACTGATTGGCTGGGAGCTTGGCTATGTTCTGATTGGTTAGGAGCTTGGCTGTGCTCTGATTGGCTGGGGGGTTGGCTGTGTTCTGATTGGCTGGGGGAGTGTTCTGATTGGGTGGGGGCTTTGTAGTGCTGGAGGGGTTCAAAGTGGCCAATGATGCATCTCTGGTCTGGCTCCTGGTCTGTGGTCGTGCCTCATCATCGGTGTGGGTTTGGGTTTGCTTTTTGCGTGAATGTGTGGAGGTGGCATCCTGTGTGGTTCTGGTGTCAATCTTTGTATTAGGAATTCGTTTGAAACCCAAGCTCTAGAAAAAGCTGATCACAAACCCAAACTCTGGCTCAGATACGTAGATGACACCTTCGTAATCTGGCCACATGGGAAAGGAAAACTGGACAACTTCCTTACACACCTCAACAGCCTACACCCCAAAATACAGTTCACCATGGAAACAGAAGCTAATAACCAACTTCCCTTCCTGGATGTCTTAGTCTACAAGAAATCCAATGGCTCCCTAGGACACACCATCTACCAGAAGAAAACACACACAAACCGCTATCTGCACGCACTCTCACACCACCACCCAGCACAGATAAACTCCGTAGCCAAGACACTCATCTCCAGAACCAAATGCCTAGCTGACGAACAACACCTAAAAACCGAACTACACACTCTCACTAATGTACTAACATCCAACGGATTCCCAAGAAATAAGATTTCCAACTTAATCCAAAAAGAAACTCCCACTAAAATCCATGACAGAGAACAAGAAAACGGCAAAGCCCTCCTCCCATACATAAATCACAGACAAAATCAGCAAAATCCTGCACAAATATAATGTCAAGACAGCATTCTGCACAAACAGAAAAATATCCACCATCCTAAGAAACCCTAAAGACAAAATTGAGTTAGAAAATCAAGGAATATATGAAATCCCATGTACTGCTTGCTCCACCACATACATTGGACAAACCAACAGAAGAATAAGTGCACGCATTGAAGAACACAAAAACTCAGTCAAAAAAGAAGAACCAACTTCTTCCCTGGTCCAACACCTTAAAGCCACAGGACATGAAATTGATTTCAAAAAGACCAGAACTATTGCCAAAACTGAACATTTTAATAACAGAATAATCAGAGAAGCCATCGAGATAGAAAAACGCCCTCACAGCATGAACAAAGGAGATGATGCCTCCCGCCTACCAGCCATTTGGAAACCTGCCCTTATTGACAGACGAGTCCATAGTACGGGGAATGACACCAGACCTACACTCACAAAAACCACACAAGATGTCACCACCACACATCCAGGCAAAAAGCAAACCCAAACCCACACTGATGAGGAGGCACGACCACAAACCAGAAGCCAGACCACAGCTGCATCATTAGCCACCTTAAACCCCTCCAATCCATACACGAAACAAACTGACACCCACCATGAAGATGAGGCGCGACCACGAACGCAAAGCCAAACAGCTATGCAGTTCACCATCTCTAATCCCCTTGTAAATCAGACTAACCTGAGCACAACAAAGCCCCCACCCAAACAGAACACTCCCCCAGCCAATCAGAGCACAGCCAAGCCCCTAACCAATCAGAACACACCTCCACCCAATCAGAACACAGCCGAGCTCCCAGCCAATCAGTTCAAACCCCCACTGGCAGTTAAAAGGAAGAAACAGCTAAAATCTCACATTGCTCCTAGAAGCAGAAGCCGAGAGCACCAGCCTGAAGGTGACGAATGAGACTTTGTCGAAACGTCGCCAAGACACTTCAAATTCTACGTGGGAGAAAACCCGAAGAACCAAAGACCTACATATATATATATATACTCCAGGCCACCTGAGGCCTTCCTTCTTGAAGTGGCTTTGGAGAAAGTTCTTCCACTGCCTCTGCAGCCTCCAAAAACTGTTTAAAAAGCATGCCCTATTCTTGGATAACTTCTGGAGGGTCTGGAGGCCACACAAGAGCATACCTCATTCTTACATTGCCTCTAAAAATCATGCAAGAATGGGGCATGCTTTCAAGAATAGTTGTTGGGTGTTGGTGAATGCTTGTATGTAACCCAAAACATTGTGGCATGTCACCTTTGGCCTGTATGTCATAGGTTTGTTATTATTAATCTACTCTTTGTTTTAGCAAAACCAATGAAAGGGGGGGCTATCCCTGAGTTTCATTGCATTCAGCAATACTGAATTCAATTCAATTCTTTATTATCGCAATTGCTATTAAGGCATTTTTCTAAACTGGTACAAAATGTAGGCCAAATAAAGCACAGAAAATAAGAATCCCACAACTAACTGAATAGCAAACACAATAAATTGCTTGAATTTAGCAATAACTTATCAATAAAATCAGAGCCCACGAAGGTCTAGAAAAGATTGGATGTCAAACTCATAAATGTATGGGGTAGAGTTTTGTAGAAAGTGAGAAAGGCATAGATAATCCATATATGGGAAGTATCAGTTTATATAGGTGAATCTACCTTAGGAAAGTATATGTCAATAAGGATGTTTGACATGAGAATATTTTACTATTAGAGAGAAAAGACTATGTTATCTCAAGCTATCTGCTTGTAAACATTTGTCCCAATGTAAGAGGTGAAGTAATTTTAAATAAATATTAGAATAGCACAATTATAAAAGGAGAGCTAATAGCTACCTGAAAGAACAGCTAATTTCAACTTTGGCTTCCAGGTGAGAAGGTAGAAAAATTAAGGAACTACTTTAACTAGTTTTTAATGAAGAACTGTGATAGGAATTTAATTATTGAATGCTATGCCAACATAGTACTGTAATCTTTTGATATTTTTAACTTGTAATAGACTAATGTCTGAATAAATTCACCTGAAGGCAGAACAGTAAGCAATGGATGGAAACTAATCAGAGAACCAACATAAAAATAAGGAGAAATTCCTGATACTTAGAACAATTAATCAGTAAAATGGCTTAACTTCAGAAGTTGTTGGTACTCCATCACTGGAGGTTTTTAAGATGAGATTGGATAACCATTTGCTGTTAAATGGAAAGAACGAAAGGTGTCTGGGTGTGCTGAAAGATATACATCCCTAAGGAATTTTAATAATATGTTTGGCAATGTTTTAGCTAATGGCTTACCTTAAATCAAATCACATACGGTATGTTTTTCATATTTAGAGAAATTGGGCATGAGATCATGAAAAAAGCTTCTTATCAGCATATCTCTTAACAGCAATGTCTCTTAAGACTAAACAAACCCTGTTCTCATCATTCAGGTTTCCAGTCTTGAATCATTTTTGTTGCTCCTCTTCATACATGTTCTGGTTTCTCTTAATCTTTCTAAAAAACTGAATACAATACCTGGGGTGGAATCTGATCAACATAAAACAAAATGGAACTGTTAATTCCCAGGATTCGGAAACAATGTCACTATTGACACAACTAAAATTTGCTTTATTTGAAGAGACTTCACACTGCTGGATCATATTCAGTTTCTAATTACTAGAATGGTAAGTGTAGAAGCAAGGTAGATTGGATTCAGCCTTTGGAGGCAATGAGATGCAACTGAAGTTAATGCTGCTTCTGGCTTCCTGAAAACTTCTTTAGCACTGCCTCAGTGCTTCCAAGATAGACAGTTTCTTGGCTGTCTACACTCCTAAAACAAACTAAAGTTGCCTAGTCCGAAAGTGCTTTAGTAAGTACTACTCTGAATTCATAGTACTTCCTAAAGTTTTGACAGTGGGGAATATGCTGGAGATGCAGATGGAATGCTTTGCTCATCTCCAGTCAACTGTGGTTAGGATGAACCCTATAACAGTTCCTCTATGGCAATGGCCTCCCCAGGCTGCTCACCAAGGAAGCCTAGGGGATTTCAAGTTGCTTGAAGCAGACTTTAGGTCTTTCTAGCCTAGATAATCTTCAGTCCTCTCAGCCTGCTCCTGCAATGCTTAACAAAGAAGGTTAATCTTAGTTACTGTCATAATACAAGCTCTTCAGGAAAAGGATGAAAGATGCTTTAAATCAGTACAAGAGGAAGCAACATGATTACTTCCCTTAGCTCTTGGAAGGAAGAGGACAATGATACTTAGAAAGCAGTTTTAAGGACATGCTTTGTTCAAAAATTAGTTGAAGTGAACCCACCCTTCAAAGCTTCACATAATCTCTATAATCAGTTATTATTTCAAGATCTAATTGTCAAGACCTGTCATTAAGCCAAGCATCCTCCACTTGATACATCTGCTTATGACTTTTATATCCCAGTGAAGAATTTCCCTACAGTCATTTCATTACCAGGCTAATTAATAGCATCAGTAAATGGGAGAGTAGAGTTTACCAACTGTTTATGGATAGTAGTTTGTCCTGCTAGTCTTGGTGGAGGTGTTGTTTTTTTCCTTGCTGATCCTTTCATATTATTTCTTCCTTGATTATTTATTTGGTGTGCTTTCTTTCTCATGCAGGGCAATTCCTTTCCCCTTTTATTTCTTCTGTTCATTTTGAACAAATTGTAACCTTCTGCTTCTGCCCTCCAATCATGAAAGTCATCCCACTACAGGGACAGGCTGCACCCTGACTGGGTGGCTTCACAGGTGTCACAACTGCGGGCACCTAGGAGACTCCAGGTGGGCAAGGACCTATAGGTCTGGACATCTCTGGGTCACAGCTGTGGTCTGCAAGGTCTCTGGGCCATTGTCATACGAAGTTGCCTTGGGTGACGGCTGCGTTCTTTGCAGACACATAGACCAACTGCATTGGAGACTGGACTCCTGGCTCTGCTCTGGGGGGGAGGAGGACCATAATATGCATTCTGGGTCACAGTTTCCCAGGCCTAACAGGTCCTCACTAGCTGCTACCGAGGCTGTTTGAGATTCATCCCAAGGTTCCGCAAGTGCTCCAAACAGGAATTCACTGGATAGGGGGTCATCCCACACATCCATAATTACTCCAGACAGGGAGTCACACAGGGGGTATCCACAGTATTCACATATGTCAGATAGTGCTCCAGACAGGGAGACTGACCAGGGGGTATCCACACAAATCACTAGCAGTAAGAGAAAAGGAATTCCATCAAGGGCACTTGCCTAATTCCACAACTGCTCCCAAAAGGAAGTCACCAGCAAAGGGGGTTGCCATGCAGGTGACTCCTGACTCTGGCACCTCTGGCACGTGCTGGGGCACTTTCGCTACTCAGCCCTCTCCATCTTCTGGCCTTGAGCTCGAGGGACGGTGTTCCCAAGAGGGGTCCATTGTGGACTCGGGGAATTCCACTCCTCCAAGGTATGCTGGCTTGGACTTAGAGGGTCCAGCCAGCCAGCAGCGGGATGGGTCAACCGGGTATTCAGGGCAGCAAAGTCCTGGCCTGCCTAGCCTGATAGGTGAGCAGATAGGCCAGGCACCCTCACCAGGGTCACCTGGGGATTTAGGGCAGCAATGCCCTGGCCTGCCTAGCCTGGTAGGCGAGCAGGTGGGCCAGGCAATCTCTCCGGGCCTTAGAAGGTTGTAGCGGGCCAAGTGCCCACCCAAACTCTGAGAGACTTTGTGAGGTTACTGTCAAATCATGAGGGACCTGTTCATGAGTCCCCTGAATAATGGGAGTAACTCGTGGGTTATTACTGCAATTACTAATAGGAGATCCACTATATGAATTAAAAGAAGCTTGAGATACTGATCTTGGTAATTCCATACAAGAAACAAATTGGCAGCAGTTATGGAAATCAAATGGATTCACTTCAGCTTTAATGCAAGAAATGCAGGGGAAATATTATACAAAATCAATACCAATGGCCTGGTGGACACTGAATTCCATTATCTGGCATCTGTTATAAATCTGGGCTCCATGTGATGCTTTCTAAATGTGCCTTAAATGCAAAAGCAAAACTCAACCAAACCTTACAAAAGCTCTCAACTCTTGTTTGTTTTTTTTTGCACAGATTTATATTACCGATATAACAGAAAAAGAGGATTGTTTTTTTCTCCTTCAACAAGCAAGCCTCAAAACTAATCTCCCTTCAACTAAAATTGAATTTAAATATAATCAAACTTGCATTGTTCTGGCACATCCATTTATCTTGTTTAAAACCTATATGCAGCTCTCACTGGGACTTTCTCAGGTGTTGTTAGCTTTTGTTTTCTGAAATCTGCCATCCTCGGCATTGTTGGTACATGAAAGAGATGATGGAACACCAAGTAGTCCTGTTACCCACTATCTGCAGGAACAGAACTTACACGCATGGCCTCTTCTTATCCACCCATTATACTTGGAGTGAAGCTCAAGAGAAACCAACATTTTGAAAGATAAAGCAGCAGTTCAGAACAGATCTAGGAAAAGGAAAATTACACATAGCATGATCGATGAATTGTCAGCTCTTGTGTAATAGATGCTCTTCTTCCAAACAGGTGAGATAAGTCTGTACACAGATCACAGTAAGAAGTCAATTTCTCTACTGAATTTTCTTCATATAATCTGACTCTGGAAGGAACACTATGATTGTGCCCACTTTTTATTAGTAAACCAAGCGATATTATAAAACCTCAAGAAATAATAATTCATGAATAATGAGTTTGCTAAGTGGAAGCTGTGATTTTTCTAGATACAGTTGTTCCTTTGTTAGGATGAGAACCTCATATCTTTTCATGTTTTCATATCATCTTTTAAGTGAAAAGTAAAGATTTTGTTCTACAAAGCTATTAATGGATACCACTTTCCATCTGCATCAGTTTTACTTTATTTTCTATGCTGTTTCTGTCTCATCTTGGATAATAATTGGGTTTGGTTCTAATAGTCTTACATAGTATTATTGATGCTATGTAGCTTCTCTTTACTCAAGTGCTTTGAAAGCAAAGCCCTGATCAGAAACAAAAGCTGGTAGATAACCCTGGAAAAATAATCACTTCTTCTGTACAGGTGGGAAGTGCTATTAGGTTAGCAAGTTCCTGACCTCACCTCTGTTTCCAGAACTGTAGTGGTGCCTAATGCTAAAAGAGAATCAGTCAGAAGTAAAAAGATCTATGTGGATACAAAATATACATGAGGCTGAAAAAGGAATGACTTTAAAAGGAAGAAAAATCAGAAGGCTGTAGAAGCCCTAGTCTGAAGGGGAGGGGTGGAAGGAGATGAATCAGTCAGCAACATTCATCTGGAATAGATTGTCTGTGTCTCCTCTTGTCCAAACAAGCAGATTTCAGTGTATGACAGTTCCAAATTTACCTAGACAGCTTGTTTCCTATAGCTGAGCAATCTGTTAGGAAAGGGAAAAGAACTGTCAATTGCTCAAGTGATTTTTAAATAGATTTTTTTTAAAAAAAATGTTTTGTAGTAGATGACAGTGAAAAAAACCATAGGTGTTAATTAGCTAAACCTTGTATCCAATAAATTATTTTCATTCAGAACTCACCACTAAAACTGGCATTTTTTCTTGTAAAAATACAATAGCCAGTTGATTGAATGTATGTTGATAATTGCTGAACTAGATGACATTTATTGTGAGCCATTCCAGAACTTGTGTTTGTGTGGGCTTTCTGCAGCATATTAGTTACCTTCACAGAGAATACCACTGTGCCCATCTTCCTTTTCTTTCAAAGTAGCTTTTTAAAGCTTAAAAGTTTCTAAACTGTTGGTTCAGGCAACATAAATAGAGCATCTAGATTCTTCGTTCAAAAATACAGTTGCCACATTCCTGTTCCTGTAGATTTAACAACTTTTCAGACAGATGAGGTCTTTGCGTACAAGATTAAATATTAGAAAAAGCTACAGTCCTGGTTTTCAAGTGAAAGACTGTAGAAAGTAAGCTTTGCAGTAACCATGAGCTCTTCCTTCCATTTGGTTTTTCCTCTGCGACTTTAAAGCAGTCAGAAAAGCATTGGACTGCACTTGGTTTCCAGTGAAAAAAGAAAAATGTGTAGCCCCTGAGTGTGGGTGTGTGTCAGAGGAAGAATTTATAGCTGTCAATATAGCACGGGACTGATGGTGAAGGAGGAGCAGCTTGACTTCAGCAAATCAACTGCAAACAAGGTAAAAGGAGGAGAACCCAGTAGCTCCA
Source organism: Bothrops alternatus (assembly GCA_034064705.1). Classification (NCBI taxonomy): domain Eukaryota; kingdom Metazoa; phylum Chordata; class Lepidosauria; order Squamata; family Viperidae; genus Bothrops; species Bothrops alternatus. Next base: position 3,485,281 of record JARGCV010000116.1, on the reverse strand, counting down.
CTACCTAAGCAGAGATGCTGATTGTCTCCAGCCAGCCAGCCAGCAGTTGGTAAAGCATCTTCCTTCCCCCTCCAATACAGACTGAGAGACATGCAATGCCGATGCCTCAGCACCAGTTTGGAACAACAGCTGACAGCAACAGAAGCCAACTATCCTGAAGTTGCCTCACTTAGGCAACAAAGGTGAACATAATTGTTCATAAGGCTGATTAGGGATTAGACAAACATATGGACATACCGGTAGATGTAATAGATATAAGTGTTGCATCATGTTACATCAACTTATCCTATCCGGTCAGGCAGGGAAGGTATGTTGCGGACTGTGTCAACCAAGGAACTTCAACCGGAACTTTCCAGGGTCCAGGAAGAGAGCATTCTCTGCTGTTGCTCCTGTTCTGTGGAACACTCTCCTCCAGAAGGTGAAGCGGGTCCCCTGGCCTTCCAGAAAGCTATAAAAACATGGCTCTGTGGTCTTGTTTGGTGTGCGCAGAAAAGTAAGCAGCCATGAGGCTGATTAGAACCCTGAAAGCCTTCCCCCATCTTTTAATTAATTATTAGTATCCGTTGCCTCTTTTACATTTTATATATTGTTTTTATGCTTTTTAATGTTTCATTGTACACCACCCAGAGCCCATCTGTGAGGGAGATGGGCAGTTCTTAAATATGATAAATAAATAAGTAGATAAACATTAGTATGAATACAATATAGTATAGGTTTAGTGGTAAGTGTTATGGTAGAGGTTGGGAATTAAGTAAGCTTGTTGTTAGTAACTGGTACCATTTCCCAGAAGAACCACCTCACAGTGGCATAGGAAGAGGAAGGTTTTTCAAGAAGGGGCAAATACTATATCTTCATATGCTCAGAAGTTAAATATAGTTGCTCACATATTGTGTGAATGTCATTCCTGTTACTTTCAAGCTTCAAATCCTTTTGTTGGATGAAGAGAGAAGTATCAAAGCATAGTTGCATCAAGAAAAAGTGATATTGAAGTGCTTCCTGCTATGTTTGTAATTAAGAGCAATGTGATTATGAACTGATTAGCTCTTTTTACTAGGAACAGTCCTATTACTTTAGAAGAGGAAAACCACTTATGGTTTCCGTTGTGTCCTGAGCCTGCAAAAGCAGGCTCGGGATGTTGCATTTGTCCTGGGCATTCCAAAAGCTGCCCGGGACCAGACAGAGTGGTGCTGGCCTTGTACGCATGCGCAAGGCGCGAAAACGCTATGTTCCTATTGGTTGTCACTGTCCGGGTTTCTGGCCATATAAAAAGGCCTGCAAGTCTTTTGCTTTCGCTTGGTTGTTGTAGAAGGAGAATAAAGTGTTTGTTCAGCATCATGTCTTCATCATTTGCACACGAACGAAGTAAACAACACTGGCGACGAAGGTGGGATACTTTGCAAGCTGAAACAAAAGATTTAAGGAATTACCCAGAAAGTCCTGAAGAGGGGAAGACGGTGTCTGAATTAGCGTCCCAGCCTGCCAGTATAGTGTCGCTGGAGGTTGAGCTCAGCTAAAGGACCTTTTTCCCAAACAGCAGTTTGCAGAGGAAGCGATTGGTGAAGATCGTAACTTTATGATGTCGAAGATTGGCTGCTTGTCTGATTTTGATGTCTTCCACCCAGAGAGATGGAATTCCTACGTAGCATGGGTGGAGAACTACTTCAGAGTAAATCAGATAAGAGAAGACAGCCTGAAGGCAACAACTCTTTTGTGTGCCTGTGGACAAGAAGCTTTTGACATCGCAGAAAATCTGGTGGCCCCTGCACCTCTAGAGTCAGTAACATATACTGACTTGAAAAAGATGTTGAAAGAGCAAAGTTATCCGTCATTGCCTGGAGGCATGCATTCGAGCAAAGAGACCAGAGGCCGGGTGAATCTGCTGCGGACTTTATTGCGGCCTTAAGGCAAGCGGCCAGGCCTTGTGAGTTCAAGGATCTGGAAGAGAGGCTGAGAGATCACTTTGTATGCGGTTTGAGGAGCAGAGAGTTACAACAGAAGATTTTTGCAAAAGAAGATATCTCCTTCCAAGACGCGCTACAAGAGGTGGCAGCTGAGGAAGCAGCAGGCAGGGCTGTGAAGGCCTTACGGCTCACCAGGAACCCTCCAGACACAGCTATCATACATCAAGAGGACGCTCGAGAAAGATCGGAAGAGGATCCTGAAGAGGAGGTGGACAGACTTTACCAGTCAGCTGAAAGGAGGCAGAAGAGATGTCTGGACAACGTCCCAGAATCTCTTCAATGCTTCGAGTGCAGAGGACGCCACAAGCGAGCTGACTGCAGATTCCGCTCCGCCATTTGGAGGGCGTGTGGCAGGCAAGGCCACATCGCATCCGTCTGTTTGGGTCGCCAGAAGGTCCAACCTCATGAAGAATTGCATCTGAAAGGTACCAGGGTCCCCAGCCAACACAGGGTGGATTTCTGCGCATCGCGCAGGAATATTTTGAGAACAAGGACACACAAGCCCCTTAAGAAGAAACTTTCCATTAACGTAATGTTGCAAGGGTTCTTTTATCCATGGAGCTGGACACTGGGTCCGCTCTCTCAATTATTTCAATTAACACATTCAAAAGGATATGCAGCAGCAGTGGCCTTCGAGTTAAACTCAGGCCATCAAATCTAATACTTACTGATTTTCAGAATTCTGTGGTGTGTGTTAAGGGGGAGGCCACCCTTAGAGTACAGCATAAGGATTTTGAAGGTCCCCTAAATGTGGTGGTTGTTGGGGGTGAACTTACGAGTCTTATTGGACTCGATTGGTTCAAGGCTCTGGGAATCCAGGTAACTGGGCTGCACCATTTGCAAAAGTTGAGCCTTGCAGAAGTCTGTAAAGAGTTTGCAGATGTGTTTAGTTCAGAGCTAGGATCCTATAAGGAGCCTCCAATTTCGCTACAGTTAGACCCAACCATCATGCCCATCAGGGTTAAGCCTAGGAGGGTATCTTTTGCCCTCAAAGGCAAGATTGATGCTGAACTGGACAAATTGCAATCTCTCTGGGCCTTAGAAGGTCACAGCGGGCCAAGTGCCCACCCAAACATCTGAGAGACTTTGTGAGGTTGCTGTCAAATCATGAGGGACCTGTTCATGAGGCCCCTGAATAACAGGAGTAATTCGTGGGTAGATTATTTTTTATTATTTTTTGATTTTGGATACATTTATTTGTATTAATATATATTGAAGGGGGTTTGCCTGAGGGCAGACTCAAGTATTCCACACTCTTTGCATTTGAATAATGCAACTGTATGCCACTCTTCACAATGCATGATGTACATGTGTGTATGCAAAGTATGTTCCATCTAGGGGGGAGGGGTGTTGTGTCCTGAGCCTGCAAAAGCAGGCTTGGGACGTTGCATTGGTCCCAGGTATTTCAAAAGCTGCCCGGGACCAGACAGAGCAGTGCTGGCCTTGTGCGCATGCACAACCTATTGGTTGTCACTGTCCGTGTTTCTGGCCATATAAAAAGGCCTGCGAGCCTTTTGCTTTTGCTTGGTTGTTGTAGAAGGAGAATAAAGTGTTTGTTCAGCATCGCCATGTGTCTTCATCATTCGCACACAAACGAAGTATACAACAGTGTCTATGCTCCTTAAGAGCTTCAGATTCATCATCAGAACATCTGGGGAATATCTCCAACTCACTGTAGGAAATAATGTGCCAAAATTTCTTCCCATCAACTCAACTCAACTCTGACAGGCCACAAGCCTACCTGAATTCATTTCCCCTGGTGTTGACCCAGGACATCTCAGTGACATTGGGATTGTGTTTTGTACCTGGGAGGCAATTTGAGATGCATGGCGGATTGGTCTCCATGCTAAACCTACTACATAATGGCTTTGATAGTGAAAAAAAAAAAGGCTTCCAAGAATCTATTCTATTCCATGTGTGGAATATGTTTTGGGGCCAAATGGATGGATAGATGAGCAGCACAAGGGGAACGGCAAGATGGAGAAATTTCATTGTGTAATTAGATATTAACTTTCATGACATTGACTGCAGTCCCATTATTTTCTCCTGAACATATGGTCTAGCAGTTTGCACTTTTTTTAGAGTAATAAAGCCTAATACATACATTTGCATGTCATGAAAATTATTGGGCATAAGCCAAGCAAACACTCTGAGGAGATCCATACCAGCCTTGAGGTTGTATTCAATCAGTTCTTTTCACCCAATTTGAGGGAATGCTTTTATTTAGCTCTCACTCTGCTTAGTTCTAACACACAGCAGACTGCAGCAATCTGCCTCAGGAAGCAGGATGAAGGCAGGAAACTGCTGCATACCTGTGAAGTGTATGAATGAGTGAAGCCTCATGTCAGGCCTTGGGTTGATATAGCTCTTCAAAGCTCCAGTTGTGTTCCATTCTGTTAAGCTGGGAGTTCAAGAGCTTGCAGTCTGATTCTGCCCTTGTCACCATGACAAATAGCCAGGAAATTATGCTCTTTATGCCATTGCTGGGGAGATTCATTTAACTGCATCCTTATCACATTCATTTTCCTGCTGATTTAGTTCCAAAACATTACTTTATGAGCTGATCATTAAGCTATTTGTCTCTTGTGGGTGTGTGAAAGTGTGAAAAGGGGAAAGGAAGAGGGGAAAATATAACGACAAAGCATTTTATATATGATAGTTCCTGAAAGCTTGTCAAAGACTTGCAGACAGACATTTCCACACTGGCTGAGTGTCACGCTATCAGCCATGGCAATGTCTCAGCAGAAACAAAGGACAATGAGTGAGACAAAGTGAGGGGGCTGTCTAAGTCTCAGATGCCAAGAGCACCAAAAAAATGGTTGGAAATAATGGGAATTCACTTCCAGGATGCCTTGTCAGTTAAGACTCCTTTCAATGGCTAAGATGAGATGATAAGAGAATAAAGAGATCATCACCTATTTGCTTCCTAAAAAAAAGAAAGAAAAGGAAAGAGTTACGGTACTTCATCTTACAATGTCAGAGAAAAAAGAAATGCTGCAGCTTGGATGGGTTTCATCAGTAATAGCAACCATACTGATTAAACATAATATGGATGCAAATGGTAATTTGTGATGTAAGTTAAAATCTCAGTTTAGTTCTATATTTATGGCATGATCTTCTGCAAGGTCCATACTGTCCTAAACAATAATCAGGTGTGGTATAATCGTGATTGTATTTCAGTTCTCAGCTTATCTGTGCAATTGGTTTTCCAAGGTCCTGCAAAAATATGGTATCTTTTTCCCAAGTCTAGTGAGAAAACCTGCAAAGGATTTTTACTCATGATTCTGTATCACCAGAAACTCTGGTATAACAATACAGCAGCTAAAAAGAAGTAGTATTTTTGTCCCAATTTTCTTCCAGAAAATCACACTCTATTCTTGAATGTTTTCTCATAAATACCCTGGGGCTGTAATCACTGGCTTAAAACAACCCAGTGATTTTTCTTGACTGACAGTGCATTTGAATTTTAAGTCTCACCTTAAACATTAGCCCAACATCATGACCACTACTCCATACGGCTCAATATGGGGTCTTTTTATGAACTGCATGCTTGCAGATGCTGGTGGAAGACCTTATCTTCACATTCGCATGGGCTCAGGAATCAGGCCCTTGGTAGCTGTTATTTGGAAACATACATTCAGCTCCATAAGTAAATCCTGCAGCCAGAGGCATTTATCTCAATCCAGACCTGGAGTAACAACTTGTCTTTCATATTTTGAGTACATTATTTTCCACCATGTTTTTGAGTAAATCATAATGACCACATTCACAGATATCACTTCCACGGTGATGAATTTAATTGCTCAAAGCCAAGACCAATATGTACAAGCCTGTACATATTTTAGACTGATGTTTAAATCCATTCTCATTCTGACTACCGTAGCAGTGGCCTTCCAGTAGATCCAACCACTTGCATTCTTAATCAGTTTCACCATTTTAAAAAAGAGGGGGAAAGGCTGAGTGAGAATTCTTACTGATGTGTCTGTGAAAGGAGATGAAACAAATTTTCTCAGTCTCTGCATAAAACTCAAATCCCATTCTTAGAGTCAAAGAGCAACAGCAGCTCCCTCAGTCTTATAAAGAATTCAGAATTGCTGATCCTAGTTGTACTAATTTTGAGTTCTGTGATCAAGACTCAGATGAGCAGAGATTAACACCAAGATTAATACTAGACCAATCATCAAGAACTAAACAATACCCCAGTCAAGGAATTACCAATGCAGAGAAACAAGCTAGTAGTAAACAACGGCCTAATTAATGAACCAATCAAGACTGTTCCTACAGCATAAGCCACTAGTATATAAAAATGAGAGCAAACCCTCTCCCTTCTAGCACTGATGATATTACTTAGTTTGGTAATGAAACGTCTGCAAGAAAACTATGAAACTCAGAGAGCACCAAGGACCCCGCTATTCAAATGAACTACAAATACAGGTACAAGAAGTCAGGAACCAGGATAGAGTTCATTCATTTCATGCTATCTATACACAAGAATCTGAATTACTAATGGTCAAGGCAAATTGGTGCCAGAAAAAAATCAACAGACTTCAAAGGGGGCTCAACTTAGGTCTCTTATAGGGACGTAGAGACTCCAAACTGATGATGCATTTGACACCTCCCTCGGGCTCAGCCTGGTCATCTCCTACAATTGGTATCCTAAGTGAGCAACATATGCACATACTCTTTGAAGACACTGGAAAAGGTCTCAAAAAATGCTGATATATGTGATACTTAATCTGCAATGACTCATTCAAACATGGAATGTATCTTTTGACACATTTGATCACTGCAGGCATCAGTACGGACTCGTATTTAGGTTTCACTCATTCAGGATTTGTCTTATCCATAAGACTGGGATTTATTGCCTCCATCTTCAAAAGAGAATGAAAAGATGTATATACATAATTCATGGTGAGCTTACTTATTGAAGCTTGCAACTATCAACCATGACATATTGATGTCTACAGCTTCTCAGATGTTCTTTTTTCCCCTATAATTTTTATCAAGAATTTTAAAAGGGAGATTAAAAACTAACAAGAACCAATATAAGGTGAAGAAAAGAAAGGGAAAAGGAAATAAAAAAGCTAATAGTATAAAAAGAAAGAATAAAAAGAACTAAAAGAACTTACTTTATAGCAATTATAAGTACAAATATAAAATATACCTCTTATTGTATGGTTACATTAAATAAAATCTCTCTTTTTCTATTATCTAGTTTTTCTAATCATCAAAAACATAAATCATGAATTCATTCGTTTGTGTTTCATGCAAAAAGTCTATAAGGGCTTTCCGGTCAGCAATAAATGAAGATATTTTCTCTAATCAAGGAAGTCAGATTTGTCATCTCTGCAAATTCCATCATCTTCACCAACCATTGCTCCATTGTGAGTAGCACTTTCCACTTTTGGGCATATAATCACCTGACAACTGTTATCATATATAAAAATAAAATCCCATGACTTTTTCCCCAGCTGTTTATCTACCAATACCAGAAGAAAGGCCTCTGATTGCAATTGTAGCTTCAAGATCCTCTGAATTAGTTTCTGTAGTTGTATCCAAAACTTTCTAGCTTTTTTACACATCCACCAAACATGATAAAATATCCCTTCACATTGTTCACAATTTTAAAATAAAGTGTACCTTTGTACATACTGTACAATTTCTCTGGTGATATATACCAGCTTCTCAAATGTTCAACGCAATGAGTGACATATTTACTTATCAGTATATAAACAAAATCAAATCAATTGTTAAGCTGAGCCTATCAAGTAGAACACAGTTGATCAAAACAAGCAAAAACAACAATAAAAATCTAAAGCACAGAAAAATGTCCCTAAAGAGGTGTGAAACAGATATGGATCAAGCTGTCATCACCCAGACAGGCTCCATCTGCTTCAGAGACACTCTAGTAAGGTTCATGACTATGTACTATAATGCAAGGGCCAATCTAAGATTGAATCTTGAATTGGGCAACAGGCTGTGCACTTATTTTATTCAACAGTTCTCTATCTCTGGTTTCTTGAACCTTCTAATGTTAAGAGAAGGGAGAGAGTGAGAGAGCGAAAGATCCTTAATATCTAAGGAATACCAAGAAAAACTCTCTAGGTCATTCCTATATTTTTACATTTATTTACTTGTCTATTGTGGCCATATGATCCAACTATGTATAGTTTTGTCATAAGCTTATTGGGAGGCATTCTGTAATTTTTGCCTTTATTTTCAGATGTATGTATTTAGCAGAGGTAGCAATGCAGCTTATGTATCTCACCACAGCCATGTCCTCATCCTTTGTCTCTACTTCACATCTCCACCCAAGTCACAACCACACATATTAAAACATTGGGCTATAAATGCATTATTCCTTTTGATCTCTTTGGACTGCAGAGATCAGGAAACCAATTCTAATTTTACCGAATCCTATAACACATTTTAAAGAAAAAAAACCTGAAAATGCAAAACAAAAGAAGAGACTTGTTAAAGTCAGTTGAACTTATAGGCACGATGAATTAAATTTCCTAATTTTGGGGTCTACCATAATCATAATTACGTCTTGCTTCAAGCTAAAGTTAGTCCATATTATTTAAAATACAAAATAATAGGAATGAAGGCAAATTGATAATAAGAAATTGCTTGAATATCATACATTCAAACATTATGGCAACATGCACAAACCAGTCATGGGAAGATCATCAGTTATGGTTTCAATGAAATTAATGTTATATACGTGTTCTCATTTTCCACTACTCCCACTGAATTCAGTCTTCAACATTTGATGGATTGGATGGTCCATAATCAAATTATATGGTACAGAATTAGCATGTTTTAAAATTGCTAAGAGATGGTACAGAGAAAAGTCCATTCTGTCTGAAACCTTTTGGTATTAACTTTCATTTTAAATATGTATTACATTTTTCAAGAACGTTCTTATGCATGTATTGCAAGAAAGAAAGGGGGGAAGATGAAACAGTACAATGGAAAACTCCTTATCTAGATAAGTGATTTGCTTCCTTTGTATTTTTTTAATTGCAAGTTTAATAACTTTATTTTCTTCTGTATACCTGTTTTATTCTACTTAAATCATTTATTATAGAAACAACAATCCAATTCAAGTCACTTTTGGATTAAATTGACTGTAGATTTTTAAGTAGCATTATGTATACACACATATATTCTCTAGTGTACTAAATAACTTGCAGCTCTGTTAGTACTTTCCTCCCTAACATGAGAAGTTATGAGCACACACACTTGAGATTGTTAGTGTTTCATAAGCAAAAAAATGGGTACTTCCTATATGTGTTTTAGAATTATAGATGTGAATCAAATTCTAGCAAGCCTGCCTTCCTTTGTAAATTGGTGTAGGTACAAGCTAAAATATTTTAAAAGCATAACATATAGCATTAAAGGTTAACAAATGTGTTGTGACATATATTTTATGTCGTATATTTTAGGGGGCTCAGAAAGTCCTGTGCAAATGTTACAATAGGCAGGAAGGGCCACCACGTTCAGGAGAGCTGGCTTTTTACCTTTTAAGATAAGTGAAGTAGTGTACCTTATCATCTATATCATTAAAACTAGATTTGGGTCCTAAAAACAATTCAGAATCTGTCATTATTGTCTTGTCCTTTTATCCACCTCATCACATTTATTCTTCTCATATTTATGTGAGAACTTTCATCACATTCATGTGATGAAGTTCATTCTCCTTGTCACATTCATGAAGTCTTCTCATGAATCACAGATGTAGACATACTTATGATTAGCAGGAGGAATTAGAAGTAGGAAGATACTAAACAGAAAAACCCTGCATTTTAAATTGGTAATACAGTATCTTAATTTTAATTTTGTTCTTAACTCTGTTTTAACTCTGCTCTTACTTATGCTTTTATATTACTTTTTATCTTTTTATTGTAAACTGCCAAGAGTCACTTAGGTGAGATAGCAATAGCACTTAGACTTATATACCACTTCACAGTGCTTTACAGCCTTCTCTAAGCAGTTTATAGAGTCGGCATATTGCCCCTAACAATCTGAGCCCTCATTTTACCAACCTCAGAAGGATGGAAGGATGAGTCAATCTTGAGCAGCTCAGGATTGAACTGCTGGCAGTGGACAGAATTAGCCTGCATTCTAACTACTGCACCACATGGTGTAGAAATGTGATAAATAAGTAGATAAATAAAACATCTGCAGATGTTTTACAGAAATATAGTGCCATTCTCAAAAATACCCTGAATAACAAAATTTTATCATATTAGTGAACTGATGATGTCATGAATTCAAACGAAAGGAAGTCACCTAATCAAGACCAGCTTCAGGAACTGAACTTCAGGATAAATTGAAGCTAACCTGTTTCACACTTAAACCTATCTTTGTATTCAAGATTCATCACTTTTAATCAGTGACATTGAAGTCACTGAAGGACAAGCCAGTTCAGTCCTGGTTTGAATTTAGCTGCAATGTTTCTCTACTGTTTTTTTAAATATGATCATTAATATGGTCATTTAAATACATTATAGTAACACATTGCCCATTCATAACCATCTGATTTAGAAATGGAGCAAACTGTATTTAAGCATTAATCAAAAACGGATATTAACTACAGCAAAGACAGATATTCCAGCCCAGGATTGTTACAGTATTACTAACCTTCTCATTGTGATCCAGAACATCTACAAGAAAATGTAGCATCCAGTGTAATATATTTATCATATTTCAAGCATTAGATTCCAGATCACACATATCTTCCCTACCAATTCTATAAAGATTGGGGAAGAGAAGATATGGTCATACTGCACACTTCAATCTCTGTTTCTCACATAAGTTTTTGAATACTAAACAGCGTTAGTGCCATTTTAGGAATATCAATCACGCAAATATTTTAATCATAAAATATTTATAATTGGACAGGAACTCACCATCTTTCTGCATTTCCAGATCAATAGAATACAGAATTAGACAGCTGTTCAAATTTTAATAAATATGAATTATTTTGATTTGTGAAGATCTCAGTAGTTCCTATGTGGTACTAACTCAGATGCAAAGGTCTGGATTGCCTAGAATTTGATAGATGAAAAAAATGGTAACCTTATGCCTGAAAAGCCCCCCTTGCCCGCCCACTTTAAGCCACTTTCAGATGTGCACTGACTTCTAATAAGGTATGTAGATTGCCCCGACATTTCTTTCTTGAGTTTATTCTGATGACTTGCAAATAACACCACATCTGTGCAGTTGGGAACAGAGTGTGCAAGTAATGATAGCAAACTTTATTTCAGTGCAAATAAATGCATCTACATTAAGTCTTTGATGCTTTTCTCACTTCAGCTCAGGAGTGTCCAAAATCTTCTTGGTGTTATCATTAAGCAGATGCAAGACTTCATGAAAACAGAAAGAGAGCAAATGAAGCATGGAAAAAAGAATAATGCTGTTTTGCTTCGCTGATAACACATTTAAACAAAATCCCACCTGCAAAAGAAAACATGATTAAGTGGAAAGTTATAGCAGGAATTGTAAGATGTACTAATAAGCTTTGTTTGCTCGCTCTCTTTTATTTTGGCAGCTTTGGAGTTTTAGCTAGACATAATACGATAGCTTGCAGCAGATGGTTTTAGATAGAGAGGATGGAGCAAGAAAATCAATTTAAAAAACTTAAGAAAATATGTTCTAAAACACGATGGGGCTCCTAGTATAGTAAGATTTTTCATGAATGATCTTGCAGAATATTCATTGTACCAGCAGTAACTGTATTTGGCTTTCCATGGGCATATCCGATGTTTTAAATGACACTTCCTTCTTGGATTCTAACATAAACTCATGTGTTCCAGTGATTACCTTATGGGCTACCATTTTTTAAATTATTATTATTATTATTTTGCATCTTCTGCATTTCAAATGTGCTTTACTGGTGATCCATGGTACCATCTGACAACAGTCATATTAATTTAATGGACATTAGGGAGTCTCAAAGAGTTTGAAATGAAGTTGCAGCCTCAATTCTGAGGGAAGTTAGCCCAGAGAAGGAAAAAGGGCAGAAAAATATTTTTTTCCTCAAAAGGATTTTTAAAACCAGAAACCAATCCTGGCCTCAAATCTCTTTGGCCCAAGCAGGAGCCAGCCCTATACAAATGCAGATGTAAAACCATCAGAAAGTTGGAGCCAGAGAACTCAAGAAGACAAAGAGAAAATCTGCATACCCCACCCAAATTCTAGGAGTCATTAGCCCCATCACCAAGGAAGCAGGATATGATAATAGGATTAAACCACAGATATCAAGGCCTAGAAAAACACTCAGAAATAGCCTCAAAGTTCATGCCACAGGAACAGGAAACTATTCCAAACAAAAGGCTAGAGGGGTTATAAAAACCCCTTACCCATGTGCTCAGCCCTATTCTTTCCTCTGGTCTTTCCTGCAAGAACCATCTTTCTGCCTCTTCAATAAACTGTAACCATCTTGCCAAAGAAGTTGCCATGTTGCTTATTTATCCCCGGCTTGGATGAACCAGGATGAAGACTTTACTTCCCACAATTTGGCACCCCAGAGATGGGATTCCAAGCTAACTTTGCTTAGGGCTTTGCTGGGAAACCAATTTGGCTAAATAAAGGTACTTTAAGGGAAAATAAGAAATAGTGATTCTCTTTCTTTCTCTCTCTTCTCTATGCAACCACGTGGTATGTTTAAAATGTGTGCCTTCCCTAATTTGAGTTATCTGAAATTTATGGTGGGAATGACTGGATGTGTAAAACTAAGACTTCTGTTTTCTTTTCTGTTTTCCTTGTCTTTGTGTATATATGTTTGTCAAAGTCTTTGTGTGTGAAGTAAATGTGACTATTAACTGTTTCAAATCCAAAGAGAAAAGAATTTTAAATTCTGCTAGAAATTTTGCTTAAAATAAGCCACAAAAAGGGAATACCTCACTCTGTTTGTCTGGCCAACAGAGTGAAAAAAAATGTGTTTGTTTATTTGTTTGTTTTCCTCTTTCTCTCTGTGTACTCTTAAGAACAGCCTAAAGTTAGCAGGAGGGAATGTTTTAATTTCATCTGCTAGAAAGATTTTACTCTTGCATTTAATAATATATAATAAAGTTGGAAGGGACATTGGAGGTCATCTAGTCCAACTCCCTGCTCAGGCAGGAAACCCTATATGAACTTTATCAAATGCCTTACTGAAGTCCAAGAAAATTATATCCACAGCATTCCTCTAGTCCACTAATTTTGTAACTGGGTCAAAGAATGCAGTAAGATTTGTCTAGCATGATCTGTTTTTGACAAACCCGTGTTGGCTTTTAGTAATGACTTTGTTTGCCTCTAGGTGTTCACTGATTCTTGTTTGATTATCTTTTCCAGGATCTTCCCAGGTATAGAGGTCAGGCTGATAGGTCTGTTGTTTCCTAGATCTATTTTTATTTTATTTTATTTTATTTTATTTTATTTTTTGAAGAGGGGAACTACATCAGCTCTTTTCCAGTACTCTGATAGTTCCTTAGTGCTCCAGGATCTTTGAAAAATATAGTTCAGTGGTTCTGAGATCACATCTGCCAGTTCCATGAGAACCTTGGGGTGTAATTCATCTGGTCCTGGTGATTTGAACTTGTCTAGGGTGGATAGGTGCTCACTTACCATTTTTATTGCCTATCTTAACTTGTGTTCCTATTCTGTTTTTTATGGTACTCTTTTTGATAAGTTGGACTGTTTGCTTTTTTATTATTTTTGACTTTGGTCACAAGCCTTAGTTCATTTTGAGCCTTAGCTTTCTTCACCTCATCTTTGCAGGCTCAGACTATTTGCTAACATTCTGCTTTAGTTATGTGCCTCTCTTTCCACTTTTATACTTGTCCCTCTTATCTTTCAATTTATCAGAGAGTTCTTTATGCAGCCATGCTGGTTTCTTGTGAGAGCTATTATTTTTCTTCTTTGTTGATATTGTGCTAGACTGGGTTTTTATTATCTCACTTTTCAAAATTTCCCAAGCTTCTTGAGTTGTTTCCCCTTGAGGATTCTCATCCATGGAATCCCTCCCCAGCCCTCTCTAGGTTTATTGAAATTAGCTCTCTTAAAGTCCAAGACTCTAGTTTGAATGTGTTCTATTGCTTGTGCTTCCATAATGTTGAATTCCAATTTTGCATGATCACCCCCACACACAAGGTTCCTGTGGCTTCAACACCTTCTATAATTTTGTCTTTGCTAGTGAGAATTAGGTCCAATATGGCTAATCCCCTAGTTTCCTTCTCTACTTTTGGGAAACAAAGTTGTCTGCAAGGTTTGTCAGGAATCTGTTTGATCTTCCACTTGGTGCAGAGTTTGTCTCCCAGTTGATGTCAGGGTAATTAAAGTCCCCCATTACTATTGTGATGTGCTTCCTACATACCTTAGTTGAGTTCTTATATCCTTTCATGGTTTTCAAAATTGTCATTCCTGATTGGTGGGTTTGAATTTGTCTTTTCTGATATGTTGCTCAGTGTCTGTTGTTGGGTTAATTTCCTTCTTAATTCTGTCTAAAAGGTGTTAATTTTTGTTCCAGGAGAGATCTGGTGTTAATTATTTTATTGTTGTGTACTTTTTGGTGTTTCTGTTCTAATCCTGTCAATCCTAATTACTGTTAGCCAGTTTTGCATTCCTTATAGCCAATGTGTGTTAAGTGTTTGTGAGAAAAATATATTTTTCCCACAATTCACTGACATGGGAAGATTTACATTGATCTAAATGTTGGAATTTTTAGAATCATTATGATGATTAAGGGACCAATTTGCCTAAGTTTGCAATTGAAAGACTCCTTTATTTAAAGGAATATCCAGTTTGAATGGTTTAAAGAAGAAAAAATCTTGAAGTTGCCCTTCCCACAAGTTCCCTCTATGACAGAATGAGCAAACTCACTGGTCATCTGGTCTGACTTCTCTTTCATAGTTAACTGTATTATATGCTGCCCAAACTATAGGACTAATTTCAAGTATGGAACTATGCAAAGATTTCTATGTATAGCCATTATGCAGATGTGTGTCCTCTTTGGGGACAATGTTATACATCTACCATACTCTTCCTTAAAATGCCTATTTCTAAAATCTGCTGTCCTACAATCACTTAAATGAACATTTTTTTCTTTTTTTACTGTTGAGAAAAAAGAAGTGTTCTTACCTCCTTTCTTGTAGGAAACAAACATATTTTTCATTTTTATTGTTGCACTAGCAAGAAGACCATTTCCAAAAACAAAATAGCTTTCAGAGGCCCACACAATAGGGATGTATAAATGAGTCCATCTCTGGCCTGGCCAGTGTCCAAGTTAGTTCTTTGTTCTCTGCTACTAAACTACCATAACAGAGACAAATAGTTCTCACAGCCTCCTGGAAATTTCTTTTTTCATGCCATTTGAACGAAAAGGAAAAGACATCCATGCCTCCCAATGACAATGCATACTTGTGTCTCTCACCAAAGGAATTTTTCCTTTCTCCCTCCTATTTCTCATGGCAATCAACATGACAGGACAAAATGTCAGGTTAAAATGGTTTTTTTTTATGTCTATAGTTTCTCTATTCTAGCTATTTCTCTTATTGGTTCTTTCCCAATAGTGGCCTTTCTTCCCTTTAGTCAAAATACCTAGAATGCTTATATTGTGTGGCTCATTCTACTGACCATGTTTTCCAAATGTATTTGCTATTTTCCATAGCATAATAAATTTCTCATTCAACTTTTGCAATAGAAAGTAAAATATAAGAGAGGTGCATCCCTAAATCTCATTAACATGTATGGTGTTCCTGGAATAAAGACCGGTCTTGAGGAAGTGCACAGATTCCTTGTAGCTGTTAGTTACCGTACAACATCTCTGTGTTAGATCCATGTCCTTTCTCGTTTGTAGACTTCCTGTGAAGTGATGTGTGGGTAGGTTCAAATGATGATTAATTCATTATTGGGAGAGGATTTATTACTTTAAAAACAGTAGTCTATCTTGTCCTCAAGAACTGGACCCCATGATATTGCATAATTTCCATCCTGTCTCCAACTTCCTTTTGGGAGGAAGATTGTAGAGAACAGGGTTGGGTTGTAGCATTAGAGAGCTTTGGAGGAAGGGAAATATCTGGGCACAGTCCCCAAATGACATTGATTTCATGTTGATTTCCTCTGGTGGTACTGCAACGTGGGAAGAAAGGGGTGATATATTCTATTCTGGCCTTCTTGATGTCTCAGAACATCAGCTCTATTGATCTTGGTATTTGGGGTTTGGCATAGGAAACAGATTTATAATAGCTCTCCTTCCTTTGGGATCAATTTTGATGGGGGGGGGGGGAGATATTCAGCTCTCAGTCCCTGCTCTGTGGGTTCAATTGTTTCTCTCTTTTTTTTTATTAAATATTTTTATTGATTTTTATAAGGTTTTTAACAGAAAATGAAATAACAATTCAACTGTAAACAATTATATACATATACAGTTCGCAAACAATCAAACAAAACTGCTCGGTACCCCCTCCCCACCACATCCTCCTAAGACAAAACTAACCCCCTCTTCTTCCCTCTAACAACCTACTTAAACCTTTCTCCAATTCCATCCTCTCCTCCCACCTACATCCTCTCCCTCATACCTTCTTCCTACTTGCCTAACCTTCACTCCTCCTTCTTCTTCCAACCAATGTGGTGCCCAGAGGCCACCCGAGCAACCCCTTGCCACCTAAAAAGAGAAAAAAAAAATCCCCAAAACAAAAACCCTCCCCCCTCCCCCCCAGGCTTCCCAGAGTGAATACAGGGTAAAAACGCAAGAAACCCCACTAAACTACTTATACGTAATTATTTAACTATAAAACAAATATAATTCCTTCAATTGATATTTCTTCTGTATATAATCTATCCATTTTTTCCAATCCATCAAAAATTGTTCATTTGAGTGGTTTTTCAAATATGCAGATATCTTAGCCATTTCAGCCAAGTTCATGACTTTTAATGTTCATTCTTCAATAGATGGTGTTTCCGATGTCTTCCAATATTGACCCACCAACAGTCTTGCCGCCGTAATCAAATTCAAAATCAATTTAGTCTCTATGATGGTACAGTCTTTTATAATACCTAATAAAAATAACTGTGGTGAAAATTCAATACGCTTTTTCAATATATTTTGAAGAATCCACCATATTTTTATCCAAAAAGCCTTAATTTTTTGACAAGTCCACCAAATGTGAAAATAAGTAGCGTCCATAAAATCACATCTCCAACATTTAGGTTGCATATTTGGATACATAAGTGATAATTTTTTTGGGTCTAAATGCCATCTATAAAACATTTTATAAAAATTTTCTCTTAAATGCTGAGCTTGTGTAAATTTTACATTTTTCACCCATATCCTTTTCCAGATTTCCATCGTAATTGGATGTCCAAAGTTACCTTCCCATTTAATCATACAATCTTTAACTAATTCATTTCCAGAATCAATTTCAATTAAAACATCATATATTCTTTTAATATGCATACTTCTTTGATCTCTAACTTGTTGAATTAGTTTTCCATCCTTTAAAGAAAAACCCATTTTGATATCTTTTTGCCATCTAGCCTGAAGTTGCATGTGTGAATAACAGTTATGAGCTATTCCTTCTTCCCTTAATCTATCTAGTGATTTCAGTTCTAAGCTGTTCCCTTCTTTAATTAAAAGCTTCTCATAGGGTACCACATCCTGGATTTGTTGTCTATTTATACTCTCTATTGCATGCCTGGGAACTGTCCATAAAGGAATTTTACCATTTAACTTATAAGAATACTTTTTCCAGACACGCAACAGTGAATTTCTCAATAAATGTTCTTTAAAACCCCTATCCAACTTTTTTTCATAAACTAAATACGCATGAAACCCATACAATAGTCCGTACCCTTCTATATTCAATATTCTTTCATTAGTTACACTAATCCAATCACTTATTGCTACTAAAACTGCTGCATAATAATATAGCTTAAAATTAGGCACTTTCAAACCACCTCTTTCTCTTATATCTTGAATAATTTTTAATTTAACCCTTGGTTTCTTGCCATTCCAAATAAATCTATTAATACCTTTCTGCCACTCCTCCAAATTCCCATCCTTTTTAAGTATTGGTAACATTTGAAATAGAAATAAAAATTTCGGCAATACATTCATTTTAACTGCAGCTATCCTTCCCAACATTGATAATTGTAATTTTTTCCAGTTCTCCAACTCTAATTGTACTTTATTCCATAAAAATTCATAATTATTCTTATACAATTTCCCATTTGATGCTTCAATATAAATTCCTAAATATTTAACTTTCTTAACTATCTCACACCCCGTTATTCTTTCCAAATCCTGTTTTAATTTATCACCTAAATTTTTAACCAGCATTTTTGTCTTGGATATGTTTAGTTTAAAACCTGATACTCTTCCATAGCTTTGTATAATTTCCATCAACCTCTGAGCTGACTGTATTGGTTGCGTTAATGTCACAAGTAAATCATCTGCAAAAGCGCATAATCTATAATCATGTTGCCTAATCTGAACTCCTTTTAAGTCATCTGAAACTCTGATCTTATTCAGTAGAACTTCTAAAGTTAACACAAACAGTAAGGGGGATAGGGGACAGCCCTGCCTAGTACCTTTCTCTATTTTAAATAAATCTGTTAATTGACCATTCACAATAATTTGCCATGTTTGTTTCTGGTATACTGCTGATATAGAATTGATAAACTGGTCGCCCATTCCCATCTTGACTACAAGTCTTTTCAAAAATAACCAGTTCAATCTATCGAAGGCTTTTTCCGCATCCAGAAACATAAGAACTGCCGGCACCTGAATATGTTTATCCAGATGTTCTAGTATATTGACAAGTTGTCTAACATTAGTTTTCATCTGTCGCCCTTGTAAAAAGCCAGTTTGGTCCGGATGAATTATTTGAGTTAAAACTGTCATTAGTCTATTAGCCAAAATTTTTGCAAAAATCTTGTAGTCAGTATTCAACAGAGAAATAGGTCTAAAGTTCTCCACTTTAACATTGTCTTTACCCTCTTTAGAAATCAAGGAGACGTAAGCCGTTTTCCATGAAGGTGGCACCCGACCCCCCTCTTGAATATTTACAAATAACTCTCTCATAGGTTTAACCATTTCTTCCTGTAAAGACTTATAATAAATCGCTGTAAAACCATCCGTTCCAGGAGATTTTCCCATTTTCAGTTGCTTAATTGCAGCAATAATTTCTTCTGATGTGATCAGTGCATTTAATCTGTCTCTTTGATCCAGTGTAACTTTCAGAACATTTTGATTTTCTAAAAAGGCATCTATCTCTTTCTCTTGAACCTTCTCTTCAGAATATAATTTAGTGTAGAACTCTAGGAAAGCTTTTTTAATAATTTCTTGTTGAAATACTTCTTGCCCCTTATATTCTACCTTCTCAATTATACGGGATTTTTGTTTTTTCCTTAATGTATAAGCCAACCATCTGCCAGGTTTATTAGCGTTAAAAAATGTATTGTGTTTAACATATTGCAAATTCCTGGCAACTTGGTCAGCCATCAACATATCAAATTGTTTCCGTAAAATCTTTAACCCTTCTTTAATATTACTATCATCTGGTTTCTTTATTAATAATAACTCCTTTTTCTTTATTTCCGCTTCTAACACTCTCCTTTTTTCCTCTTTTTTACGTCTATGCCTTGTATTTAATTCAATTAAAATTCCGCGCATATGAGCCTTACTAGAGTCCCACACAGTTTCTATTGCCGTTTCCCTATTCATATTTAACATAAAAAAATTCCTTCATAGCCTTTTTACATTCTTCCACATTTGCCTCATATTTAAACAAATTTTCATTAATTCTCCAAGATCTTCTAGTAAACTGACCAGTCTTTAATTCCATCATAACCGGGTTATGATCTGACAACACATTAGGTAAAATTTTTACCTTCTTTAAACTTAATATAAAATCACTAGTAGTTAAAATAAAATCAATTCTAGAAAATGATTGGTGTCTATCAGAAAAGAAAGTAAACTCTTGATCCCTACCATGTCTTTCTCTCCATATATCTGACAGATTAAAGTCATCTTTAATATCAAAAAAAGATTTAGGCAAAATAGAACGCGATTGGGGAACGGATGAGATCTTTTTCTTATCCAAACCAACATCAAGAATACCATTCCAATCTCCCATCAAAATACAAGATCTATAATCCAGTTGTATTAGTTTTTTATGTAATAACTTATAAAATGTACCTTGTTGCTGGTTTGGAGCATATACACCCATCAAGAGAACTTTCTTCCCATCTTGTAAAATTTCAATAGCTAAAAATCTACCTTTAGTATCTGCTTCTATTAATTTAGCTTTTATATGATTTTTAACATAAATAACAATTCCATTTTTCTTCTCTAAAGATGCTGCCACAAAATGTGTACCCAACCTATTATTTATCAAATATTTCTGATCAGAAATTCTAATATGAGTTTCTTGTAAACAGATTACATCATTTTTACATTGCTTCAAATAGTGAAATATCTTCTTCCTCTTCTGTGGAGAATTTAAACCATTCACATTCCATGTCAAATATTTATTTGACATGACCTTTTTGTGAAAGCTTCTGCAAAGCCAAAACCACTTCCTCCCTCCTCTTAGGCCTTGCTCCCATGGCTTCCGAAGATGTCGATGCAACTTGTTTTGAATAAATTGGCTTTGCTATTTCTCTTTGATCCGTAATCTTGATAGCCTCACGTGTATATCTTTGTTCCTTAGGCCTCTCAGCAACCAAAGGTTGAAAAATATCAGTACTCTGCAGTGGTTGAGCCGCTGCTAATTCTTTATCCTTATCTGGTGTTGAAGTTAGTTGAAGATCCATAAGTTGAGATGATTCCATATCTTTTTCAGGAGCTGCCCTCTTGGGTCTTGGAGATGCAAATTTACCACTTAACAATATATTCTCAAAAAAGTCCTTCGCTTTAGCAACTGAAGTTAAACGATATCTGTTATTCTGAAAAAATAAAGAAAGTCCAGAAGGGACCTCCCACCTGTATTGTATCTCTCTTTTTTTGAGCTCATCTGTCAAAAAGGCATAGTCTTTCCTTGCTCTCAACATTTTGGGGGGTATCTCTTTCAAAACCTGTACTTCTTGGCCAGCAATACTTAATTGTTTATTATAAGCTTTAGTAAGAACCCAGTTTCTAAATTTTCTTGTACTGAAATATATCACAATGTCTCTGGGCAAATTTCTTTGTGCCGCAATACGAGAGTTCATCCTGAATATACGTTCCATCTACCAGGCCACATTTTCAACTGTATCCTCCAAAAAGGTTGCTAAAGCTTCAACAAAAATTTTTCTTAAATCTTCTTGAGTCTCCTTTGATATTTCTCTAAAGCCTCTGATTCTGACAGCCATCTGCATCTGGTGATATTGTGTCAAGACATTTTGATCCTGTAAATCACTTCTAATTTCCTCTAGTTTTTCTTCCATCTGTTGCTCTACACCTTCCAACTTTCCTTCAACTCCCACAGCATAGTCCCATACTCCTTTAATAGCTTCAACAATATCTTCTCTTATCTCTGAGTTATGAGCTTCTATCATAACTTTAAAATCTTTTTTCTGTTCTTCTATCTTTTCCTCCAGTTTATCCAACTTATCATTTACTGTAGATAATGCTGTTGATAATGCAGAAGCCAGTGCAGTCTGCAAATCTTTCATTGTAAGCATTTCTGGAGGGGGTTGTGTAGAAACTTGAAATTCTGTCGATGTCTGCGCTACAGGGGCTAAAGGGGCAGATTGTGATTTTGCTAGCTGCCCAGGGGATGGTATAGCCGCCTTCGCTGCAGCTGTCTTCAATCTCGTCGTCATTTTTTTCCTTAAATTACCAAATTTTCCTCCCTTCTTAATTTATTTTAAATTATTTTAAAGTCCAGTTACGTTGTGGTTCAATAAAAAATTCAAGTCAAAATGGTTTCTCAAATTTCACTTCCGCAAAAGAAGAGAAAGTTCAGTTTCACTTTCAAGCACTTTCACTTAGAACAAAGAACTATCGCCATCTTGAAAGGATTATGTTGATTTAAAAGAATAATAGTTACATAGGCAGAAACAAAGTAACAAAATACTTGCGTTACTCAGAAAACTCCTGTATTCACTCCGTCTGTATAAAGTCCTTATTATGTATTTCTTAAAAGCAGAGGCGGTCGCGGCGTCTGTTTCTGTCAGCCGACAGAAGTGTCTCTGGGCAGGAGCATTCCAAGTGCCTAGGGAGCACACCTTCTCCGTCTCTGAAAATTAATTCCAGAGATCTTAGAAGGGCTCAACCTTACTCTTGCTGCTCTACTCCTCTTCTTCGCCCGAAGAGGGGTTTTCCCGCCGCGACAAACAGCTGATGAGCGCTGTTTTAGTGGCTTTTACTGATCCAGAGAACGGAGCCTCACAGTGGAGACTCTAGCGGCGCCGGCAGAGCCACCGGAAGCCGGTTCAATTGTTTCTCCATGCCTGTGTAACATCTGTGTGTAACATCTGCTGTGTGAGGCATTCATCAACACAGGATTAGACATTCAGATACTCAATTATAAAATTGAGTGGCTATTCAGACAATGCTGATGAAGTCTTGTCTTATTGTTTGGAGGAAATGAAGATCTGGATAGGGGAAAGCTGATTCTAGGACTGAGCGGCTGTGGATTTTTGGACTATTTGGGTGCAAGGAATGTCCTTCTTTATTCTAGATGGACCTGCACTTCCATGAACAAACCTAGTGCACAGTTTGAGGTCCCCTCCTTGAAAATCAGAGAACAAACATTGGTTCAAGAGCATTTGCCCAGATTTAGCCAATTGCTTTCATTCCTACATGGGGGGGAATACTCACAATTAATCATATCCCTTATTTGGATTATTGCAATGTGTTGCAGATGAAGTTACCACTGAAGACCACACAAAAGCATCAATTGCTCCAGAATGCACCACATGAGCTGGGGGAATTACCAATTGTCCATGTATCACCATTTTTCTGTGAACAACATTGATTAGCAGGATGCATAACTTAATCTGTAAGATATCCAATATCTTTGGAGTTGCTCCACTAGAGCAACTTTTGTCTGGCAATAAAATTTTAGATAACTAAATAGAATCAGAAAAAAGAAGGTGAAAAAAAGGTTATTGGAGCCTTTTATTTACATACTTGTTTTCAATTAAAAAACAATCAAATAGCAAACTCCGAAAAGACCACGAAGAGTAGCTTCACACATAATCTACTCTCCCACAGAATGGTTGGTTTGATTTTGGCTTATCTTATTCTTCAGCCAAGCTACTGTAATTTGTGTGTCATGACTTAGTTTGAAATATGAATTCATCCTGTAGTGATTTATTCAGAAGAACTCTAGTCTAGTACAACATGTTATCTCACTTACAGTGATCCCACAGAAATCAGCATCCTGGATTCAGTATTAGCTTTTACATACCTTCAATCCTTGCGTACAGTTTCTGTGGATTCATTTACACAGTTCTATAAAAATCTAACCCATTTTGCATCAAACACTGTCTCAATGTGGCTATACATGGCCATGGGCAGTACAGTAGAGAAAAAAGTCTAAAAGACTTACAGTGAAGCATCAACACAAGCTACTCCAAAGGAAATCACATTCTTGTTCTTGTAGTGCTTGTTGCATTGACAAGTATTTGCAACACTGTGATAGTAATTTATATTAACCACTGTGGATAACAGTGTTTTGGGGTTAAAATTAGATGTGGAGAAAACAATGTTCTCTTTTCTCACTTATGCATACAAGTCAAATGGCAAATGGCCAGATCCAGGATGAATTGTTGAAACATTCCATTTTTCTTGAGTTTAATCTTACAAACTTCTCATGAAAGACTACGTAGAACAGAGTTTTCAACCATACTTGAATTTGACTGGTATCCTAAGCTTTGCTAGCACCGTTGACAACTGTCTCCCTCACTAGTCTAACTGTCATTCATTCTGAAAAACAGTATATTACAACCTGGAAAGAGCAGATTTACTAGCTATAATTGCGATTTTGTAAGTCTCTTTTGAAATAAAACATGGTATTTTTCCTAAACACCCGAAAATCTCTCCTTCCTAGACACTCAGCCTTCTTTTTCAGATAATCTATCTTCCCTTCACTCTTCAGCTTTAAAGTTATCAATCATTTATTGCTTGACAGAAATTATTTCCTCAGACAGGCTAAAGTCTTCTGTTGTCCACTAACAGCTAAGTTCTTCCTAGTTCTCCTTGACTATTTTCCCCTCAAACACACTCACAAAGTATGGACCTAGACACTTATTGAGCCTGAGACTGTTCCTGTTTTATTTATTTATTAAATGGATTTTCAGAATATCTTTTAGGATAAATTCTCCTCCCAAACAGATTTAGAGTAATCAGTAAGGCTGCTTCCAATGAAATAAGATTGTACTGCAATAAAAAAAACAGAACTATTGAAAATTAAGGCTCAAAAACCTAAATCAATGCTTTATGCACTATTAACCTATCTAATAAAATCCAATTTCTTTTATTTTTAAAGAAAATTATGAAAAAATAGCAGCATAAACTAAATCAGAATAAATCCCACCAGTGCATAAAACTACACTGAAACAATGACAGAAATTAAAACAGTTATTGCATCATAAATCTAAAAGTTAATAGAGTAAGAAAATATTTTGGAATTTATTAAAAGATTATAAGGCAGCATATTCCACATACATACATTTCAAACACTTTTCTGGTAAAGAAAAGAAAATCCAGAATACTAACTTCCTTCTAAAAGTGATGAATAATGTTGGCAATTTATAATACCAGGACCATGAGCACCATTGAATAGGCAGTTGTCCACAAAATCATAAGGAGAAAGGACAGTCTTTAAAATGAAAATGATTTCCTCACAAGAAATGACTGCATCTACAATTTCTATATCATTATGAGTGAACAAAATCATTCCCTCAAATTGCTAAAATGTACAAACTTTTATTGAAATTTGAAACAGAAGAAAGCAAGTGAAAAATATGATAAAGTGAGCTCCAAATTTTGTTTATAATGTACAGATAGAATAATGTGTGGCTGAAAGGATTCCATGTTCATCATTTGTATACAATTCTATTTCAAACTCAATCTTACAATGTTCAAAAGCATAAATTGTTTTATCTACTTTAAATATTTCCAATAATAGCTAAAAGAATCATTGACAATTAGTTCCCTCTGCCACTTTTTCTTTACTTGATTTCCCTTGAGAAAATTCTAGTATCTCACAATAAGATAGCCATTTATATTTGCCTATTATTTCTCATCTATAGAGTGCTTCTTGAGAGCCACAAAGGTGCTTTCAGGCAAAACATGGGCTTGCATCTATTCCATATTCTCAATATAGCATGTCTAATATAACGATTTTTAAAAATCCATTAACCTTGATTTTATCACCCCACAGATAACTCAAGCCATCCAATTCTCAGGTCATGTACTTCCAACTCCAAAAGCCTTCTATTTCTCAGTAGCATCCACTCTTCCATCCAAACCAAACAAAAAACTGCAAAATACTAATGGTTACCATCGCTCTCATTGAAGCTAATGGGGATAACAACCGAGGCTTTAAAAAGCCAGGCAAAGATCCACTTTACTTTCAAGGTGAATGTTCAATATTAATTCAAGTCTCTGAGGTAAGAAATCTGCCAGCCAATGTTATTTATGTTTTTATTTTGCACAATCTGCTCCTAATATGTAAGTTTTCTAAATGGATTAGAAATAGACTTTGCTGGAAATTCACCCATGATGTAAAAGTTCTTATTCATGTCATGAAAATTAATCGCTCTTCAAATATTTTATCACAAACTTAGAAATCCTAGCCTTATCCAAATAAAAATTAGAACAAATATCTCCATTTTTTAAAGCACAGAACAGCAAACTGGTACACTCCAAATGTATTGGACTGTTATTTCTCCATTAGCAACATATGGTTTCTTCAAGAGTCACCCACCCATCACCGTACTTTAAAAAAAGCAGTATTAAGGACAGAATTTATATCATTTCATTGACAGCTGAGCAAATACTATGAAGAAGCTATAAGTCACCAGTGGAGAAATGACCTACAACTGCCATAATCAATTGTCATCACCAATTGGGACTGATGAGAGCTGAGGTTCAAAATATCTGGAATAAAGGGGGGGTGTTAATCAACAGGTATTATCAATATAATATGCTTTGAAACTTACTTTCCCCAATGGCACATTAGATTAACTCCATCCTTGCAATTTGCAGTGCGGTGGATATAGTACTTTTCCACGCCTTTGGCTCAAATTGATTGTGGGTATTCATCTTGGGTTCTTAATTCTGATAATTTTTCTCATACTTAATAATTATTATTCTTGTTTTGTTATTTACTGCCAGAGTGTGCACAAGCAGTTTATATTTATGAAGCCACTATTATCACTGATAATAATTTACTTTTAAATTTCTTAATTGGACAAGGCAGCTATTGCAAAATAATTGTGCTTCAGAAGAAGCTGATGATTGTTGTTTTTTAAAAAGGCAGAAATGTTCCCCTTTTATTGCATTAGGAGTGGAAGTCGGTTTTGTTCATCTAATAAAGTATGATACTCCAATTAGTCTTCTGGTGTCACTTTCCATCAAAATTCAGATACTGCTTTTCCTGATGGATTTGAATGAACATAGTTTGGATATATTACTATTACAACCTGTTTCAGGCATTTATTTATAACTTTTACTTCTGGGAATTGTTTTAAGGTCCAGCAGTGCAGCAATAATATTAAAATCACATACAAAGAGAGAGAGAGAAACAGATCATAATGAAAATTCTGCTCTTATATACCTGCATACTGAAGTTTAATATAAGGGGGTAAGTTTAATTTCATTCAATTTACAGTGACAATTACATAACTGGGAAACACAAACAATTACATGATTCTGGAAAGCACAAAAAACAATAATAAGAATTGGACACAAAATAAATGTAGAACAATTTCAAAAAGGAAGAGGAGGTCAAAAATAGTACCTCAGTTGTGATATTTACATCATGATGCAAGTTTTATCACCACTATCACAACCCCCTCATAGATCACTATGGGCCTAAATGAAGGTGGGGCTACACGTCATTTGTCTGTCATGGAAGAGCTGAAGGAATTGAGAATCAAGCCACATAATCCTTCACTCAAAAGTCCCGGGATCAAGAAAAATTACTTTTAGAAAGAAAAGGCACCAGGGAGTCATGACCTTTCTCAGGATTGTCTGCAAGGAGGGCAAAATAAAGTGAATTTCTTTGCAGAAATTTGAGGGGACACTTGGAAAAACTGGCCTATGGTTTAGAAAAAGGATCTAGGCAGGTTACACACTAAAGGCCATTTTATGTATGACAATTGCAATAGCTGCCTTCCCACAAAAAGCAGTAGTTGTTTAGTGGCTGCATGACAATGACTTCAGGGTAGCATCCCATGCATGTCCTTCTAAGCCAAGGATATATTTTAAAAGCTAGATGAATTTTACAAACTCAGTTTTATGTGTTACAGCAAGTTAAAGCACCTTGCTGACTTTGGCTGAACTTTAGCTGGTAAGCCTAGAGATCACCAGGAATTCTTAGGACTAGAAGTAAGACTGGGTAATTGAAAAATCATCCTGGAAATAAAGGCCATAGCCAACCACTTCTATATTATTATCAAATCAAATCTTTATTATGGTCAAAGACCAGCATTAGGAAGGATGGGTATTGTCAATTAAAAGCATAGAACATACATCACAATTAAAAGCTGGAAGATATAAAACAGAGTTTTATATAAAAATCTAGTCTAAAAAGAAACCAAAAGGAGAGGTAGGAGCATTAGATGCGTTTACAGGTTAATATATGGCAGAAGAAAGTTATCACAGTACAGAGCACTCTAGAATTGCAAATTAGATATTCATTAAGACTAGTTTATGGCAGAGGTCAACATCTGACAAATTTTAAGTAGAACCTGGCAACATTGTATGTCGCAGCAGGCTTATAACTGAAATCAGCAGGGAAGCATAGAATTGTCCTGGGTACCTTGAATATTTATGCAATATTGCTGAGATGAGGCAAGTATGAATGTCTCAGTAATACAGGCACTAGGGAAATATAGGCTCAGTGTCCAGAGTCAAAGGTGCACTGCTTCTTTGGGCATAGAAACTTCCTGTATTAGCCTTCAAGGACAGCTGAGAAGGGGTCATGACATTTTGTAAAGGCCCTTTGGTGGTTAGGCATTTTGAGATTACTGTAACTAAGTATGCTGTAGGGCAGGGCTCTTCAAACTTGGCTCTTTTATGACTTGTGGACTTCAACTCCCAGAATTCCTCAGCCAGGAGGAATTCTGGGAGTTAAAGTCCACAAGTCACAAAAGGGCCATGTTTGAAGACCTTTGCTGTAGGGGAAGCAGAGTAACTGTTGGTTTCATTGATAATAAAGGTTGGAGACCCAGCTAGATCCAATTGCTATATGCTGTTTGGTGAGTGCTTTGGTCTGATCATATTCCATGCTGAGTAGATGGCCCAGACAGAAGCCCATTAGGATGAGTTATTAGTTGCCACTTTTTTCCCATATAGATTAAAAGTCACCCTTCATTGTTATTAGGGCAAGAGTAAGGAATAAAAATGATTGTTTGAACCAGAAGTTGAGTTCACTCATCCACAATCTAGCCTCAGTTTTCATGAGGCCTGTCTCCACTCTCAGGGTGACATTCTGGAACTTGAAAAGACTTGATCTTAGAAATTTGGATTGAACAAGTTCTAATGGGTGAAAAATTGTAGAAGGCCATGCTGACAACCATAAAGAAATTATGCTATTGACTTGGCTTTCAATAATTTGAGGGCTACAGGAATACAATGGCTCCTCTGTCTTGAGGAATTTAAAATTGGCAGGTGAGACTTCTGTGAATTTTCAGCAAAGTAATCCTCATGTGGTTTCTTACTGTTGGCAGAGTCAAGGACTACTCTCGGGTATTCGAAACAAGAGATGTGCTCAATCTTCGACCATTTATCTTTCAGGAGTGGCACTTGGCCCTTTCGCTAAATTTCATGATTTTTGTTTTCTGATAGTTGAACACTAGCTCATCTTCCTTACCATACTGTGTTAGTGTTCTCAGTGCTTTTTTTAAGGCCAATGGGTGTTCTTGAAACACCTGTTGTTTCTGCATTATCTGCCAAGAGTAGAATGATTTGGTGTAATGATTAGTACTGGCCTAGAAATCAAGGGACTCTTAAGTTCTAGTCCTCCCTTAACTCGGGTGGATGAGTTTAGGCCAGACACACTGTCCCAGCCCAACTCACTACAGAGGGTTGTTGTGGTGGGGAAAATAGGAAAGAGTATTAGATATATTCACCACTTCAAGTCATTTACAAAAATAATAAAGGTAGGATGAAAAGTATCTAAAATCTAATATTACCCCCCAAAAATCACATCTGCGAAGGTACTTTTTTTATTTCTGCACCATCAAATTAACTTAGTGAAAGTATTAATCTTTTGTTCCTTCAGATCTATATAGTAGCTAACTGTGTGTAGCTAATGCAGAGAGAGAGAGAGAGAGAGAGAGAGAGAGGAGAGAGAGAGAGAGAGAGAGAGAGAGAGAGAGAGAGAGAGAGAGAGAGAGAGAGAGAGAGAGAGAGAGAGAGAGCATCAGTTTTTGCCTGCAAATTCCTTCCCTATCAGGACATCTCAGAGAGACTAAGATTGTCTTGATGGCAGCTATCACCATACATAAAGCAAAGGATAGAGCTTTGATCTCAAGACTGTGGCCAGGATTGTTCTTGTACAAGATGAAAAGCACAAGGGGGAAAAAAACACAGCCTTTTTTTGCCACTGGAGCTTTACTTCTTGATCTGGGTACTGAGCCTTAAAAAAAAAAAATTTCTGCCACTTAAAAGCATTTGAAAAAACTCTGCCATAGAGAACTGAGAAATCAGAGATCTATTGTGGCATCTAGTTCTATGAAGAAGTAGTTTTCATAGAGGTATATAAGGCTTATTGTCATCTAAGTGAATACAGAATTGCAGGCTTAGCTTTCCTGGTGCTGTGAAACAAACACAAATATACAATTGTTTAGCTTTTTTCAAGGGATGCCTGTCTTCCTCTGGATTTTCTTTCCATTTGTTCTTTCAGGCTTCCTTTGTCCTTTCAATGTAGCATCATTCAGAATGAGTCTGTCAATCTTTCATCTCTGTCTTTTTAATTAAAGAAAATGCCAATTGTACACCAGCTATATTAGGGAAGAAATTAGACAAGTAAAACAGGAAACAAGTAGGATTACATACTATTCCATTTCTCTGGATAAAAATAGAAGTACTTAACACACCTAAAGTCCATAATAATGAAACAACCTTTGGTAGGCCAGTGAAAAGTTGATAAAACTGTCTGTACATTCACAAGTTTCCAAAATCTGTTCTTCGGGCTTAATGATTGAAAAGCCAAAAGAAAAACTTGAGAAGTAGTGGAAAACAGTAGTGCTGATGCTGAAGCCAGGTCTATACTGTGGTTGTTTGCAGCCTTCTTTCAGATCCTGTAAAACCTGTAAATTCATATAGGCACGGCTTTAAAAAGATGAAACAATGTGTCATACTTCTTTCCTTCCTTCCTTTCTTTCTTCCTTCCTTCCTTCCTTTCTCCCTCACTTCCTCCCTCACTTCCTTCCTTCATTCTGCCAGATCCCCAAACTTCTTTTCCAAAGTAGCCAGTAGAACAAGCAGATTTTCAAGGCTCCACATTTTCCTAATCAGAACTCATCTCTAAGTTTGCTACTATGAGAGAGCAATACACAATCTGCTGATGAATCATCGGCATGTAGATAAATTAAGTTTGATTGAAAAATACTAACTCACCAAATTGGCTGCAATTTGCTGTGCATAATATGTATGAGTTAGTGGTGGAGGTTGGCTGTTTGAGAAAAAAATAAATCTAACTCCACTCCCTTGGGCTCACAGAATTAATCTTTGTAAACTAGTTCATTTACCTGAATATAAAACATCTAATTATATGTAGCTCAATTTTGGCCCTGCCAAGGGCATCTACAGGAGAGAGAACACCAAAGTAAAAAAAGTCACAGTGGTGATTGCCATTGTGTGATCAAGACTCCAGCCATTTTTTACATGTTGGATTTGTGATATGCTTGGAAAAGGACAGGTCTTCAAATGAATGGTGACATTGTCAACATTTTCTTGATATCCCCACCACCATCACTTTCAGTTAAAGAGAAACATTCATTCAGCAACAATAATTGAATTTGTCTTACAAAAGTAGGTAACAGGTTACATGAATTATAAACATGCAAAAGCATACATCTCTTACAAGAACAATACAGCTTCTTTGGAGAATTATTTCATATTAAAGAGATGCAGAGTCTCCCATAGGTTTTGTTTGTCCTCAGTGTTTCAAATATAGCAGTGATCAGAGACATTGTTTGTTGTGGAGTGCTGCTGCTGATGGTATCTACTTGGATAATAACACATCTGCAAGCAGAGAACCAAGCTCAGAGAGCACCAAGGACTTCACAAGACTTCAACCTGAGCTAAAGATGATTCTCTCTTCTATCAGTACATTGTTTGTTCTCTAGACCATCTTCCCACCATCAAAGGAGCTGATAGTCTTGTGAGTGAAACCTTCTAAAAAAACATAACTCCCAGTTAATTTGAAACTTAATGTTTCTTTTGGATCTTAATGAACAAATTCAACATGGAGAATGAAAAGGAAGCAAGCATAATCTCAAGCTGTAGGTTATAAAATTTTGATGTAGCATCTGACAGAGTCTTAGCATTTATGTAGGTTGCTCATAGTCATGGTTGCAGAGGGGAAAATACTGAACTGAAAATATGGGAAATTAGGTTTCCATTAAACTTGTTAAATTGACATATATACTGAGACCAATGTTTGCAGGAGATTTCAATTTGGATTCTTCTGGGGAAATCAATGAAGCAACACCTTTATGGTACTTGGAGTAGTAATAAAAATACAGGTCAATACTATGCAAAAACTCCAAGGCTCCTAAACTGAGATTCGACTGAAAATGAATGTGCCAAAGATGTTCAAAACCGAGCAAAGGTCTTAGCCCAAAGGATCATTCCTGCATAACAAAATAGTGCTAATAAATAAGTTTATTTTCATTTTTTTTCATCCAACTCCTTAAAATGCTCTGGGTAGTTTTGTGTGCTCATAGGAACAATATGAGGTACATTATGGCTAATAACTAGGGTGCAGTTACTTTAATCTGAACTAATTTGCAATCTGAAACTAATATGTGAACTATAAGGCAATTATCCCTCAGTTTTAATACCTTTAGATCCAAACCAAAATTAAAAACTGAGTATGTTTGGAGGAAATTGTATACCAAAAGGCATATAAATAGGAAAATCACTTACAAGTATTTTATATTGGGGATATTTACTTCTTTTGAAAGGAAAGGAAAGCCAAAAACCCAGCTATTTTATCCACTTCCGAAAGTAAACTCCAGGCCTTCCATATCCAAACAGAGCAATTCCTTTTTGCTGTAGGTGCTTTATAATTACCTGAGCAGATGTATCTACCCTAAAAAATTCACAGTGGATTCAATCAGGTTTATATAGATCAAGGCACAATTTAAGCATACTGACAGGGAAATATAATTTAGCAAATAGCCCTAATGTGGTACAGCAGCAACAGTAGCTTCTATGATGATGAAGCTGTAAACAATCCTAAAAGTACAAGAAGGGGGTCTTGTCAAATTGTCATCTGAGAAGCCTCTTGCCATCACTGGGGTCCTGGCAGGCTTCAGTGTGGCAACTGAGAGCAACTCAAATTTCCAGGAGCTTCTGTGAGTTACCAGTGGTGCTGATGCCTTGGCATATGGCTTTGGAGCGATTACTGAATGTTGAGCTGTGAGCAGCTTATGGGCTTGGAGGGGATCCACCCCAGAGCAGACGTTGCTAATGGGCATTGGCAGCTGCCCAGGCGCTTATTCCAGGCCTGTCTTAAATCACAAAAGAGCTTCTGGCCTGTGCCCATACTTCTGGCCTATTCATTCTTCTGGGTTTTGTTTTGTTTTGTTTGGATTTTGCCTATTTCTGCAACCAAGAAGCTTCACTGATCACTTGTCTCAACTTGTTTCTGGCCCCCCAGGAATCATTTAGGCAGGAACAGATTGCAACAGGATGATTGTTAAGACAGTTTGCTATTTAACAGTCCAGAACTATTATCTGATGCCTGTGCTCAGTGATGGACACCTAAAACCAGGAGGTTTGCCTTGGACACTCCAAAACAAATAGGAGCTTGTGTGGAAGAGTAGTTTGTAAGACAGTTGTAAGTAGGTTTGTAAGCAGTTTGCGCCTGGCTGAGGAATTCTGAGAGTTGAAGTTCACAAGTCATAAAAGAGCCAAGTTTGAAGACCTGTGTTGTAAGATATAACATTGTTTAAAAGTAAACAAAATGATGACAGTATTCATTTTAACCCTGCCCCCTCACTCATTTATTTAGACTTTTCCACCTTTACCACGCATATCCTGACATGCCATTCAAAGGCCAAGTGTGGGTTTCAGTCCAGAAAAAGTTACTTCTGAATTAAAGACACCTATATCTATGGGAATCTAATGTTTATAAATGAGTTCTGCAAATATTATCTGCAGTTTCTTTCCTGGCTTTTATCTGCTGATCAAAGATGTTTATAAATAATGTACATACGTTGTTTATAGTTGACTTATATGTGTGCAAATGATATAAAAATACCATAAATCTTGAGTGCTTTCTTATTTCAGGGATGACACCTAATGTTGTCCCAGGAGCTTCACCTAACCTTATTAAAAATGAAGAAACCTTTCTTAATTAGTCAAGGGGAGAAAACAATTTGATTTATACTTTAACATCAATATTTCTAATTCTGCATATTTGAATGGGTACATGAGTTATTCTTGTCTTTGAATTTATGATTTTCCCATTTAAAAAAATAGAAATGTGCTCATTACTGGGAAATTGCATAGAGAAATCTAAATATTGATAATAATAAAGTGTAACAATGTGGCATATTAAGAAGTGTGTGTGTGTGTATGTGCGTATACACATATGCCCAGAGAGAGAAATAGAAAAAGATGCATCTGAATTTAATGACAATTTTTTTAAAATTACTAATTAAGATATAAAAATACAAACAAAATACAAACAAAATTAAATTCTAACTCACATCCTCCAGATGCTGTTGGCTAGAACTTTTAGGACTATAGATGTAGTTCAGCAACATCTGGAGAGAACAACTGGTCTGCTCTTACACTAGAATAATGTTTCTCCATGCTGGTTGGGGAATTCTGGGAGTTGAAGTCCATATCTCCAAGCTGCCAAGGTTAGAGCACTGTTTCTCTATTCTGGCTGGAGAATTCTGGGAGTTGAATTCCATATCTTCAATCTCCCAAGTTGAAAAACACTGTCCTAGAGAAATGCCACAGTTCAACCCATGCTAGGTAGAAACATGTGCAATATACAAATAGTGTGAATCCATTAATAATTATTGTTGTAATTTGCAGTAAATGGTAACTTCTATTACATAAGAAAACTTTCTCCCCATGCCCATTTTTTTCTCTTTTAACTCTACATTTCACCCCCTCCTCACATGAATCGTATGAAATTCAGCTGTAAGGAAACATGGAAAAATCCCAATGAGATTGACTTTCCTTAAAATCACCCATTTCCTCTTCTTTCAAGGATACACATGGAAATTGTTGGCTCTCTGATTTAAAATAAATTTTGAAGTGAAGAACAGAATTTCTTCTAAGTATCTGAATCCTGGTACACTCTCTTCCCATCTTCCTGGTTTAGAAGCCCAGTTTTAATGCAGCTTGACTTCCAGAGTCCTCTCCCCAGCTGGTGTTATTAGTACTAAAGTGATTGAATGAAAATTGATTGAAGAAACGTTAGCTTTTAAAATGTAAATCCTTCATCTCTATTCAGATGGCAGTTTGGTAACTGGAGCTTATCGAAAGTTGCATCAGCAACTTTCCCTTCTTCTGTCTGGGGCTGATATCATTTATTTGTTCCTCACTCTGGCCACTATGATCACCTTTCCACTATCAGTGTTATAAAAATAAACTGTATTACAGAATTTAATGTGGAAAGTAATCAATCCCAAAATACTTTGGGTAATTCTTGATCAACTTTGATACAGACTATTTATCTCTGCTGGTTACATGTTGAATTTATTTAGTGCATGGCATATCATACATGGACTAGCAATATATATTAACATTTCATGTAGATTAATAAAGCACAATAAAATATTAATGTTAAAAAGATCTAGATTCAAATACCATAGTCTAGGCCATCTAACAATTGAAGTGGAGCATAATTTATATTTTTTAAAAAATCAGATATTGGACCAGTTATACATGTTGAAATGATTCTATCTTACATTCTGTTGGGGTCTATGTATAAAACTTTTTAGAATTTACTTACCCATAGCTGGTTAAATAGGCCATAATTGGCTGGGTTCACACCATAAACCATAACCTAAACAACCTCTAGTATGACAAAGTTCACAAATCATTCTAAATATTGCTTGTTTAATGGTTTTACTGTACAATGTGTACAACACATTAAAATAATTTAGATTATGGCTTAATACGAAGTATAAATATAGCATGCAGAGGCTTAAAATGATGTGAATAGCTGTTTTTTCATGGCATAAATATATCCCTCCATAAATATTTAGAATCCATTTAGGTCCTCATATACAACCCCTGCTCCAAATAGCAATCCAAATTCTTTATTGTTTTCCTGTTTTTAAATTGAAAGCTATAAAGTGTCATTTTGGAATTGGGCAGTCTCTGAATGTAATAAATAAATCTGAAGCATTTCAGTGAGATGAAGAATACATGTTTCTTCCCCTGAATTGCTTTCATTGTTAGGAAGGGTTCTCCATCCATGCCCAAAGTTTAATTGGAATCTGCCTTCTTATAATATAAATCCATTACCCCATGTCTTGAAAGATATGGAATGAAAGAAAATAGATCATCGCCATTTTCTATGTGACAGTCTTTCAAGTATTTTAAGAGAGCTATTATAACCTTCTTCAACTGTATTTCCTCCAGGCTAAACATAAATATCTCTGATGATGCAGCCTGAAACTTCATTTGCCTTCTTTGCACCTGCACCATATTGTTGGCTCATATTCAGTTCGCAGTTCATTTACTATTGCAAGATCTTTTTCTAAAGTATGATTACCATGCTAACCTATAGCTGTGCCTTTGATTTGTTTTTTCTAAGTCAACAACTTAGCATTTATCTCTGTTAAATTTCATTCTGTTACTTGCAGCTCATTTCTTCAACCTGTCAAGGTCATTTTGAACTTTATGTATGTTTTCTAGGATATTATCTATGCTACCTAGTTTTGTATCATCTGAAAATTTGATAAATATTCCTTCCACCTTGCCATCCATATTGCTAATGTGAAATAAATAAATAAGTAAATAAATAAATACATTGAAGAGTAGAAGGATCCAAGGCTGATACCTGTGGATCCCATCTGGGTTCAATTTGATGAGGATACACTGAAGACTATGAGTATGATTGGTTGGTCCACTAACTTTCTCAAGCGCAAGAATTTCCACACTCAGCCCTCTATCTTTCCTTGCTCCATATCAAAGGGAGTCTTTTCTAACTTTCATGGGCATAAGATGTACCATATAGTCCAGTGTGTATCATGACAAGAAAGGGCCCTTTCCTATGATCCTTCCTTAAACAACCAGAGATATATCTCTGGCCATGTTTTTTAGCATGGCTATCTCAACAGTTGACGCTGGCCCAGCTGGAGATTCAGTTCAGCCACAACCAGTACCAGAGTTCCAGCTCGGTTCATCCCTTTGAGTTAAGCCTGTATCGGGCTCCCCAGATGACCTTGCGTGGCATGCCTGCCCATACATAATAATAATGTTACGTGTGCTAGATGAGAGGGAGGCGGCAATACCCCCGTGTTTCCCCGAAAGTAAGACAGGGGTTTGGGGGTGTCTTACTATCGGGGAAACACGGGTATTATGTTCTTGAGCTGTTTTTTAACTGTTGTTTGTCTAAATTTTAAATAGTTAACTTGTTTAATACCATTTTAAATTGATTTGTTAGATGCTGAATGATGTGGGGGGGATTGAATGTTTGTGGAATGAATCGAGTTGAATGGATGGTTAGCTTATTGTTTTAAATTGTTTATTTAAAGGGTAGTTTTTTGTGGGTGGGATAAATTAATGATATGGATGGAGTTGTGGTTGAGTGGAATGAATGGGATGGACTGGCTAGCCTGCCTGGCGCAGCAGAGGGGGAGGGGGAGGGGAGCGCTGGCTCTGGGGTGATAGAGGGCCAAAGCATACCAGTCTTGCTAGGGAGAGGCAGATATGGCGGGGGCCACAGGGTAGGCCATTCCCGGGGAACAAGAGCTCGCTGTTTAAAAGCGATCCCTTGCTCCGACCCTGTGAGTTCAGCCCGAAGTACTGGTGATGGGGGAAATCCGGACCCTGGGCTCAGGCTGCTGCTGCTCAATGCCAGGTCGGTTGTAAATAAAGCTCCCCTCATCCATGATCTTCTCCTGGATGAGGAGGCCGACCTCGCATGTATGACCGAGACCTGGCTGGGCCCGGAGGGAGGAGTTCCTCTCTCTGAGATGTGTCCAGCTGGGTTTCAGGTATGGCATCAGCCATGACCCCAGGGAAGGGGGGGAGGAGTGGCTATTATAGCCAAGAAGACCTTTAGCCTACACAGGCTTGCTGTTTCTGAGATTGCAGGTTGTGAGTTGCTCCTTGTGAAGTTGGACCTAGGGGTTCAGGTGGGCTTGTTGCTCGCGTACCTGCCTCCCAGCTGCGTGTCAACAGCCCTGCCTGTGCTACTTGAGGAGGTTGCTGGGCTGGCGGTTGAGTTCCCCAGGCTTATTGTCTTGGGGGACTTAAATCTTCCATCGCTCGGCGAATCCTCTGGGTTGGCGCAGGAGTTCATGGCCACCATGGCAACCATGAACCTGACTCAGGTAGTTCAGGGTCCGACTCACGAGAGGGGACACACTCCCAACATGGTATTCCTCTCAGAACAGTTGAGCAATGATCTGAATTCAAGGGGCTTAGATATTTTGCCTATGTCATGGTCAGATCATTTTCTGCTACGGCTTGTTTTTAAGGCTCCACTCCTCCCCTGCAGGGAGGCGGAATCGATTAGGTGGTTCCGCCCCAGACGTCTGATGGATCCAGAGAGTTTTCAGAGGACGCTTGGGGAAATACCGGATTCTCTCATTCACAGTTCGGCAGAGTCCTTGGTTACGGCCTGGAATATGGCTGCGAAGGGGGCTCTTGACCGGATTGCGCCGCTGCGACATCTCTGTGGTAGCAGACCTAGGAGATCTCCTTGGTTTACTGAGGAACTCAGGGGGATGAAGCGCCAGAAGAGACGCCTAGAGAAGTGATGGAGGAAAAGTAAATCCGTATCTGACCGAACACTTGTAAGATCTTATATCAAGACTTATCAGGTGGCACTCAAGGCGGCAAGATGCGCGTATCATTCCACCTTGATTGCATCTGCGGAATCCCGCCCAGCCGCCCTGTTCAGGGTAACTCGCTCCCTCCTTAATCGGGGGGGGGGGGGTTGATGCACCCTTGCAGGGTAGTGCTGAGGACTTTAATAAGTTTTTCGCGGATAAAATCGCCCAGATTCGGATGGACCTTGATTCCAATTGGAATGCAGTATTGGCTGATAATGATTCAGTCGAGATGACAGGGACTCATCTTGATCCTGTTGTGTGGGAGGAGTTTGACCCGGTAGCACCTGATGAAGTCGACAAGGCCATTGGAGCTGTGAGCTCCACCACCTGTTTATTGGACCCGTGCCCCTCCTGGCTGGTTTCAGCCAGCAGGGAGGTGACGTGGGGCTTGGTTCAGGAGATTGTCAATGCTTCTTTGAGGGAGGGGTCCTTTCCGGCTCCCTGCAAGGAGGCAATTGTGCGCCCCCTCCTCAAGAAGCCTTCCCTGGACCCAGCTGTTTTAAACAACTACCGTCCTGTCTCCAATCTTCCATTTATAGGGAAGGTTGTTGAGAAGGTGGTGTCACTCCAGCTCCAACGGTCCTTGGATGAGGCCGATTATCTGGGCCCTCAACAGTCAGGATTCAGGCTCGGCTACTCCACGGAAACTTCTTTGGTCGCGCTGACGGATGATCTCTGGCGGGCCCGGGATAAGGGATTATCCACTATCCTGGTGCTACTTGACCTCTCAGCAGCTTTCGATACCATTGACCATGGTATCCTTCTGCACCGACTGGAGGGGTTGGGGGTTGGGGGCACTGTTTTGCGGTGGTTCACCTCCTACCTCACTGGTCGGTCGCAGTCGGTGTTGGCAGGGGGTCAGAGGTCGACCCCTAGGTTCCTCCCTTGTGGGGTCCCTCAGGGATCGGTCCTCTCCCCTCTGCTGTTTAATATCTACATGAAACCGCTGGGTGAGATCATCCGACAACACAGGGTGAGATATCATCAGTATGCTGATGATACCCAGCTTTACATCTCCACCCCGTGTCATTTCAGTGAAGCAGCGGAAGTGACGTGCCGATGTCTGGAGGCTGTTAGGGTTTGGATGAGTGCCAACAGGCTCAAACTCAACCCCAACAAGACGGAGTGGCTATGGGTTCTGCCTCCCAAAGATATTTCAATCTATCCGTCCATTAGCCTGGGGGGGAGCTTTTGACCCCCTCGGAGAAGGTCCGCAACTTGGGCGTCCTCCTCGATCCACAGCTAAATATGGAACATCATCTTTCGGCTGTGGCGAGGAGGACATTTCCCCAGGTTCGCCTGGTACACCAGTTGCGGCCCTATTTGGACCGGGAGTCTCTTCTCATGGTCACTCATGCCCTTATCACCTCGAGGTTCGACTACTGCAATGCTCTCTACATAGGGCTACCTTTGAAAAATGTTCGGAGACTTCAGATAATGCAGAATGCAGCCGCGCGAGCAGTGTTGGGCTTGCCTAGAAATGCCCACATTTCGGCATCACTCCGCAAGCTGCATTGGCTGCCAATTGGTCTCCGAACCCAATTCAAAGTGTTGGTTATGACCTATAAAGCCCTACATGGCATCGGACCAGGTTATTTACGGGACCGTCTGCTGCCTCATGAATCCCAGCGGCCAGTTAGGGCCCACAGAGTGGGCCTTCTCCAGGTCCCGTCAGCCAGACAGTGTCGCCTGGCGGGGCCTAGGGGAAGAGCCTTCTCTGTTG
Organism: Bothrops alternatus; assembly: GCA_034064705.1. Taxonomy (NCBI): domain Eukaryota; kingdom Metazoa; phylum Chordata; class Lepidosauria; order Squamata; family Viperidae; genus Bothrops; species Bothrops alternatus. The sequence continues at coordinate 3,445,186 of JARGCV010000116.1, read as the reverse complement.
CGGCCCCGGCCCTCTGGAACCAACTTCCCCCGGAGATCCGTGTCACCGCCACCCTCTCCGCCTTTTGTAAATTGCTTAAAACACACTTTTGCCGGCAGGCCTGCGGCAGCTAACACCTTGCCCCTAGCCAGTGTATGTTTGTGGAATGATTGGTTTTTTGTTTTTTTGTTTTTTGTTTTTTTTAACTTAAGGGTTTTTTATATGTATGTAATTTCTATTATGCTGTGAGCCGCCCTGAGTTCTCCGGAATAGGGCGGCATAGAAATTAAATAAATAAATAAATAAATAAATAAATAAATAAATAAATAAATAAATAAATAAATAAATAAATATACTGTAGTTATACATGCTATCAAGAATGGATTGTAGGATACACTGAATGACAACTCTGCTTTCGGTTTAGACAATTCGGGATGCATTTAACATGACCTAGGAGTAAAAAATAATATTAGCAATTGTTGTGAGTGTCCCTAGACCAGCTTGGGAAGTATCAGAGGATGAGGATCAGCAGCCAGGTCCCTCTGGGTGTTTTTCCCTCCCGGCAGCCGAGGATCAGCAGCCAGGCCCCTCTGGGTGTTTTCCCCTCCCGGCAGCCGAGGATCAGCAGCCAGGCCCCTCTGGGTGGTTTCCCCTCCCGGCAGCTGAGATAGACAATGAGGAGCTTTGTATGCATTCTGAATCAGACTCTCAAAATGATGAGTCAGATTTAGAACAAGAAGATAAATGGATTGATCCGAGGTTCCGAAGGTTTGATAAGCGAAGGTGTCAGTTAACTGGAAAAAGGAAGTAATTGGGGAAGTGACGTATCGGACACTATATGAGAAGGGGAAAGAAAGACTACGCCTTTGTCACGAGCAACGTTAATCAAGGAGTGGGCTGAAAACTTTGGCAGTGCTTTGGAACTCAGTTTTCTGGTGTTTTGAAAACCTACCGAAGAATAATGAGGTCTTGGACAATGTGATAAAGAAAGAGTGAGTAATTGGAATGTGGGAGGAGAGCATGTTTAATCTAAATGTACATAGATCTGATTTGGCTGTTCAGGCCAACATAATGCCAGCAGCTTGCTTTGAAATGAATCCTTTTGAAATGTGTTAAATAAACCTCTTAAAGACATATTTACGTGGATTTTAATGAGCTGCGAGAGGCCAGACATAACAGCAATATTTGCTTAATAATGGCAAATAGGTGGCATGCAAATTGAATGAATGAATGAATGATAAATAAATAAATAAATAAATAATACATGATGAAAGATGCAATGAAAAATGACATTGCTTGGAAACATAAGATATTTTTACATTTCAAATTTAGATATATTTTTGTCTTGTGAGGCTTTATTAGTCCATGCAGTTTTCTTGACAACTTTACCAGAAGTGGTTTTCCCTGGCCTCCTTCTATGGCTGAGGAATGACTAACTGGCCCAGAATGATCCAGTTGACATTGCTCTTAAGGCAGGACTAGAGTGAGGATGGCTTGCTCTAGTTGTGCTTATAGAACCTTATTCCTAAAGAATCTGGTGGGCTGTTTTTTGTTTGGTTGATTCTAGTAATTTAATATTGAAAGCTTAGAATTTTTCAAAGTTCTGTGGAGCCGTGGTGGCGCAGTGGTTAGAATGCAGTATTGCAGGCTAACTCACTGCTCACTCCAGGAGTTTGATTTTGAGCGGCTCAAGGTTGACTCAGTCTTCCATCCTTCAGAAGTGGGTAAAATGAGGACCCAGATTGTTGGGAATAATATGCTGACTCTGTAAACCACTTAGAGAAGGCTGTAAAGCACTGTGAAGCGGTATATAAGTCTAAGTGCTATTGCTACTGCCAGTGCTTTTTTTCTAAAAAAAAAAAAAAAAAAAAGGTGCCGGAACTCACACATATCATACAACCCGCCTTGCCTACCCTACAAGGTTCCATCCAGAAAAGGTGCCGGAACTCCGTTCTGGGCATTCTATGAGGAAAAAAAGCCCTGGCTACTGCTATTTTTTCCTAACATAAATTCTAAATGATTAGATACCAGGTCAATTCCCATCTACCTACTGAAATAAAGTTATATAAAATAACATAGCACAAGAAAAGTGAAAGTTGCTGCCAAACCATGAGTAATATTGATTAGATCCAATTGCATTATTTAGACCCTTCTGGTTCCCGCCCTCCTATGATTTGCCAATGAGAGATAAAGTACAAATGGAACCCTGAATTAATAGTTTAATATCATAAACACAGTTGAACCCAGTTCCATCTTCAAAGGAAATTGTTGCACCAAAAAGAGCAGGCAAGAATGATGGCTTGGAAAGGAAAGCACCACTGCTGGTTCACCCTAAATCCATTTAAGGTTAAGATGGCAAATACTGTATATGTCAACATAAAGAGGTGAAGCTGTAGAGAAGATTGGAGTAGCATTGCAAAGCTAAAGAAAGGCAACTATTAATTAGGAGTGACAGATAAATAGAAACCCATTTAGGATCAACAAAGTTTATTATATTTCATCATTGCTTTATTATACTTTCAGACTGTCAGAGAAGAAAAGTTCTCAAGTTGAATTAGGCAGGATTAAAAGATAAAAATGTGCCACAGGAACAGTACACAATAAAAGCTCTGAATACCATAAACAGGAGAGGGTAAATATTCAAAAAGCTATTCCAGCACTCCCAAGCTGGAGCTTCGTACAGCTTTAGAAAAATGCCCCTTTCTGTGAGTAATTAACTTTTGTAGGCTGATTTGCAAGGCTGTCTTGTCACTCATATGCAGCCAAATACAGATGCACAAATCTGACTATGTAAATAACATAAATTGCAAAATGTTTCCTTAGCTAGAATGTTTAATTTAGTTAATCAAACCTATTTGATTTTATTAGATTTTGGATTTTTAAAAACGGATCAAAATCCTCAACTAAATACTCACAAGTCTCATAATATTGAAGACACATAAGACTATATTTAAATTTCTTCCACTAAAATCAAACTTGAAAATGCTCCGTTATGGATTTCCTGCATCCCTTTTTTTTTAGATTTATTTTTGTTTACAATATCTGCAGTTAAAAAAAATAGTAAAACTATAGGTTTCAACAGGTAAAGACCCTTTGGAACATTAGCTAAATTAAACTAGAAAGTTTCAAAGTCTTTTTCACTAAGATCTGTTTTGCCTAATATAAAAACCACAATTTTAACCACATAGCAGAAGTAGCAGCATCAATGGTTTGACGGTTTTATTGATTGTAATATAAGCCACCTAGAATCCATAGAGTAAGTGCTATACATCTGTATGCAATAAATAAATGAATATGTATATAATTCCTCCTTTGGGCAGGGTTTTGAATAAGAAGACAACCAAGATTCCTTCCAGATTTAGGATTTTATGTATTTAGATTCCATTTTTTTATGTATATATTGTAAAATCTGGTCCTTTACATTTTCAGTCTTCTGTCCCAGACTGAAGCTGCGCTTTCCTTTGAAATACTGCATTGAAGCAATTACAAAGAATTCAGATGCTACAAGAGGTTTCCAGCTGCAGACAGTCATTAACTAGACCATATCAAAATTGCAATGTCACGTGATGTGTCGTGACGTATCATGACGTTTTTCCCATTGCTGGCAATGGGGTGGGTGCAGTTTTGGTGTGACGCATCCGGCCTGTGGGCCAGCAGTTTGACACCCCTGAACTAGACTGACATTGCATCTAAGGGGATAAAAAAGAAAGCATCTATAGGTAGACCTAAATTAACAACTGCAGTTGGAAATAGCAACTCCAACACCAAGTGATGCAGTCTTTAAAACATCCAGTGACCATTCCTCTGCAGTTGTTAAATGAGTCTTCTGTGATCATCATGTGACTATGACTTGCATGTTCCTCCCATGTTCTTGTCAGAAGCTGGCTAATCATGTGATGGTAGGACATTGTGACTATCATAAATGCACACCAGTTACCAAGCACCTGAACTATAATAACACAGGTGTGCTGTAGCTAATGTATGTTTGAATAGTCACTAAATAAGGGGGTCATTAACTGAGGACTATCTATACCAGGAGTGTCAAACTGGCAGCCCATGGGCTGGATGTGTCACATGCAGGCCACGCCCACCCCAGCTCTGCAAAGGCAAAAACTATTACAATACATCACAATACGTAATTTGACACAATCGAGTTTGACACCCGTGATCTGTACTGTCACCCAAATTGGTCAGTGGTTATTATGTGTAGAAAGCAATGATGAATTATCAGTAAGTCCAACTACAGTATAATTCATGGATATTTCCACATCCTGCTTTTACGTGAAGACACAGAACTGCAGAGATCTAGTTCCCTTCCAACATGTGGCAGATTCTATACCAAGATAATTAACTAAGGATGTTAATTTCCTCTGTTTGTCATTGGCTTCTTTAGTGTCATTTCAATTATTTACTGCAATTTTATGCAAGCTTTTTTAAATAAAAGAAATCCCAGACAATATAAAAACCCACTACAAAACCCAACAGAAGGACAGTTGAACCTCCATCCTATCTTTTAGTAAAAACACTGAGCTTTTTTTTTGTATAAAATTTTATTGATTTTTATAATTATAAATAACAAAAGAGAGAAAAATCACATTAAAGCAACTCAACTGAATAAAAAACGTTTACAACTTTTTCAATCACAGGAACAAAACATTAAGTTAACTGGGTATTGCTCTGCGGCACCCCACCACCACATCCCCCTCCTTCTTTCTCCCTACCTCTCTGTCCACCCACCATCTCTACCCCCACTCTCTCCTCCCCCTCATACCACCTCCCTACTTCCCTCAACCTTCACTCCTCAATCACATCCCCTCCAGATGTGGTACAAGGTGCCGCAGAGCAACCCATCCTTTATCAAATATCATGTTACAGTTGAGAAGATTATAGAAACCCCTCCACCCCCACCCCCGACTTCCCAAAGTGAATATAGGGTAAAAAAAAACACAAGAAAACCCACTAAACTACACCAAGATATTATATAAATCCTATTAAAAATTTAACTACATTTTTCAATCCAACATATAAATATTTAGCTATATACTAAATAGAATTTCTTAATTGATATTTCCTTTGTATATAATCTATCCATTTTTTCCAGTCCAACATATATTTTTCATTTGAATGGTCCTTCAAATATGTGGATATTTTAGCCATTTCTGCCAAATTAATAACTTTTAAAGTCCATTCTTCTATAGATGGTAATTCTGGCGTCTTCCAATATTGTCCCACCAACAATCTTGCCGCTGTAATCAAGTTCAAAATTAAATTCGTCTCTATGGTGGTACAGTCTTTTATAATACCTAACAAAAACAACTGTGGTAAAAATTCAATACACTTTTTCAATATATTTTGAAGTATCCACCATATTTTTATCCAAAAAGCCTTAATTTTTCTACAAGTCCACCATACATGAAAATAAGTAGCATCCATAGATTCACATCTCCAACACTTAGGTTGTATATTCGGGTACATAGATGATAATTTTTTCGGGTCTAAATGCCATCTATAAAACATTTTATAAAAATTCTCTCTTAAATGTTGCGCTTGTGTAAATCTTACATTTTTAACCCAAATCCTCTCCCATGTTTCCATCATAATTGGTTGTCCAAAATTATGTTCCCACTTAATCATACAGTCCTTAACTAATTCAGTTTCAGAATCAATTTCAATTAATGCATTATATAGTCTTTTAATATGCATAGGCCTTTGATCTCTAACTTGTTTAATACGTAATTTGACACAATCGAGTTTGACACCCGTGATCTGTACTGTCACCCAAATTGGTCAGTGGTTATTATGTGTAGAAAGCAATGATGAATTATCAGTAAGTCCAACTACAGTATAATTCATGGATATTTCCACATCCTGCTTTTACGTAAAGACACAGAACTGCAGAGATCTAGTTCCCCTCCAACATGTGGCAGATTCTATACCAAGATAATTAACTAAGGATGTTAATTTCCTCTGTTTGTCATTGGCTTCTTTAGTGTCATTTCAATTATTTACTGCAATTTTATGCAAGCTTTTTTAAATAAAAGAAATCCCAGACAATATAAAAACCCACCACAAAACCCAACAGAAGGACAGTTGAACCTCCATCCTATCTTTCAGTAAAAACACTGAGCTTTTAATCCCAGCCTTCAGGTGGAATATTTGACTAGAAAGAAGAAATATCTGTATATCAGGGAATTCTTATACATCATATATTGTTTTTCAGAGCAAGTTCATAGCAAATTTCATAGCAAACACCCAGGAACTATGCTATCATTTTAACAAAGTAGTTGAAAGACATATTTAATTATTAGCATCATGAAAATACAAAATCAGAAAAATCATGAAAAAACAAAAATAGAAAATCCCTTCATCCTAATGGTATATGGATATCCTCCTCCCATGCTGAAAATGTTATGTTTTAATAAAGGCACCCTATGAACATGATCCAACTTCACTGTCAGAAACCATCTTCCATATTTTATAACATTAGCAAAGCAACATAAAAGAAGCCTCCATTTTTAAATATATTTTAAAAAATAACCTTGAGGTTTCAATGGAAGTTACTCTGCTGAAAGGAATCTATCTCTATTATCCATCAGAGAAAATTGTTTTGTAGACTTCGTTCTTTTTTCTTTCTTTTCATGTCGCATGGAGGTTTCCACAGAGGTCCTTTGAAAAGAAACTATTGTCCAATGTTCATACTACCTAAACTGCTAACCTCCAAACTAAAGTTAGACATTCAAATTGAGATAATAACTATTTTTATTCACAAATGGCTGAGTAGGTGGCAAGGGGTTCTTTGTGAAATCTGACTTCTTGCCCATCTAGCCTAGCATTGTTCCTTGTAACTGGCAGTGCCTCTCTGGACAATTTGGCAGGAAAGGGCCTTTTTTTTATATCCTAGCATCCCTGGTGCCAAGAACAGATATCTCTTGCAAAGAGAGCAGTGGCAACTTTCATGGCTTTATGGCCTACCTCAGAATTATGATGAACATAATGTTCATATGTTTGGCTGTTAACATCAAGCTAGGATACAACCTTTTTTTTCCTGTGGCATTTTAGTTTTCTGTCCAGGAAGATGCCTGAGTCCTACTAATCTGCTCCAAGCATACAATCTGTTGCCTTCATTCTAAATCTAAATTTTCCACATATGGTTACTAAAGTTTGAATTGGCCCTAAGGACTAGTTCATAGCTACATGTACATGTCTTGGATAGTGCAGCTTCAGATGGTGCCTTGTGAATGGCCAGCATCCATCACATTCTATAGATAAAAGAATTACAACAGCATCCTCATCCCTCAAAAGCTCAGACATATGGAATTCATCAATGTTTCATCACATGCGGCTATGATTCCTCAGGTAGTAATTCCCTGATAAGCCATCTAGTTACAGAAAAGGCTTTCCTTTCCAACAGCCTGCTCATGGCAAAGGGAATCACACAATTGAATGTGTGGACATGGATGGAAAGATATGTGAACATCATCTCTACAAAAGTCATGTTCCCCTCCATGTGGATACTAATGCAATATTAACTTGGAAGGCTGAATCAGTTTCACAGAAAGATAAAAAGGAAGGATTCCCCCGCTCTTCTTAATGGAGGTAAAGAATCTATCTATCTATCTATCTATCTATCTATCTATCTATATATCTATATATCTATCTTTCATCTACTGCTCATTTCAGTCACAGAGCAGTCAGTGCACTTCCATTTAAAACTTTGGACTCCATTCATATCTAAATTGGTCCCCTCATATCCTCCTTAACTGAGAATTGTATTTCTTGATAGGATCAACTCACTATTTTAGATCAGTGGGCTCACCAATTTTTTGAGAAATGTACTTTTTGCCTTTCAGCAGCCTTGCTACATTTTATTATCTTTCATCTCAGTTTGGAGAAGAGTTGACCCTAGTCCCAAATCTTGCATACTTTTTCCAAGCTGATTCCAGTTAAGGATAATGTCTCTCAACTATTATTTGCCTCTTGGAGATGATATCTTTTATATCCCCTTTGTATGAGATTGTGGCTTCTAATTCCTTGCCATATGCTATTTTGAATTTTATCTTTCAGTGGTTTATTAGGAGTCATCTTTGCCTTTGTTATTAAGGGGGAAATCCAGTATTTGAAATGGATTGTGAAAGGGGGTAAAGGAAAAATTGTGCTAAAATCAATTTAGTGGTGGGATTTTATAAATAGTTGTCCTGGGTCTGCAACTCTAAATATTTGTACTGGCTTTTTAAATTTGAGCAGCTTGTACTGCAGTTGTTTTATGGAAGTCTTATTAACAGTTGAGGAAATAATTCTGTCTTACAGGACACCACCTGTTGCATATAGATGAACTTGCAGATGGACATTCCAGCTCTCATAATCCAGACAGCCACATTTAGTGCATGTAATCCACCAAAAGCTGTTACCTTGTGGCACAGTGGTTACAATGCAGTATTGCAGGCTGACTCTGCTCACTGTCAGCAGTTCAATCCTGACCTGCTCATGGTTGACTCAGTCTTCCATCCTTCTGAGGTTGTTAAATGAGGACCCAGATTGTTGGAGGCAATATGCTATATTGTAAACCACTTAGAGAATGCTGTAAAGCACTGTGAAGCAGTATATAAGTCTAAGTGCCATTGCTATTGCTATCCCATTCCCTAGAACTCTTATTTTGCTACCAAAGGGAGCTCTATGAGGTAGGACTGTTTTTGTGTTCCATTTATAAGATACACTACTTTTGAGTGGCAGGAACTAATATAGGAAAAGTTGGAGTTTCACAGCAGTTGCCTTGCTAAGAATGTAGCTCTCACCAAGAAGCTAAGAGACCACAGGGAAAAGAAAGAACTGATTCATTGTCAGTTTTATAGGACTCCACGATGAACTCAGATTGATAAGGTGCAGCATTGGATAAATCATAATGTAAATAAAAGGACTATTTTTCATGGGTTGTATTTACAATGGTGGTAGCACGCTATATTTTCCAGGGAAATATATGTTCTTGTCAGAAAACATCAGGAGAAGTAAATGAGTTTGCATCACATGAGTAGACTTAAATGCCAGACTGAAATTTAGTAAACGACTTTGTACTGTCTGTTTTTCCTCATTAAAAGGGGAACGTTTGTCTCTGTCCTTTGACACAGTTAATAAAATGTCTGGGTCCTATTCTTTGGACTCCTCCAATCATGCTTTGATTTAAAAAAAAAACCTAGTTCCTCTGAAGAGAACGATCCTCACGGAAAAGGAAATGATGTTCTTATAAACATATTCTGTATGATCTATAGCCAATACATTAGGATCAGGGGCAAGATCAAGATTAGGGCTAGGGTTACTTTGCTGCAATCTGTAATAAGTATGCTCTTACTTTGAGGTCTTCACTGAAAAAAAGCAAGCATGAACTTTGTTAATATACATATTTACTTCTTACTTCCATTCCAGGAAATAAGAATACTATCTTAACTTCAGCTATAATTTGAATGTAATTTATTCTCCTTCTCCAAAACATGATACCTATTCTCATTTATTGAATCACTTCTAGATTATATATATCTATATTTATATTTACTTCTAGATTATATAGCTCACTCACCCCCATAGAGAATGTGAAAGATTGTGCAGGATCCTTAGTTTAATTAGTAGAGTAAAAAGCTCATTTTGATCATTTTATCTCTTTCATATTTTCTATTAAATGTTATAAAATTTTAAATTGTATTTATCATTTAATATAAAGCTATATTAATCTTTCTTAAAACAGAAAACAAGCCAAAACAGATTATATATATATAATCGACTTCGACTTCATCGAAACGTCGCCAAGACACTTCAAATTCTACGTGGGAGAAAACCCGAAGAACCAAAGACCTACATACAAACATCCGCGAAAACCTCAGAAAATATATATATATATATATATATATATATATAATGTAAAGTTATGAGATTATAAGAAATTACTTGCCTACACTTCATTAGGCCTCTTCTTCCTAGAATTAATAACCAATCCTGTTTTAAAATATATCTCTTTATGTCATGTTGCAATTAATGACTGCTGCTACTTACTAACTCCATTTTCTACATATAAATCTAGCCACATTCAAGATTATATTAGAAAGGGCAGGAATTTTTGCATTTGACCACATTTATGGCTTGGGTCAAGTTACTTTGACAAAAGCTGTCTGAAATGATAGGATATTGTTCTTGTGCAGAGGGTTGGACTAGAAAACCTCCCATTTTAACCTTCTGTTAAACTGATCTGCTGGAATATCTCCAGAGCTACAGGAAGAGAGAGACCTCACTTGCAGATTCACCTTATTCTTCTAGGGCCCTGCGCTTCTAGGAAACTTTTTCAGATAGATTAAACAATCTCTAGATTAGAAACAGAGAAAAGATAGAATGGAGTCGGCAGGCAGCATATTTACATTTTCCTTATCATTCCATTCTTGATAATCATCTTTGCTTTCACTATGTCCATACATCAGTTCATACATTGCCTTTTGTTCTTTTCACTTCTTTCTTTTTGAGGATCTCCTCAGCTTCAGCCAAATAAGGCTCTCCATCTTTCCATTCCTCTCAATCCACTCACTCTTCCTTTTTACATTTGTGTTGCCATTTGATTCTCATTCTTTCTTTCTGATCAAATGACCTCAATGTGGTTTGCATGTTTTTCTCTCTTTTTTTCTTTTACACTTCTTTGTGGCATCAAACAAGCTGTTCATGTTTCCAGTTGGTGTATCTTTGTACACATTTCTGAAATCTTGTAGCATAATTCTTTTTACTCTGATCCAACCCTTACCATCTTCCTTCCTTATATCAACTTTCCATTCATTCCATTGCAAAATAAATCCTTCTTCCAATACTTTTTTGTACAAGATTTATACTTTCTCTTTCTGCAATCACTTTATTTTCACTTGTTCTTTTCATTTCTTTCCTTTTCATGCATGATCATTTTTTCCAAAGATCCCCTTTTGATACTACCAAAAAAATGTCCCAAAAGTGATTTCAAAAAGGCAAATGGACTTCCTTGTTTTTACTTGAAGACATTTCACTTCTCACCCAAGAAGCTTCATCAGTCCTAACTAAATGGAAAGGCATTTATACCATTTGTAGTCAACCTGTTGTTAACACTCTGAGGGTGGTTGGAACTACCTGGGGATTAATCTGTGTCCTCAGAATCACTTGAATAACAATGCAGAAAAGTGTGGAACCATATTGGGACCTGCTGAAAGGGCTGCATTGTAAACAGGAGGTAAGTGGTGTTGTATCCTTCCCCTTCTGCTTAGAGAGGGCTATCCAGTTTTAACATAGAAAGTCCAGATGATTTTTTAAAGGCACTTTTGGGACAACTATGACCTATGAATGACTTAATTCTTCCATAGAAACTACCAAAATTGCTTTGACCCACATATAGAATGTGTATTGTATTCTTCGTTATAAGGTTTTCATCAGAAACAATAAATCAAATCAGTCACACTTTGCTTTCATTCCCTTTCCATTTGTATACTTGAACAGACCGCAGAAATTAATCCATGGATATTTAATCCATATATTGACATTTAGGTAAACAAATAGCACACAGTGGCCATTTTCATTAATTCTTGGATCTCCAAATGCTCTCTTCTTTCATTGCTGCCCATCCATTCATATTATCTAGCATAGTCTTCCTCCCCTGGATTATTCAGACTCTTCCCCTAAAACACATTCCTGGTTGTTCCATTATCACCATCACTGGAATGTAAAAAGCAGATCTTGTCAACCTATCATTTCATTTTTACATGGACCCACAACCTACCTAGCTGACTGTGAGAGGATGGCTATGGAAACAAAAACGCCATGCTATTTCTTCTCACTTCCTGTCTCCTGAAAGCTTGAGAAGGGTCATTCTCTTTAAAAGGAATTCTGCTATGTTTAAAAAAAAAAAAGAGCTGGTTTGCTTGTGGAAAGAATGGGGCAAAATTTCTAAGTGTCAGAAGCTGGGGAGAGGGGGGCGGGGGGGAGAGAAAATTAAAACGATGATAGACAGCAAGAGAAATAAAGGAAGGGAAGAGAAATAGATTGTGGGAGGCCATGGAGTTTTGCTATAGCCACCAATGTATCTGTGTGTGCTCTACACAGGTCTGCTGAAAAAAAAAAACGTGTCTGCAGCAGAGGCGTAGAAGAAAAGGAAGTCCTTGGTAGCCCAAGAGGAGCTTCAAGAGGATCTTAGTTGTATCAGACATATCCTGTCTAGGTATGGGAGGGAGAAGCAACGGCTCAGCTTAGGTGGTACCAAAGTAAGCACAAATGGGGAAAATACTTCCCTTCGACCGGTGAGAGCGCACAGGGTCGGCCTCCTCCGGGTCCCGTCAGCAAAACAATGTCATCTGGCGGGTCCTAGGGGGAGGGCCTTCTCTGTTGTGGCACCCACCCTCTGGAACCAACTGCCTCCTGAAGTCCGTGCTTCTCCCACCCTCCCGGCCTTCCGAAAGAATCTTAAAACCTATGTTTGCTGGCAGGCCTGGGGATGATTGTGGGTTGTTGTGTGAATGATGAATGTGTTTTTATTTTTTAATGCTTTTTTAAAAATTTGGACTTAGATTGAATATTGTTTTATATATGCTGTAAGCCGCTCCGAGTCTTCGGAGAGGAGCGGCATATAAGTCCAAATAATAAATAATAAGTAAATAATAAAATTCCATGCAGGTTACAGGCCAGCAGAAAAACCAAGTAACCATGGGCTATGTTCCTAGAGAATGGATCAAGCTCATCAAAAAAAAAAAAAGGCAAGGGAATTTGATTAATCTTCACTTTTTTGGAGACCAGTATAATGAAGACTTAGCAGGTTTAGTAGGAAATCCTCAAGAGGTATGCTTATAGTCAACCAAGGTCAGCCAGTGTTAACAGTTCACCATACCAGCAGTAGCCACCCACAAAAGAGAGACAAATGCAGGCGAGTTCAACAGAGTGCAGTGGGAGAGTTAAAGATGGCTGGTAGAAGGGACAAGACCAAGAATGCTGAGAGATGATTGGACAGCAGCAATGAAAGGCAGCTTAAGGCAACCAGGAAGTGTCTGCCATAACACCAATAGCAGCAGGAATGTCCCCAGCCAAACAAACCAAAATGGATTTTCAAAAAAGGTGAAACTGGACCTAATGCCTATGGGAGGTAGAGGCAGAGCCAGTGTTAGAAAGTGTGACATTAGTGGTAGCATCAAACAACACTAACAGCAATTCTAATTTTTCAATACTCGCAGCATGAATCAATCCAAATAAACAGGGTAGCCAAGGGAGAGGTAGTTGATAGGATGTAAAATTGGTCTATAGGAGAGTTAAGGCAGAACTGAATCTGGCAGAGACTGTAGACTACAAGTAGGAATAATAGAGGACTATAAATAGAAAGTAAAGATAGAAACCAGATAGTTAGAACTTAGAAACCTATAAGAAAAATAGTAAAATAGAAGTTAGAGTAGAGATGAATAAAGAATATAGCTTAGAAAAAAATATATAGCCTGTAGAAATAGTAGACAAAGGATAGAGACACCGATTGTAAATTAGAAAAAAAAATAGGTGGTTTTTCTTTGCAATGAAAAAGCACTTTTTTAAATAAAATACTTTCAAGCCAGAATTGATGTGTGCACACCCTGCTTGAGATCCGTACCAACCTTGAAACCTAGGTAATGACACCCATTCATACTTTATGGCATACATTGTCGCTCTTTGATTCAAAATTAAACCTATACCTTCACTTCCCTGTATGTATTTATCATTGGGAGATGTGGCCACAAATCTTTTCCAGCAGAGCAGCCTACAGCTGCCACCTCTTCTCATCATCCTTGCCAGCACTTGAAATCTCAGCAGAGTAGAACAGCTGCACTGGCTTATGGACAAATCTAATTTTGGAAATACACATGCACGCTCATGTCCGCTCATCAGCCCTTCCTTCTTTCATCCTTTGGGAAAATGTTCACACTTTATTACCATACTCTAAAGACAGAAGGCATGTTTCCTCTTCTTCCTCCCTCCCTCTCTCCCTATTTTTCTTTCCCTTCCTTTAATTTGGGAAGAGATGGGGAGATGGCTCTGATGGTGACTGTTAAAAATGCCTGGATGGCAATTGGGGCATTAATTTATTGTTGTCGCTTGGGGTTTTTTTTTTTTGGTGTGTGTGTGTGTGTGTGTGTGTGTGTGTGTGTGTGTGTGTGTATGTCAACGCTGTGACAATGGATGTCCACGCTCTGACAACTGAGATTCAGCAGCCATTTTACCTTTGTTTTTAATGTGCCTTTTTTGTTCTTTTAGAGTTCAGATGTTGAAAGGGGGATGGGGTAAATGCTTGAGGGTTTAGCTAGCCATGACAATGCAGAAGTGTGGGAACTCAAGGACATTGTCTGATAAGCTTTTGGTGGGCTGAGGAACCGGAGAGAAAAGCTCGCATTTTGCGCTAATTGGGGAATGTGCTTTATGACAGCTTTTGTGGGGTGAGAATTACAACTTGTTACTTTGTATCTGGGGGGAGGAAATCTCAGTCTTGGGTTCAACTATGTAAGTGCCAATACTTTGTTTCCTGAATAAAATGTTCTTTGAGGAAGAAATTATTGCCTTGAAGTTCTTTTAATATATATATGTGTATGTATAATAAAATAATATATAAAAATAATAGCATTATTTTATTGAGGCATCTAAAGTTTTCACTTGTAACCTGTCCAACACATTTTAAGTTGGGAAGGCTATATAAGCTGTAAAATAAATAAAATACTTAGAATGGAGCTGTGTCTCTGTTCTTCCTTCTATTCCAAGTCCGACAAATGAGAGACATTTTCTTACATCTGAGCATAGTGTTTCTTCCATCAGCATACACAGTACATCAGTATAACAGTTTGGATAAATCCTTAGTAGGACATAAAAAGAATAGTCCAGATTACCAGGCTATTTCTGACACATACAACATTCCCTACTAATGGTAAACACAATATTAGCCAGTGAGGTCCAGTAATAACCAAAGTTCAATCTTCTACCGACTATGCTCACACTATATTTCACAGGTTGGCCTCTCCAGTCTACAGACTGCCTTTCATACTTGGTTTTGTGCCTGGGCATGGGGTCTAGAAGTGTGATAAAGCCTGTCTCTTGATTTTGTTGATGGTTATTGACTTTGTGATGCTTGTTTGCTATGTGTTTTGATTTTTATCTACTTTATTTTAAGCTGCCCAAAGTCATTTTTGTGAAATGGGTGGTTATCAAAATCAAATAAATACAGGTGATCCTCATCTAAAAATTCCCTTCTTTAATGACCATTTGCGTTTATGAGAGGGAGGCGGAAGTAACTTTGCAATTAATCCTCACATTTCTGACATTCACATGCTAGTTATGCTCTATTTCTAGTTTGCTCCCCAGAATGATAAATATTCTTATATATGTATTCTAATAACTGCAAATTCTTAGATCAAATATTAATAGAGTTAAATACAATCCTGAGAGTTTCTTAATAATATATTTCTCAAATATATGCCTTTGCTGTCTCCTCAGTTACTAATGAATTAGAGTTATGTGGATTCTATTGAATAGAGATAACTAAATCCTCTCTGTGTAATAATAAGTCATTTAGTGTTAGAGGAGTTCCAGAGTCACTAACTCAGGGGGCTGATCTGGATCAATTATTGATTTTGGATAATCCATGGTAGAGGAAGAGGTCTCAGAGAACTTTCAAAGCATTTGATTTAGCATCAGTCTTTTTTTTTTTTCCCTCGCAGACCTATCCAGAGAAAAACTACAGTATTTGTGGAACACGTAGAGTTATTTTGAACTAAAATAGACCAATGCCAATAAGGGGAAAGTAGTTTGAAAAAGTCTTCCTTCCACCTTCCATCCTGGTTTTTAATACAACCCAAAGTTTAGCACATGTTTTGTTATTTGTTCAAACAAAAGACAGACACATCACCTTTGTTATAAATCTGATATTAAAAAAATTACAAATAACCGTTACCATAAATTGCCCATATTTGCAATGCTGTATTTTCTCTAAGTCATCCATCATGCTTTCTTGCTCAATAAATTAGGGCTACCAACAGCGTAAATGCTTCGTTCACCATTTCTAAACCTTTTAGACTAAATGAAATGTACAGGTGTCAGGTTCACAGAAGGAACTTTCCTCCCTTTTACCTACATCCATCTTCACTTTATTGGTTTACATAGAGTAGTTTATGTCCACCTTTTTACAAATGTAATTAAAATGTTTGCACATATGTTAAACAACAAACCACAAAATATATTAAGCAATAACACTGCATTTGAAATAGGAACATTAAAATAAAATCCAGCAGGCATAAAACTAACAATAGTATGAATTCTCTCTGCTGGCTAATCCAGTAAAAGGGAGGCATATTGTTTTGCTGTCAAGCAGTTCTTAATGTTGAAAAGTTGCAATTTTACAGGAAGCTGAGCAGGTTGATCTCATGGTCTGTACTAATCTCACTTCTCTGCATGTCAACATGAGTAAACATATTGATTCCAGACACAAATACCTTCCCCCATTCTATTTCAAGGCAAGTTTCTCTCTTGTATGAAAATCTGGTGAGACAATTTTTGTTTTCCCCAATTAAGCATGAAATGTCAAAACTTCCCTGCAGGAACTTTCTAGTATAGTTGTATTAATTATGCCCTTTAATCAATTCTAATTTTACTGCATGTTTCCCCTTCTAAAGCTGATCTTATTGATGGCTTAATTAAAACGATTCACTGCACATTCCTGAAAGAGCTATTTTAAATTATCCAGAAGGAAGGAAGTGAATTAAATCCATAGGTCACGTTTTAAAAAATAATAATTCCAGAGCCCCAAACTCAATGCATTTTAGGAGATCTTATGTATACACACTCATACGTGTTTATAAATAACACTAATCTATCTGTTGATATGTGCATATGAACGGTTTCATTTCTGTCTAATGTTGGCACTGATTTCAGATTTCCCACATTTTTATAATTCTTATAATTCCCAGGAATCATTTAGTTCTTCTAAATCTAAATTAATCTTATACATTCTTATATACTATATTCACATAATGGAAGCCAAATTTCTGTGATCGATTCTTTGTTTTGGGGAAAGTGAATTAAACTAAACATCTTCATTTGTTTGATTCTTCAAAAGAATTCCAAATTAAGCATAGCAAAACATTTTAGGTCATTCATCTAGCAACCATTATTTGCTTTAGCCTTTCCCTATCTGATGTTCTTCAGCTGCATTAAATTTCAACTTCCATAATATCTCCGTTGGCCAATGCAGAAGAACTAAGAGGTGACTTTGGTGCAGTCAGTCTTTCTCAGCCCAATTTACCAACAGAGTTGCTTTTGCAGAGATAAAATTGTTGGAATATTCATGAGCAGGAAGAGTCATGTGGTAACTCAGTCAGCCAATGTGAAGAAAGTGCTACTGAGTCTATGCAAAAAGGGTATTGAGTTAGAAGCTGAATTTTCAGTCTCAGGTTTGTCTCTGTATCTCTCTGTAAGAAGTCTTCATTGAGCTATGTTGCTGTAAAGAAGAATGTATGGTATTGTAAATATTTTGATATAAATATAAAGAAGTTATTTTGAATCAGCTAAATGCAGTCAACTGTGAGAGCTTCTGATTTATTTTTTCACCAATAGAGAAATTAAAATTCTCTAACAGGTTATGGGCCCAGAGCTTACTAAGGACTGCATTGTAATTTAAAGCTGGAAGAAATTGCCTGTGTTTAGAAAGTATAAGAACAAGGCAGAATAAGCAGAATGGCTGCAATGGAATTTAAGGAAAGCTCTGTGCCTCGTTTGGGTCAGAAGAATTACATTGTGTGGGCTGCAAAAATGGAATGTTTGCTGAAAGCTAAAGAGCTGTGGTATATCATAGAAGATCCACCACAAGTGTTTGTAGCTGCTGATCAGAAAAATCATGATCAAGCAATGGCTTATCTCATCTTGAATTTAGATGATGAACAATTTCTAAATGTTGCAAATTTAAAGACTGCAAAGGAGATTTGGTTGAAGTTGAGAGCTGTGCACGTGAATATTTCTGCATGCAACATAGTGCAATTGTCAAGAAAACTTTACAGGGCCTGTTTGCAACCAGGTGAATCTGTGGAACAGCATTTAAATAAAATGCAAAGTTTATTTTTGGACTTAGAACAATGTGGGATTAAATTCCCTGAGTCCCAGAAGGTTTTATTGGTGTTGAACAGTTTAGATAAAACCTGGGACACAGTTTCTGCAATATTTGAGTGTAAAGAAGAGCAAGACTTAAATTTTGAGACTTTAAAGGCATGTTTGCTTAATGAAGAAGAAAAGCAACATTTTAGGAACAGCCAGAGGAGGAGAAATTCCTGAGGAGGGGGTCCAGACTTAAAGTCTCCGGAGAAGAAACAAGCAGATGGGACCAAGTTGCATCAAAAGAGAGATTTTGCAAGCAGAGGGCTCAGCAAGAAAAGAATTGCTACATTTGTGGAGCAAACACACATCTGAAAAGGAACTGTTTGCAGAGGAACAATTTGCAGCGAAGGACATTTATGCAAGCAAAAAAGACTGATTTGCAAAAGGAACATTTTGGTGTTGCAAAAGTTTGTTATAGCAACAACAGAGACAAGTGGCTAATAGATAGTGGGGCAAGTCAAACAATTGTTAATGACTCTGAATTATTTTACAGGTTTGTTCCAGTAGCACAAGAAGCTGTGGCTTTGGCAAATGGCCAGAAAGCAAAAGTCATTGGAAGAGGTGATGTAAAAAATTCCATATTTGGAATCAAAGTTTACCAATGTGCTTTGTGTACCTGAGATGGAACATAATTTGTTAAGTGTGTCTAATTTACATAAACAAGGTTTTGAGATCATTTTTTTGAATATTAAGTGTCTCATCAAAAGGAATGGGAATATTTGTGCAGAAGGCATAAAGAAAGATAATCTATATGTATTGCAGAGACAAAAGGTTCAATGTTCCCATATATTTAAGAATGTTGCAGAGCACGATTCATGTGTTCATCTTCTGCATAGAAGATTTGGCCATGCAAGCTTTAAGGTTTTGCAGCAAATGCAAGAGTTTGCAGAAGGGCTAAATTTGAAGGGATGCAAAACATATTTGGACTTTGCAGTATGCAAAGCATCAAAGTCAAAGGCATTCCCAGTTAGTAAATATAGTACAAGACAAACAAAAAGTGCCCTAGAGCTGGTCCATGGCAGATCTGGTGGGAACTATGCAAGCCAGTTTGGGAGGAGCAAAATATGCACTGGTAATTGTTGATGATTATAGCAGGTATTCGTTTTGCTACTTTCTTAGAGGTAAGACAGAGGTGCTACAACAATTCAAACAGTGGGTAAGTTTTATAGAGAGAAGGTACAGACAGCAAGTGTGTCAGTTGCAAACTGACAGAGGTACTGAATTTATGTAACTAAATTCCGACAATGGTTGGGGCAGTTGGGGATAAGACACAGACATACAAATCCTTACACAGCAGCAGAGAACGTTGTAGCTGAAAGAAGGAATGGTGTTTTGCAAACAATGAAAGATTCATTATTAGAGGATTCTGGTATGAGCAGGTCATATTGGGGAGAAGCCATATTGACTGCCAATTATATAGTTAACAGGCTGTGGAGTTCCTCCATTAATAATACTCCATATGCCATTCTATATGGGAGAAAGCCATCACTGGCACATTTGAGAATTTTTGGAAGTACTGCATAGGTACATATTCTGAAAGCAATCAGAAGAAAGGGACAGCAAAAGGCAAGAAAGCTCAGGTTTGTGGGCTATGAGCCAGGGTCAAAAGGATATCGCTTTAGCGATGGAAGTAAAAGAATTGTAATTTCAAGGTCTGCTAATTTTGCAGAACAAAATTGGGACAGAATTAATGCAAATTCTGGGTATGTCTCACTTAATCACGATGATGTATTTAATGACAATAACTCATCTAGTGATGGAAAAATGATTATTGAAGATGTCAATGTTCAAGGAGGAGAGGCTGAACAAGACATAAAACCAGAAAGACTTGAGACACAGGAGCAGTTAATACCACATAGGTCAGAGCGATGTAATAAAGGAATTCCGCCTGACAGGTATTCTGCCAGCAAGGTAAAGGTTTGCAATGTGTGGTATGAGCCAAGAAGTTATAAAGAAGTGTTGGCATTACCAAAAGCTGAACAAGAAAGATGGAAGGAGGCCATGGATAAAGAGATGAAATCCATGGGAGACCATAAAGTATTTAAATCAGTGACTTTGCGACAGAGAACCAAAGCTGTGGGTTGTAAGTGGGTATATAAGAAAAAGGTATTGCCAAATAATGATGTACAGTGTAAGGCCAGGTTAGTGGCACAAGGTTTTTCACAATTAAATAATTTAGGAGAAATAAAAAATTATCTCGGTGTAGAGATACAGAAAAATGAAAAAGGTGGTTATATTCTCAAAGGAGAAAAATTATTGGAGAAATATAATATGAAAGATTGCAATACTGCTCCCACACCCATAAGTACGGATTTTTATAATAGTTTAAGTGCAGACAAAGGTGAAAGCTGTGATCAAGAGATATATCACTCAGCAATAGGGAATTTGTTATATCACAATGGTCCAGACCAGATATAGCTTGCGCAATAAGCATTTTGAGTCGTTTTACTGCTGCACCTACAAAGTTACATTGGATGGGTGTAAAAAGGGTTCTCAGATATTTAAAGGGAACCATAAATTTGGGTCTTCAAATACAGATTACTGAGGAATTGAAATTAAAGTGTTATGTCGATAGTGACTATGCAAATCACATAAACACAAGGAAATCAAATTCTGGAATTATAATATTGTTTGGAGGGACTCTGATTGGATGGAAGTCCAGAAAACAAACAACTGTTGCTATTTCAACAGCGGAAGCAGAGTTTATTGCTTTATCTGAATTGTGTTCTGAAGTAACATGGTATGTACAGTTGTTGCAAGATTTAAATATTAATGTAAAAGAATCTGTAAAGGTATTTGAAGACAATGCTGCCTGTATAAAAATGGCAACTGGTGACAGGGTGAAGAACAGAAGTAAACATGTAGACATTAAGTATTGTAATGTCAGGGAAGCTGTAAAAAGAAAATTGATTAGTTTACATCATTGTTCTTCTGAGGATAATTTGGCAGACATGATGACTAAACCATTGGGTAGTGTTCACTATGGAGAATGTATTAAGTCAATAGGTCTGATGTCTCTTCCTGTCATGAAGGGAGGAGTGTTGGAATATTCATGAGCAGGAAGAGTCATGTGGTAACTCAGTCAGCCAATGTGAAGAAAGTGCTACTGAGTCTGTGCAAAAAGGGTATTGAGTTAGAAGCTGAATTTTCAGTCTCAGTTTTTTCTCTGTATCTTTCTGTAAGAAGTATTCATTGAGCTATGTTGCTGTAAAGAAGAATGTATGGTATTGTAAATATTTTGATATAAATATAAAGAAGTTATTTTGAATCAGCTAAATGCAGTCAACTGTGAGAGCTTCTGATTTATTTTTTCACCAATAGAGAAATTAAAATTCTCTAACAAAAATGAAGATAAATTCCCTTTGTAAAATGCCATGAGAAGAAAGATAGAAATCTGATACCTAATTAATATTTATTTATTTGTAGCATATCGAACAAATAAAGTGTCAGATTGAGACCAAGGAGACACAGATTCAAATTCACCCATAGTCACACTGGGTGACTGGATAGTTATAATCATCAACGCAATCAACCTTACAAGTTCATGGGGTAGAAGAGCACTATGTAGAATGCTTTGGAGTACTTTAACAAAGTATGTGACATTGGAGCCATTTATAGTCTGAAATTTACCCCTTTAAATAAAGATGAATGTAGGAATGTCTGTGTCAAGCACAATCTAATTTGTTTTTGCCAGTTATGGTTTGCTGGCTGTTGTGGGTGTCTCTAGACCAGCTTGGGAAATGTCAGAGGATGAGGAGGAGCAACCAGGCCCCTCTGGGTGCTTTCCCCTCCCGGCAGCAGAGACAGACAGGGAGGAGATTTGCATGCAGTCTGGGTCAGACTCTCAAAGCGGAGAGTCAGACTTGGAACAGGAAAATATATGGCTTGATCCGAGATTCCGAAGGTTTGATAGGCGGAGGTTTCAGTTACGTGGAAAAAGGAAGCCATGGGGGAAGTGACGTATCGGAAACTATATTAGAAGGTGAAGGAGGGACTAATTCTTTGTCACGAGCAACGTTACTATCAAGGAGTAGCCTGATACCTTGAGCAGTTCGTTTGAACTCAGTTTTCTGGTGTTTTTGGAATGTACGGAAGATTAATGAGGTCTTGAACAACCTGAGAGATAAAGAGTGAGTTATTGGAAGGGGGGAGAGCATGTTTAAGCTGAATGTAAATAAATCAGATTTGGCCGTTCCGCAAACAAAATGCCAGCAGCTTGCTTTGAAGTGAATATCTTGAACTGTGTTAAATAAAACTCTTAAAGAAATATTCCTGTGGACTTTACTAAGCTGAGAAGGGCCAGATACAACAGATTGCTCGTGACCAAAAAGAAAATTAGTCCGAGCTTTCAGTACTGCGCAAGTCCAGTGACATCATGGAGCAGCTTCTAGCTGATAATCCTGCTCTGTATCAACTAGTTCAAGGTCTCCAGCTACAAATTGGCAATTTGCAGCAGCAGATTCAGCAAGCTGCAGTAGCCCCAGCCCCAGCTCCAGCCCCCCCTCCCAGAAGAAGCAGGTGTTATTTAGCATTGCCTGATAAGTTTACTGGAGAGCGTAGTAAATTTCCAGCTTTTTTAAACCAATGCAGAACATTCATTGCTTCAACTCCAGCAGATTTCCAGCTTGATGAGACTAAAGTGGCTTTTATTTTAAGTTTGCTCTCTGGTCCAGCTGCTGATTGGTCATCTCCTCTGATAGACGGACAAGATCCTGTCCTGCGCAATTATGCAGGATTCTGCCAGCTGATGGAAAGAGAATTTGCTGACCCTCTTCGTAGACAAAATGCCACCAGGCGGATACGAGAGCTACGTCAAGGATCGCGCTGCGTAGTGGAATATATATCAGATTTTCGCCGCCTAGCTCAAGAAATTAATTGGAATGAAGAGGCTCTCATGGAAATCTTTCAAGATGGCCTGTCTTCCCAGATCTTGAATGAATTTAGACATACTGTAATGCCCACGACCCTGGATGCCTTATATCAACATTGTTTGACTATTGAGGCGCAAACGCAAGCCACGGATGCCCGCCTGGTCAAACAGATGATTCCAGTCACCGGAAGTGCCAAGCCAGTTCCTGCACCACGCAGAGGATTCCAGACCCTACCTATCACTCCACCCATCCCGGCACCCAGATGTATTTTCCAACCACTGCCGGCTTACACTGAGAGGCGTCCTGTACCCATGGCCAGAGATGAGCCCATGGATCTGGGTGCAGCCAGATCTCGATTGACCGAGGCTGAGAAGGCAAGACGGAGAGCTGAGGGATTGTGCCTGTACTGTGGAGAGATGGGTCACTTCGTCATGGCCTGCCCCCAGAAACGACGTGGTACGGCAGGTCCTACTCCTGTTCCAGCTCGGCCTCCCACTCAGCAGTTTCAAGCCACCTTGCCGGGAAACGGCCAGAGCCCGGCCTAATGGAAACGTTGGGTCGGGCAGGCGCCAAACCCAGTTCCAGTTCCGCAGACGAAGACCCCGGTCCTCCGAGACATTTGATCCTAGCAACCAATATATTTCTGGGAAACCATGCACAGGGCATTCCGGCACACGCCTTGTTGGATTCTGGAGCCACCACTAATTTCATGGATGAAGCTTTCGCTCGTCAGCATGCCATACCTTTGTGCTCCATTAAGCCGCCTATGTTGGTTGAGACAATCGATGGTCGTGAGTTGTTGTCTGGACCGATCAAGTTTATGACCCAGCCCATACGCCTGGTCATAGGACAACATGAAGAAGCCATCCAATTCTATGTTACCAAGGGACTTCATTTCCCCTTAGTTCTCGGCCTAGCCTGGTTGAGAACCCATGATCCTTGTGTGGTGTGGTCCCAGAACTTTGTTTCATTTCCCAGTTTGCAATGCGTAGACCACGTACGCCAATTTTGCGCAGCCCAGCTACCATCCCACCCTGACATCACCTTGCCGGCCGACCTAGCGGACTTTGC
The DNA here is from genome assembly GCA_034064705.1 of Bothrops alternatus. Lineage (NCBI taxonomy): Eukaryota > Metazoa > Chordata > Lepidosauria > Squamata > Viperidae > Bothrops > Bothrops alternatus. The sequence continues at coordinate 3,421,136 of JARGCV010000116.1, read as the reverse complement.
AGATATATTCAGTGAGAAAGAGTCAGACCAATTGCCTCCACATAGACCATATGACTGTGCCATTGATTTGCTGCCAAATGCCAAGCTTCCAGGGGGACGCCTTTACTCCATGTCAGAACCCGAGTTGGCCGCATTAAAAGACTTTGTGGATCAAAACTTGGCCAGGGGTTTCATTCGTCCCTCTTCCTCGCCTCTGTCAGCTCCTGTGTTATTCGTGAAGAAGAAAACCGGAGATTTACGCCTATGCTGTGACTATCGCAAGCTCAATGCCATCACGGTGCGTAACCGGTACCCTCTGCCTTTGATTCCTGATCTCATGGACCGTCTCCGATCAGCGGCCATCTTCACCAAGATAGATCTACGGGGTGCTTACAACCTGGTTCGCATCCGAGAGGTGGACGAGTGGAAGACTGCGTTTGGGACCAGGTATGGTCATTTTGAGTATACAGTCATGCCCTTTGGACTCACCAATGCTCCGGCCGTCTTTCAACATTTCATGAATGACATCTTCCGGGATTTATTAGATCAATTCGTGGTGGTTTACCTCTATGACATCCTGGTCTACTCCCCGTCACGAGCAACTCATCTCCAGCATCTCCGGCAAGTTCTGCAACGCTTGAGAGAGCATCACCTTTACGCCAAGTTAGAGAAATGTCAATTCTATCAAACCACCATTGAGTTTCTGGGACATGTGATTTCTCCACAAGGCATCGCCATGGATCCTGGCAAGGTTGAGGCCTTGCAAACCTGGCAACCACCGTGTAAAGCAAAAGATGTCCAAAGACTTTTGGGATTTGCGAACTATTACCGGACATTCATTCCGAGATTTTCTACCTTGACTGCGCCCCTTACTCGACTGTTACAGAAAGGCATTAAGTTCCAGTGGGGTGATGCCGAGCAACAGGCGTTTCAGACCCTCAAAAAGGCTTTTGTTCAAGAACCCATTCTCAAGTATCCAGATCCTTGTCGTCCCTTTGTAGTGGAGGCCGACGCCTCAGATGTTGCTGTAGGGGCCGTGCTTCTTCAAACACGCCAAGATGGCGGCCCCCTGTTCCCGTGTGCTTATTACTCCAGGAAACTGAGTCCCTCCGAACGCCATTATACCATTTGGGAGAAGGAGCTATTGGCTATCAAAACTGCTTTTGAGACCTGGAGACACCACCTGGAAGGAGCCCGCTATCAAGTTGAAGTTCGGACTGACCATAAAAACTTGGAATTTCTGCAATCTGCCAGGAAATTGAATCAACGTCAGATCCGTTGGTCTTTGTTCTTCGCTCGATTCAACTTCAAAGTCACCTACATTCCAAAAGGGTACAACAAAAGAGCAGATGCCTTGTCCCGTAAACCAGAGTATCTACAGATCAAGGACCCCTTGCCGCTTCGAACCATTCTGCCTGTCGAATCGATCGCAGCCGTGCACGATCCGGTAGATCTACGATGACAGATTCGGGAAGCACAACAACTAGATGACTTTGTGACACAGAGGAAGCAAGAGGTGGGTCCCGGCTCACCTTGGACCTTGTCCGAGGGTCTATTACGCTTCCGCGACCTGTTATATGTTCCAGCAGGCCCACTCCGTGGTCTCATTCTGACTCAATGCCATGATAACCCTGCGGCGGGTCATTTTGGTCTCTTTAAGACTCTCCACTTAGTGTCTCGGACTTTTTGGTGGCCCAGACTTCGCCATGATGTTTATTCTTATGTGAATTCCTGTGTACGGTGCCGTCAGGCAAAACATGCCACAGGAGCCCCTCCGGGATTGTTACAGCCATTGCCCACGCCGGAGAAACCCTGGGGGGCTATTTCCATGGACTTCTTGACTTGTCTACCTGTTTCTGCCGGCTACACCGTTGTCTTTGTAGTGGTAGACATGTTGACCAAGATGGCACATTTCATTCCTTGCCGAAGAATACCGACAGCCAAGGTCACTGCTCAGCTGTTCATTCAACATATCTTTCGGCTACACGGTTTACCTGACAAAATAGTGTCCGACCGAGGGACCCAGTTCACCTCAGCGTTCTGGAGAGAACTCATGTCTGCGCTTCAAGTCCAAGTTAATCTAGCCTCCACGCATCACCCAGAGACTGATGGGGGTACAGAGAAAGTGATTGGCATCCTGGAGCAGTATTTGCGTTGTTTCATCAACGACCAACAGAACGATTGGTCCAAATATCTCTCCGTGGCCGAATTCGCTTTCAACAACTCTCAGCACACTTCCACTCAGACCACTCCGTTTTTTGCCAACTACGGCTATCATCCCAGATTTTTCCCACTCACGCTCCTTGATTCTCCAGTTCCAGTTGCAGAGGACTATTTATCCGAGCTCCAGTCAGTCCAAGAGATGGTTAAGCAGCACTTGACTAAGGCCAAGGAAGACTACAAGAGGGTTGCAGACCGCTCTCGTCGCGACACGCCGCCGTTAGCTGTTGGAGATCGGGTTTGGCTCTCCACCAAGTATTTGTTTCCAGGGAGAATTCACCGCAAGCTTGACCAACGTTCCCTGGGTCCTTTTCCTGTGGAGACGGTCATCAATCCGGTGACCTATCGTTTGACTTTGCCTAGGTCTCTTCGTGTACATCCCGTGTTTCATCGCTCCTTGCTTGTTCCTGTCTACCCTGATTCTCCGCTTCGACCTCCTGATCCGGGCCCGACAGCTCGCCGTGCTCAAGTTCCTGTTTCCCGGTTGGAGGTGTCCGGCATCCGAGATTCCCGATGGCTCAACGACCACTTCCAATATTTGGTTGATTGGACAGGGGGTGGGCCAGACGCTTGCTGTTGGGTCGATGCTCATGCTATTGAGGCTCCTGGGTTAATTTGGGATTTTCATGCTGCGTTTCCCTACAAACCACATCCCCTGCGACGGACCCGAGGGACGGGGCCTGCGGGGGGGGATAGTGTTGTGGGTGTCTCTAGACCAGCTTGGGAAATGTCAGAGGATGAGGAGGAGCAACCAGGCCCCTCTGGGTGCTTTCCCCTCCCGGCAGCAGAGACAGACAGGGAGGAGATTTGCATGCAGTCTGGGTCAGACTCTCAAAGCGGAGAGTCAGACTTGGAACAGGAAAATATATGGCTTGATCCGAGATTCCGAAGGTTTGATAGGCGGAGGTTTCAGTTACGTGGAAAAAGGAAGCCATGGGGGAAGTGACGTATCGGAAACTATATTAGAAGGTGAAGGAGGGACTAATTCTTTGTCACGAGCAATGTTAATATCAAGGAGTAGCCTGATACCTTGAGGAGTTCGTTTGAACTCAGTTTTCTGGTGTTTTTGGAATGTACGGAAGATTAACGAGGTCTTGAACAACCTGAGAGATAAAGAGTGAGTTATTGGAAGGGGGGAGAGCATGTTTAAGCTGAATGTAAATAAATCAGATTTGGCCGTTCCGCAAACAAAATGCCAGCAGCTTGCTTTGAAGTGAATATCTTGAACTGTGTTAAATAAAACTCTTAAAGAAATATTCCTGTGGACTTTACTAAGCTGAGAAGGGCCAGATACAACACTGGCTATGGAAGAAAAAACAGATAAGCTACTAGAGGAAGAAGAAGCAGTAAAAATCACATCTGAATGTTATGCAGTTATGTCCTCCCTCTTTTCTACACACACACACACACACACACACACACACACACACACACACTGCAACTTCATGGCTTTCTGAATGTCATGATGTCATCACCTCTCCAGATTCAAGCCCACTGTATAAGCCATTGATCCTAACAGAGAGAAAAAAAGTACAGTTTCTCTAATGGGGACATGGTTGCAAAAAACAGTACACAAATAATCTATTGTGTGGTGCATTTAAGAATGGCAAGGTTAAAGCTTCCAAGAGAGGTTTTTGAAAGCCTTAACAATCATGTATTATTATGGCATCATCTAAACATCCTGTATTACACTCATTTCTCAAAAAAACATGACATTCCAGAATATGAAGCCTTAATAACCCCCTATTTATCCTGCCACTAAATTTTTTAGTCAGGTGGAAATTGCAACCATTTTCTTTGTTGTTGTTGTTGTTTTGCAAACTATCAATGTGTGTTTAACAAGGGGAAAGGAGACTGAAATGTACAGTGAATAGTTTGAATTTATTTAATTTTGTCTTTATTTTCTTCAACCTGATAATCACATGTAGATAGCTTTGTTTTGCTTTGTTTTGTGTATCTATTTCATTGACAAATTAAAATCATATGAGTTTCAATCAACTATTTGAATGCTTCAATTAATTACATGGTGTTCTGTATGGATATATATGAGCAAGGACAAGGGCTGGAGGTCAAATGATAAATTATGTATCTTGATACCTTGATGCAAATACACAACTTAGATATTTCTCTCAGACATTTGGAGACAAGTGCATAAAGGAGGATTTACATCATGATGTCACTAAGCACATATCATTTTTGCAATATCATGGTTTGTAGCGAACACTGATGTTTTATTGTTTTTGGCTTGCTTTTAAAATTTGCAGCCCAATAAATGTCCATTCAAACGTAAGTCCCCATAGTAAATAATAATTAAATTTGAAGCCTTAAGTAAGTTTCAACAGAAGGATAAAAGTTACAAATTTGTTTTGTTTTTCTTAAAGAATGCTCCCACTGAATTATGTTACAAACTGATATTAATAATACAGTTATGGGAGTTCTGAATGGATAGTTCTTAGTACTATGTTAATGTGGCTTCCTCCTTTTGTAGTAATAGTGATGATGGTGATAAAAGCAGGAGATAGAATTGGAATTGCAGAATAAAAGCTTCCTCTGAATAGCAACAGCCACCATTAACTCTTATTAGCTACTGAAGATTTTTTGTTGATATCGACTTCTCATTGCATAGCTTCTATATAACTCCTAATCAGAACTACTCTGAATATGTAGGAACACTTTCTCAGTGAATTTACAAAATGTATACAAGGCAAAGTTGATACTATTTATTGCTTAAATAATGCTACTTGCCATGTCAAGAATGTTGATGTTAAAGAGCCAACAAGTTAAAGAGGAAGGAATGTTTCTCTCCTATGTTTTTCATAATGGTACTTAAAAATAAATAATGGAAAGTAAATACTTTTGGAGAGTTTGGGGACTAATCTAAATACAAAAGCCTTTGAACAAATTGTTTCCTTCATCTCATGGCACAATTCCAAAGCATCAGAAGGAGTCACTTCTGATTTTTTCATAGGAGCCAGCAGAAGACCCGTGTTGGATTTTTCTCTTTGTTGGAAACTTGGAGTGGGGATAAAACCATTTGTCTTCCTAGTAAACAAAAATCATTATGATAAGTTCTTATCAGACAGGCTGTATTTCCTGATGCACTTTAGTCCATCCAGGTGGGGAATTATTATTTTTTCCACCCAGGTCTTTTCCCTTCAGCCACTCTAGGAAAACAGAAAAGAAGGTACTTTGAATCTTCCTATCCAAAGCCAAGAAATAGCAAACCTTTAGTTTAGCAAAGCTTATGCCAGTCCTGAAAAACAAAGGGAACTAGGTTACCATTTATTCTTGCAAATGAAATCAAATCCATAGATAGTACTGTAAAAAGAAATGAATTGAGAAAAGGAAAATAGAAGGAAAACAAGGAAAATTTATAATCAGAGAGAGAGAGAGAGAGAGAGAGGGAGAGAGAGAGAGAGAGAGAGAGAGAGAGAGAGAGAGAGAGAGAGAGAGAGAGAGAGAGAGAGAGAGAGAGAGAGAGAGAGAGAGAGAGAGAGAGAGAGAGAGAGAGAGAGAGAGAGAGAGAGAATTCCAGGTAAAATCAATGCAGTTAGCAGAGTTAAGCAAATTATTTTCATCTTGAATAAGGTTCATTGCAGAGAGGGTGACTGGAGAGACATATTTTGGACTTCGTGTTTAAATTTTCGTAGGCAAGGCTTTCTTTTGCTATGCACTTCTCAGTTTTGTACATTCTAGATGATAAGTCAAAGCCAACCTCTCATTCCTTTTGGAGAGGCAATTCTTCATTGATGATGTTCTAGACATAAATAGCAAATCAGAAACTAGCTAGGTTTTTAACTCAGTTTTCTAAAACTCTTGATGGAATTAGAAAAGTGCATTTTCCAACTCCTGCTTTATTTAAATCAGAATACTCTTCTGTAAAATAAAAATTCTATCTCTTCAGGCACCTTCACATAGGATCCATTTATCCAATGCCTTAAAGGCTCTGAACTGCCATATCCAAAGTAATCTCTCTCTGTGTCTGTCTGTCTTCCTTAGAGAGAGAAATCTAATCTATCCAATGTGTCCTAGCACAAAGTCTAAAACTGTAGACTTAATGAAAGCTATTAACAAGATGAAAGTAAAAATGTTGTTGGGATTAGAAGCCATCAAATTGACAGAATCCTAACTGTTTCTTTGAACGGAATAGAATTCAATTCACAAAATAAAGTTTTTCTTTGTCCCTTAAGTGGATTCCAAAATCTGTACCAGATAAGTGGAACAGAGTGATCTATGCTTGAGATTCCTTCAAATGGGGAGAAAGTTGTAATAGCCACTCCTATTTGAAAAGCAGAAGAGCAACTTGGAATCCAACCCAATGTCTTACATTAAAAGAAAATATTTGTTCATAAGGATGTACAAGTTTCTCGAGCCATAGATTGTACATTTTAGTTCTTGGACTTCCGAGTTCGTTGCAGAACAGTGTCTTGGCCCATGTTGGTTTTGTTCTAGAGACATAGGGCCCATAACTGGCTTAAATCTTCAAAGTAAAAAATCAACCTGATTTTGAGTGAGGATTCCCAAGTCTTTTATGGGATTGTAACCTTATACTGTATCTCTTTATTTAAATTCCCTTCTCCCTGAAAAATGTTGTTCAAAATTTTTGACACTCCAAGAGGGTTCTGGGGGCCACTTAGAGTTGTCCATTTCTAGGTCATACTGACTAAGTATCAATTCTATAAGATAGACCAAGTTAATAAATTAATATCATATAGATCAGGTTTTCTTTTATTGTAGCAGATATAGTAACAGAATCTTGCAAGTCTGAATGTGCTTCCTCTCCCTCAGTTTATTTTCATGTGAACTGGGGAGATCCCTGTCTGAGACATTTACTCAAATTAGTTTTTTGGACTGGGTTCAAACCATGCTTGTCTGATCATTGCTTTGGTTTTGGCTCTTCCTGCTGTCCTTCAAAGCTATTCCCTATGTCATCTACCCTAACAAAGCTTATCTATGAGTTTCATTTGTGAGTTATCTTTTGTCCTATTCATAGACCCCAGGGACTGAAATGCAAACCTTCTGTATGGAAAGCACATGCTCTTCAAGTGAGCTACCAGCCATGAAATTGATAAATTTTGCTGTCCAATTAAATATTTCACATGCTGGGCTATAGTATATCTTAAAAGTATAGTATATAGTATATCTTAAAAGTGTGGAAAGTAAAAGGAGCTTAATGAATATTATCTTTTTTTACAGCTGTATGGGTGATCAAACTAATCCATTATAGTTTGAACATTTCACATACACCCATTTCCATGCATACACATTTAATTTTTCATACTTGTTTAGCCTTCTCAGATGTTTCACTCATTCTTACAATCAGTGACAACATGACTTCTAGGAGAATTACATGTTTTGCTATGTTTTACCATTATTGCACTGAGATCAAAATATTGTTTGACAATTTATTACATGATATCTGATTTATTCAATGCTTGTGTCCTTTGCTCTTGTGAACATATTGCTTTGATGTGTCCCATCAAAGGGTGAATAGAGAGGCATCTAATCTTAGAGGGGGAAAATCAGTGACTGGTTCTCAGGAAGCAGAGAGGCTAGACCAGGGTGTTCAGAGTAATTTATTTCCAGCTACACATACAACACGATCATGTCCACTTTCAGATGTCTTTCTTCAAACAAATAAAAAAAATCCCCAAAGAATGTACCATTTCTTATAAGGAAGACATTTAAACCTTCTTATCATTTTTAGTTGCCCACTTCTGCATTTTTTCCAGTTCCATTATACCCTTTTTCATTTCTTTATTTCATCTACCACTCTTACTTAAGTTCTATTGATTAAAAACATTCTAATGATCTACAACTTGAACTGGAACTTGATCTCCAACATTCCCTCAACTATTTTCATTTAAAATATCACACTTTAAAATCTCAGTCTTCTAGTTAATCAGGACTCAAACAGGTTATCACTATTTTTCTTAAAACAAAGACTACCATTGCAACACTAATGCTCAATTAGTTGTCCATAACATAAACACACATTTGAGATAAACCATGGAGAAAAAAATCTTTAAAAGGTCATCTGATTTAATATAGAACCTTCCATATTTAGAATCTATTGGAAACTTTAAAATATACAGAACAGTTTAACCATCAAAGCTATTCTGTCTCTGTTTAAATTAATATTCTTGAATAAAAGAACTTCAAAGACCATAAAATTGTAAATGTTCTACAACTTGAAGGCCTATGGCATTATATATATTGGATGGTATCAATAATATATATTTATATGTTATATATTTGTGATATATAGGTCTTTGGTTCTTCGGGTTTTCTCCCACGTAGAATTTGAAGTATATATATATGTTTTTTATTTAAATTGCTAACAAAGAATAAGGTAGAACTGGGATAGCTATTTCGAGTTTCTTAACTCTCTTCAGCCAGAACTTACCCTTCTGAGATTCGAACCTGGGCTGTCTGCATGTTAGGCATTTGTTCCTGCGGATGGCTCTGGGTTGAGCTCAAACAGGTAAAAGAAAGAAAGATTTCTTTCTCCCATATTTGGGTTTACAGGGTGCAATTTAAAAAAGAAACACTCGATATACATCTCTTCCCTCCCTGATACTGCTAACAAAGTGAAACAGAGCCTGTGGCCTAGAGGTTAATACAACTGCCTAACATGCAGACAGCCCAGGTTCGAATCTCAGAAGGGTAAGTTCTGGCTGAAGAGAGTTAAGAAACTCGAAATAGCTATCCCAGTTCTCCCTTATTCTTTGTTAGCAATTTAAATAAAAAACATATATATATATTTGTTCCTGCGGATGGCTCTGGGTTGAGCTGAAACAGGTAAAAGAAAGAAAGATTTCTTTCTCCCATATTTGGGTTTACAGGGTGCAATTTAAAAAAGAAACACTCGATATACATATATATATATGTAGGTCTTTGGTTCTTCGGGTTTTCTCCCACATAGAATTTGAAGTGTCTGGGCGACGTTTCGATGAAGTCTCATTCGTCATCTCCAGGCTGGTGCTTTTGGCTTCTGCTTCTAGGAGCAATGTGTGGTCGTAACTGTTTCTTCCTTTTAACTGCCAGTGGGGGTTTGAACTGATTGGCTGGGAGCTTGGCTATGTTCTGATTGGGTGGAGGTGTGTTCTGATTGGTTAGGGGCTTGGCTGTGCTCTGATTGGCTGGGGGGTTGGCTGTGTTCTGATTGGCTGGGGGAGTGTTCTGTTTGGGTGGGGGCTTTGTTGTGCTGGAGAGGTTCAAAGTGGCCAATGATGCAGCTGTGGTCTGGCTCCTGGTCTGTGGTCATGCCTCATCATCGGTGTGGGTTTGGGTTTGCTTTTTGCGTGGATGTGTGGTGCTGGCATCCTGTGTGGTTCTGGTGTCATTCTTTGTGTTAGGGATTCGCCTGTCAATAAGGGCGGGTTTCCAAATGGCTGGTAGGCGGGAGGTATCATCTCGTTTGTTCATGCTGTGAGGGCGTTTTTCTATCTCGATGGCTTCTCTGATTATTCTGTTATTAAAGTGTTCAGTTTTGGCAATAGTTCTGGTCTTTTTGAAATCAATTTCATGTGTTGGACCAGGGAAGAAGTTGGTTCCTCTTTTTTGACTGAGTGTTTGTGTTCTTCAATGCATGCACTTATTCTTCTGCCACCTTAAACCCCTCCAATCCATACATGAAGCAAACTGACACCCACCATGAAGATGAGGCACGACCATGAACGCGAAGCCAAACAGCTATGCAGCTCACCATCTCTAATCCCCCTGTAACTCAGACTAACCTTGTCACAACAAATCCCCCACCCAAACAGAACACTCCCCCAGCCAATCAGAGCACAGCCAACCCCCCATCCAATCAGAGCACAGCCAAGCTCCTAACCAATCAGAACACACCTCCACCCAATCAGAACACAGCCGAGCTCCCAGCCAATCAGTTCAAACACCCACTGGCAGTTAAAAGGAAGAAACAGCTACAATCACACATTGCTCCTAGAAGCACGAAGCCGAAAGCACCAGCCTGAAGATAACGAATGGGACTTCGTTGAAACGTCGCCAAGACACTTCAAATTCTATGTGGGAGAAAACCCGAAGAACCAAAGACCTACATACAAACACCCGCAAAAACCTGAGCTAAAATTTGCATTTATCCCATATATTATGCATATTGTGGGTCATGCCACCATCACCACCACCACCCAAACTTTATCTTTTGGGCCATTAATCACTTTTTAGCAGTGTATCTGTGTGTGTGTGTGTGTGTGTGTGTGTGTGTGTGTGTGTTACTTGTGACTTGCAGGCTATTCCAAATCAAAAACCCTTCCATATGATGTATAATTTTATTAGCATCACACAACCACCATCACCTTTAGTAAAGTGGTGCCTTGTTTTCTCCAGCTGTTTTTCTTGGCTTTGCGGAACATCAAAGGAGCCGTCTGTTTCCAACCTTCACTGAAGGTTTAGCTCAAACATGCCTTCAGTATATTTGGCTGAAGGGCTGCAGCAAATAGCAGACCATTTCTAAGCATCAATGGCAGTGCTTTGCAAAAACCATTTCCACTGAAACAAAGTGGCCAATTGAGGCACATTAACCCAGTATTTAATTACACTGAGAAAGAGAAATGTACAGCTGCTGATACACATATACAAACAGAGAGAGGGGGGAGAGGGAGGGAGGGAAGGAGAGAGAGAGAGAGAGAGAGAGAGAGAGAGAGAGAGAGAGAGAGAGAGAGAGAGAGAGAGAGAGCGAGCATTAGTTTTTGCCTGCAAATTCCTTCCCTATCAGGACATCTCAGAGAGGCTAAGGGTGTCTTGATGGCAGCCATCACCATGCATAAAGCAAAGGATAGAGCTTTGATCTCAGGAGAGAGAGAGTATATGCATGCAATGACTCAGCAGTTAAGAAGCTGAGCTTGTCAACTGGAAAGCCCCAAATGCCATGTGATGGGGCCAGTTTCTATTCCTGTCCCAGGTCCTGCCCACCTAGCAGTTCAAAAGCATGAAAATGTGAGTGGATAAATAGGTACCACTTTGGAGGGAAGGTAACAGCATTCTATGTTTCACCACATGCTCTGCACTGTGGTGTGATGTCATGCTGGCCACCTGTGTGTGTGTGTGTGTGTTTGTGTGTGTGTATTCTAGTGGTAGATCTACTATAACTCACTGAGGGTTTTTGTTTGTTTAAGATAATGTATTTTCATATAGAGTCTTATTTTATTTTTCTCTTTCTTTATGTGTGTATGTTTTACTACTATGTGTCTGTTTCTATTATCTTAGCAATTCAGATGTTACAGTCTGCTGGTATTTAAAATGTGTACCTCCCTCTCATTAGTTGTGATAATGTATTTAAGCAAAGTCAATCATATTAAGAGAAATCATAATAGAAGAAAACTAAGAAAATTCATATATATATCAGCTATTTATTAATGAAACACGGTATCATCTATTCTGTCATGCAGCAAACTCCTGGTGTCAGCTTATTATTCATCCTACAAGACTTTCAAATGTGATCCATTTTAGCTGGAAATGTGAAGGACTGCCAGTTCCGTTCGCCTAATTTCTTACATGTTCAAGGCTAAGTTTTTATAAAATCCTGCTTACTGAATGCTCAATTGGGGGCAAATCTACATTTCTGCCCAGCCTATGGCCAGTATGAGACTATCCCACTTTTACTCTCAGCCCAGTATAGATTCATCCAACATTGATGTTTTCCCATTTCACTTTAAAATTGCTGTTTTCCAGCCTGAGCCATCTGATGCCCAGTGCTCCAGTGGTGGCACCAATTGGCTGCAATGCCTGGCATGGCCCCCTCTCCTCCAGAAAATGTTCACTGCCCTCTGAAGCCGGACTCCTATGCTCTCCACTAGTGTGCGTATGCACGCCTGTGTGGTTGAATGGCCCAGTAAGTCAACCAACTTTCCCCACTCCCAGCTGGTTAGACTCCATTCAGCCTTTAAATCTCCTTGTTCCACCCTTTCAGTTTCTGCCCAGCCTTGTTAAATTATGTACTCTTTACTTTCCTATCCCCTGCCTACAGCACCGTGAAGCTTCCTTTTCCTTTAAAAGAAAAAATAATAATCGTAAGTTGCAATGTAAGGATGTTGTTACTTTGTTTCTACAGTATGAAGCTGAATTTGTCATGTGGGAACAAACCCTAAAAAGAAAAGTCCACCTGAATCAGCTAGCCTGCAATAGTTTGGAAAGTCAAGAAGTAGCAAAGCAAACCAACTAGGTCCTATGCTGGCCGCAGTCCAAGCTGAACATCACTGAAATTCAAACTTGAATTTCAGACGTTGGCTGAAGAAATAGCCAGAAATAGCTCAGAGGACAAGTAGCTTTGACAGCTGAATGGAACTAAGCCAATTTCCATTATACAGGTAGGCCTCATCTTACTTAATAAAGTAAGATGAAGACTATCTTATTTAGTCCTTAATTGGACCTTGCCCAAGAAAGTTCTGAGTCGTGACAGTCTTAAAATCTAGTCCATCATATGACCCACCATCTTTTTTTTCTGGCACGGGAATCGTAAAGAGCTTGCTGTGGTCATTAGACAAATCAATGGTTCATTATGGATGCAGTTTTGCCCAAAACCAGAAATACAAACCATTTTCATCATCAAGACCCATATGTGTGAAGACAAACAAGTACAACCCTGATTCAATAGAATTCATTCACACTGTTGAGATTATTTATTTATTTGTGCAATTTATCCACTAACAGAGATAGTACATGTAGCGTAACCTAATGATAATTAGACACGCCTGAACTTTCAAGAGGTTCACCTTTTTCAGCTGTACACAAATAATGTAAAACTATTCTCTGAAAATGTTTTGTTCCTCCAAGAGCCATGAAAATATATATATATCACTTTGATTTTTGACTCTGTGCTTGTGCCTTCAATACTTTGACAACAATCTTCTGTTCCTCAATAAGGAATGCTCGCTTGATTCTGTCGCGAACACATTTAGCATATATCGAACCTCCATAGGCTCTACTAACGTGTTTCTTTGTTTTGGAAAGTCTCATAAGAACTTTTGGTCGAACAGCGCGGACACCACGAAGTCTTCCTGGGCACACACCACATGCAGACTTTGGTGCCTTCCCAACTTTCTTAGTATAAAGATAAACAATCCTATTACCAGGTGTCCTGGACAGTCTGGTCTTGTTAGAGGCTGTATTGTAGGACAGCCTACGCCGGTATGTCAGACGTTGGACCATTTTCAGTGTCTTAAGTGGACACTTGCACCGGAAGAGAAATAAGGCGGTAGAGCCATGAATATATTAAGAACAGCTGACAATGTCTACTTCATACAAAGAAAATTTGTATAAAATATTTTATAGATGGCATCTTCCACCAGTAAGACTAGCAAGAATGTTTAAAAATATGTCAGATAGATGTTGGAAATGTAAACATAATATAGGCTCGTATTATCATATTTGGTGGACATGTGGGAAGGCAAAGGTTTATTGGAAAAATATACATATGTGGTTAGAAAAAATATTGAATGAACAGGTTGATTTTAAACCTGAACTCTTTTTATTAGGCATTATACCTGAAAAGACTAATAAGCAGAAATTATATTTAATTTTACATATCACTACAGCAGCAAGAATAATTTTTGCACAACACTGGAAAAATGAAGCTTTGCCACAAGAGGAAGAAATAATCAGGAAGATCTTGGAATGTGCAGAAATGGACAGATTAACCATGAGGCTAAAAGACAAAGAAGATACAGACCATTACCAAATTTGGAACTTATTTTATACTTGGTTAGAGAAAAGAAGCAAGGATTAGGAATTGAATATGTATTAGTTTAGCAAATTTCAGACAACTTGTTGATTGGAAAAATTTGCATATATGGGGGGGGAAAACTAATAAAAAAGATATATAAAAAAAGAATATATTAAGAACAATTAACATCTTTTTCACTGGCCCTTATAATGACTAAAAATAAATGCAAGATGGGCAGTGTTTTTTAGACTTGTTTATCTTTTGCCAAAACAGTTATTGTATAAGAATGGTGGGGGGAAATTGGGGGGGGGCAGAATTAAACAAAAATTTCAAGAAACTTTTAACAATTTTAATTCAGCAGAAGGAAAAAATCCATTATTTTATTAAATTTAATTAATTTATAAACACAGGGTTCATTGAATTCAATCCTGCATCTCGAGATCTTTTCTACTGTAGGTCCATTAAGCTTATAGGATTCAATTTCATCTCTTAAACTCATAAAAGCCTCATCAAGATGGAAATAAAATGTAGTTTTGAACTTGCTAATGAAGGGAAAAAATATTAACACTTCAGAACATTTGAATTTATTGATAATCTCTGCCAGCCCACTTTAAAGGATATCTTCTGCATTTAAGGCAAATTTATAATTAGAGGCTAATTGTATTAAGAGCCATTTGGGGCAAATAATTGACAATGCCTTTCATCCGTGATAATTAAGGATATTTATGTTGGTGAGGTCCTTTCATTTTTAAGAGAGAACATTATTTTCAAACCCTTGTCACATATTGCTATTGAGATTCTGCGGTATTTTTCAGATACCATTTTTCACAGATGTCAATGGCAGCTGAATGAAACCATGGAACAATTCTTCAACTAACTTCTTGATGCCATATTTTATTTGTTTTATAATTTAGGTTGTTTATTATAATCTACTTTTGTAGCACGGCTCTGTGAGAGGTATATTGTTTGCTGCAACTGCATTTGTTGTCTCTGTAGATTATTCTCCCTTCTTAACATTAGTATGGTCACTGATCCAAACAAGAATGTTTTTGATGAAAAGGCAATAATAAAGATAATTTGGATACTACCATTTGCAGTGCAATTTTCAGAGGGATCTAGGGCAGTGGAACCGAGCTATTTGTTGTCATCTTCACCTTTCAGAATTTAGCAGTCATGTGCTCTATCCCCTGAACTTACAGTAAGATTTAATAACAGGACTATAAGTGTCCATGATTTGATTTTGGAGAAGCAAGGCCAATTAGGCATGTAATGATAAGAATTGCTTGCAAGAAGCAGATGGAGTAAATGGCTGCTTGTTTTTTGTCTGCTTCAGTTTTGTATGCAGTCAGAACTAAAGCTCAGAGAGTGATAGCTGTTGGGATAATAACGTCCTATGCATCTATTTCCCTGTCCCTTTGCTCTCAGTAACCTATGGATGCATCAATAAGCTTGATAGAGAAGATATTACAACCCCCCCTCCCCAGGATTATTTTGAGATGGAGCCAATAGTGTTCTATAAATTTATTTATTTGATTTCTATAGCCACCCATTTCAACAAGTGAGTTTAAGCATCATCGTACCCAACATTTCATTAAATAGATCTGTATAAGCAGGCATATTATTAGTGACTGTCTTAAATTCAGTTTCTTTTTAGCAATGTAATTTGCTAAAACACAATGATGGTTTCACTGCACTATAGATAATAACCCCAAAGTTTGTTAATTGATTAGTGATCACTATAAATGTGAAAGGGAGGAGTTACATTATTTAATGACTACCTAAGGTAAATCCTCACTTGAGCAATGGGAATAATGCAAAAGGATCTTACAGAGCAGGGGTGTCAAACTGCCGGCCCGCAGGCCAATTGCATCATGCGGAGGCCATGCCCACCCCAGCTCCAGCAATGTGAAAAAAGTCACGATATGTCGTGACACATCACGTGACACAGTGAGTTTGACACCCATGTCATAGTGCCTGAACCCAAAGAATCGTGGAAGAACCAACCAACTTCCACCATCCACGATTTGTTTCTACTGACTATAATTTTGATGGAACACTTGTCTTGTCAAGAACATACACGCGACATGGCTGAGAGTTATAACAGAATAAGTTAGAAACAACAAACTTCAGAATGAGCACTATGAAGGAAAGACCTACTTAGGAGGCAAGGGCTCTTGACTAGACCAGTATGTTGATTTAAGGTAATTAACATCATCTTGGTTTGGGTAGGGAATATGAGACTTCCTATACAAAAATGTTAGGCTAAAACCAGTAAAATGTTGGAATAAAGCAAGTTAGTAGCAGTTTCTATGTCATTTTCACCTTATGTTAAAAATTAATCAACCTGTATGGGAGGTGATATCCTATAATATGTGCTACTTCTTTCTTTGGCTTTAAAATCTCTTTCTTATCCCAAGATGGTGCATTCAAGGATTGTAGGGCAGTATAGTGTTATTCTTGGGCATGAAACTTGCCCAGTTTTGCAGTGAAGGTATACAGAACATGGTAGTCTTCTGCAGGTGATCCTGCCTTCATTACATATTTATAATGCCACGTGATAACTTTACAGCAGGGGTTTTCAAACTTGGCCCTTTTATGACTTGTGGATTTCAACTCCCAGAATTCCTCAGCCAATGTGCTGTATGGTATGGTATGGTATGGTATGTTGGTTTGTTAAAACAGGAAAAAAAGGGTAATAAGTCTCTTAGGAAGGCACAGCTGAAAGCAGAAAATATCTTAATATATCTCAGAAATGGGATGGAATTAAAATCACTTACGGTAGCCTGCTTGCTAATGTTAAATGAACTATTTGCTTTTTGCATCAGCAAACTTAAAGCTAATCCCACTAAGATAATTAATTATATTACTTACACATACACAAATGTGGGTATATATTGTCAGCAGTTTTGTCTCTAGAACCATGAATTTTTAACCAGCTGTTTAAATTGCTGAAGTGAGACAGGCCCTCATATCTAAGCTCTGTGTAAGCAGTGGGAATAATATGCTTTCCTACTATTTGAAATGAAATATTTACATTTTCTAATTAGGGCAGCCAATCACCACATGCTTGCTTCCTTCCATAGGGTGGGTTTCCATTCAAATAGTGAAAAGCATTGGAGCAGAATTTTCACATAAATCTTAATTTTGTATTTATAGGGCCAAACTAATCCTTTTAAAATAATTTACATTGTTTTTATCATAAAGGATTTCACGTAATTCTTGTTGATAAATAGACAATTTGGGGAGATATTTTCCTTCTTATATTAATTTTGTATCTAAAAAGCATGTATCTTAAGGAAATTGAGGACTGTTTTATACCAGCCACACTGCTTAAAATGTAAAACATACCTCTGTGCAACATGACCCTTGACAAGGAACACTCAATATATCTTCTTCACAATTCTAGTTAGCTACTGCCAGCTAGAATAGAGAAGTCTAAATGGATCAGTGATCTAATGTGGAATATAACTCTTATCATACA
Source organism: Bothrops alternatus (assembly GCA_034064705.1). Taxonomy (NCBI): domain Eukaryota; kingdom Metazoa; phylum Chordata; class Lepidosauria; order Squamata; family Viperidae; genus Bothrops; species Bothrops alternatus. Next base: position 3,403,770 of record JARGCV010000116.1, on the reverse strand, counting down.
CTCAGCTTTCTTTAGCAATGGAAAGGTTCAGGAATCTCAAACAGTGTCCCATCTTCTTTCCCTCTTTTTTCCACAAACACACAAGTCTGTCCTCTTTCTCCTTTTCTGGCAAATTCACCTTTAGCTACATAAATAGATGTCTTGAACTTCTGATTACCCCAGGCCTGGTCATTAAAATGAATAAATGTACTACAATGTAATATACACTGTACCCCTCCTGCAGGGAAGAAAGCAAAGCAACAATTTACTATGAGCGGACATCTCTTTGGTCAAAAAAACAAACGGCGTTCGGAAAACATTACAACTTATTTTACTTCTTTTCAAGTATAGAGAAGACATCTTACCATTCTGCTGACACACTCTGTAAAGAAAAAGACAGGAACTTGGAAAAGAAATATTACCACAGTGTATTACTGTGTTACATTAAACTAAAAAGATTGATCCTAAAAGAATGGTTAAAAACTTAATGGCCCAAATTCTAATAAAAGGATTCCTAATCCACTGAATCCAAACCTTCATATTCTAACCTTCAAAAAGTTGCTTGTAACTATATATGCTGTTGTTTTAATACGGGACATTAACTGCATTGAGAAAAAAAACTTACCATGTGTGAATGATCACTAAACAAGGTGGTCACTAAACAAGGACTCACCCATGCATTTTGTTCTTAGCCAGAGTTGGTAAAGTTACTCATGTGCCATCATTCTTGTTTACAGCATTAATACAGTACATGCCACAAGCTACCTAAGGCACTCTAACCGCAAGAGTCAATTGCTGCCTTTCGGAGCAATTTTTCCAAAACTAAAATCAGCTGACATCATGCAGCTCAGCAGCACTTTACTTTGACCTGAAATTCATTTTCCAAAAGGGCATTCTGTAAGGCTTTTCCACTTTTGTTAAGGAAGTGGGTATTTAGTGAAGAGTTCCTGCTGTTCCTTTCTTTCTTTCTTGGAATAATATCTCTATTTTGGCTCAAAGCAACATACGTAGCTAAATGTGGATCTGAACCTGGGTCTCCCCAACCTTCAACACCTAAATCACTACTAATATTTTAGTCATTTTTATCAACATGTTTTTTTCTTAAGCCCAATAGTTACAGCACAGGAATTATGTCTTAATATCTAAGACCATACAGTTACTAACAACTACAGCTTGTGTAAAACCAGTTTGGTGTTCTAGCCTTTGGTTAAGGCTATAAACTGGGAGAGTGTGAGTTCTAGGGGCAAAAGTTACTCTTTCAGCAATTTGAAACCACCTCGGAAATCTTGAAAAAAAAAACCCTGCTATGACTTGTCCAGACTGTCCCTAAAAGTCAAGAGTCATATACGTGTGCACACATGGATGTATAGGTGCCTAGTACAATTACTACAAGGGACAGTGTGGCTGGACATTTAGATTTCTGGTGTGCAAATCAAGTCTCTCTTGCCTGAGGTCTCTCAGTGTAACCATTTGTGAGAAAGACCTTGGGAGAATGGGTCAAGAAACACTGCCTAGGGAACGATCAGATAATAGGGGAGGTCACAGCTGAATAGTGGGTGGAGCAAGAGGCTGAAAAGGGACCCTTCCTAGTTTCTTAGGCTGAAAAGGAGACAGTGGAAGAAATGTACATTCAGACCTGCAAGTTTCTGTTAATGTAGGTTTACAATAAAGTAGAATCAGCTCATCTAGTCAGATTGCCTGTTTTATCTATCTCAGACATGTCAAACTCGTAACGCAACGTATTGGAACGGTTTTGCCATTGCTGGCAATGGGGTGGACGCGGCTTCCGGATGACGCGTCCAGCCCACGGGCCGGCAGTTTAACACCGCTGATCTATCTAGTAAGGCTGACAGTGAGAAAGGAAGAAAAAAATAGACTGAAGGTCTTAAAATCATTCCCAGTAACGATACTTGCTACTGTTTGATTGGAGTGCTTGCCATTTTAAATTTGGGGAGAATAAAATACAAATTTGGGGGACCAGGAAAAAAGCCATTTGTCCCTTGAGGTTTCTGAAAGCAAGTCATATCAAATACTACATAAAAAAGATGATGAATATTGTGTTCTTAATAAAATAAAAAAACATTTTCTGCCATATCTGTTATAATAGTCTCAAGTCCAATCATACTATAGCTGCAAGAGAGAGAGATGAACCTTTTGCTATCACTATCACTTATTTCCTGTTTAGTCTTCTCTTTATACAAGAGCATATCATTGTTTATGATGCCTATGGAAATCTGTAGATACCTTTTCATATTTATTTGTTGCAATCTGCAAATAAATTGAACCCTTTGCTCCCCCAACTATGCCAGAAAATTGGTGGAATTCAGACAACCCTTAACAAAATCTTTATTATGGTGTGCACAATTCATGTGATTTTTGATACCACATCACACTGGTAATTTTTTATCTGCCATTCTTGATTATAGATATGTTGTAAAATATGTACAAAATAATTCAATAATTCGTTCATAAAAAATAGCTTCCCACAAAGAAAGTTCATGGTTCAATGGTTCATATTTGTTAACTGATTTGATAGACTGTATCTTGCTAAGTTGTGGTTAGTTTGACTAGACCAGTAAAGAAAGGACTGGGGGAGACAAGGGTTTCAATATTTGAGGGGCTGCCACAAAGAAGAGGGGATCGACCTATTTTCCAAAGCACCAAAGGTCAAGACAAGAAACAATGGATGGAAAGTAAACAAGAAGAGAAGCAATCTAAAACTAAGGAAAAATTTCCCAACAGTGAGAACAATTGACCAGTGGAATACCTTGCCTTCAGAAGTTGTGGGAACTCCATCACTGGTGGCTTTAAGAAGAGATTGGACAGCTACTTGTCTGAAATGGCATAGGGTCTCCTGCTCAAGCAGGAGGTTGGACTAGAAGATCTCCAGCTCCCTTCCAACTCTGTTATTCTATGTTCTATGTAAACTACCCACAGCAAATTGCATTTATATAGTGCTAAGCTACAAAGTATTTTCAACCTATAATAACTGGATTTTCACAGCCAGTTAATCCAAAAATAAATATGTGGAATAATAGTTTGTGAATATAGCTATTGTTCTATAGTTTTAGTAGTAAAACGTTTGGAGTGTTATGTTTTAGATACTGAATTTTGTTTATCGAAGATCCTTATACAACATTCAAGGAGAACAAGGAATATCAAGAATTATTGCTGGCTGCCATTCTCTTAACTAACAAAAATAATGTTCTCAAATACTGGCCAGCAAATTATACCTGCTGCACCTGGGATACGTGTCACTTGGAAACTAATTTCCCCTTGGCACTGCATCAGCTATTTATTACAAGTGCTGGCTATAGTGAGCATTTCAGCCAAGTTAATTTGAGCCAGGTCTTGATGTACTGTCTTTTTAAGACCATGACTATAATGATAAGGGAAATCATTCTGGCAAGTGTATTATACCAGTTAAAATGAATTACTTTAAATCATTGCCCTTTAACTTGTCCTGCAATATGGTCAACAATTTTAGTCAGGGCAAGCTGTGTTAATCCAAACTGGGAAAATAAAATCTTCATTGAAATCCCATTACAGTCAATTCCAAACTGTTGCAGTTCTCATTTGGAGTAAGAGAAACTAGCATGAGTCCTAGTGGACAATCACTTAAATATGAGCCAGCAGTGTGCTGCAGCTGCTAAAAAAGCCAACACAGTGCTAGGCTGCATTAACAGAGGGATAGAATCAAGATCATGTGAAGTATTAATACCACTTTACAATGCCTTGGTAAACCCACACTTGGAATACTGCATCCAGTTTTGGTCACCACCGTGTAAAAAAGATGCTGAGACTCTAGAAAGGGTACAGAGAAGAGCAACAAAGATGATTAGGGGACTGGAGGCTAAAACATATAAGGAATGGTTGCTGGAATTGGGTATGTCTAGTTTAACGAAGAGAAGGACGAGGGGGGACATGATAGCAGTGTTCCAATATCTCAGGGGCTGCCACAAAGAAGAGGGAGTCAAGCTATTCTCCAAAGTGCCTGAGGGCAGGACAAGACGCAACAGATGGAAACTAATCAGGGAGAGAAGCAACCTAGAACTAAGGAGAAACTTCCTGACAGTTAGAACAATTAACCAATGGAACAACCTGCCTCCAGAAGTGGTGAATGCTCCAACACTGGAAGTTTTTAAGAAGAGACTGGATAGCCATCTGTCCGAAATAGTGTAGGGTTTCCTGCCTGAGCAGGGGGTTGGAGTCAATGACCTCTAAGGTCCTTTCCAACTTTGATGATGATGATGATGATGATGATGATGATGATGATGATGATGATGATGTCAGGAGCAAGGCTACTGTATGCTGAGATAGTTTAGACTACTATTTCTCAACCTTGGCAACTTTAACATCTATGGACTTCAACTCCCAGAATTCCTCACTTAGGTTCTGTACATCTTAACATTGCTGAGAAATACTGGTTTAGATTCTCAAGGCATTGCCAAAGTTGGCTTGACAGATGAAATCTCCTGAAGGAATTATGTTAATGCTAATCCCACTAGCCAGAGATATAAAAGACTATAATAGAGGTATCCAAAACAAAGACCAGGGGAAATGCTCCACTCCACATCCAAGTTTAGTGAACTATAAGAAATTCCCTATCTATATGACAAGATTAAAGTAAAAGTTCAAAATATCTGGTGGATATCAGATATAGTAAAGACATGTGTCTGCACATTCAACAGACAGCTGCTTTCCACAAGAGTGTCATAGCAGAAATTAATATGTTCCTATTTATTTTTTATATATAAAAACACCTTTGTTTGCCCCAGGTCTGCTCCCCATGGCACTTGCATAATTTCCTGCCCTATCTGTTTTTATAAATTCAGATATAAAGACATATAGTATGTGTATAAATAGTGGACACGCTATAAACTGTTTCCCTCCCCCTCATAAAAAATTAGGTTTTTAAAAAAAAATAAAAAATGAGCAGTTGCATCCTAAGCTAATTGACTCAGATAAAGCTAACACCTTCCCTCCAATGCTTAGGACTGCACTGAGGAGAGAAGAGAAGAGACGAAAGACACTCAACAAGCTTATTGGCCAGAAAGAACCCCTCTCCTCCAAAAGAACAAATCAGGGCCGTGCTGCCCCTATACATCCAATGGCGACAACTCGGTTTACCTCCCCACTGTGTTCCCTAACACCTTAGCCTGCCTTCTCGAATAGTAATCCTGGCTCTTCATAGTACATTTGTTTGACACTTTTGTACCTTGTTTACAATTTTAACTCTCTCTTGCCTTTAACTTAAGCAGGTTGGTTTTTTCTGTGTGCTGGGTATTTTGAGCCTAAGGGACCGTGATATTTTGTTCAAACATTTATGTCATTTGAATTCTTCTTCAAAATCTTTTTAATAAAGATATAAGATTTATTTGTATGTCTGTGGTTACTGTAGACCAGGACAGGACCAATTATGACTGCGGTGGTTGTTGGGTGGCTATAGAAATTGAATGAATAAATAAAATAATTTTCTTGTAATGCTATAATTAATGAAGAAATAAATTCAACAGTAAACTGCATCTTGCCATTCTAAAACCTAATCATAAATTAAAAATGACCAAACTAAAATATACTGATCCTTTGGACACAATCTTAAAATACCACACAAAACCTTTAAATATAGAATGTAGAAAATATTAGGGCTTTACAATCCTTCATGTAGTAAATCTAGTCAACCAGAAGGAAATGGCAGCCCTGATTTCAGGCCAAGAGAAACAAGTGAGTCTATCATGGCAGCAACAGATTTACCAAAATATATTGAGATAGGACTAGAGTTCAGCTGAATAATCTCTCAGGATCTCCTTCAATTTACTGATTCTTTCTTCTAAGAGAAGGTTGGCAAGAAAACTCCCAGCCAGTCTCTTACAAGGTGTAATCTGTTCAGTTTAATATTGTGCTAAGAAGCTCATAACATTTCTGAGTCCAGTAGCCACAAGAGCCCCTCTATTCTCTTGAAAAGATGTCACTCAATATTTTATGTATAATGGAAAATAAACTGCCATTCTAAGATTAAAATCAGTACATTGGAGATACTATGGGAAAGGATAAGTAAGGAAACTAAGCATAGCTGTTTGGGGAGCCTCTCCTCAGCTTAGCTGGTACATTTGTAAATTCCAAATTTACCAAGTAATTCTCTAGTGAGTTCCTTCCAAAGAAAATGAAATCCATTTAAACTCTGGATTTCTTAATATCTCTTAGCACTTGGAAACATTAGATTGTGAGTGACAATAAGGCTAAAAGCCTTAAAGAAACATAGCAGATAGAACCATTTCAGGATTTTGCATATTTAAATGTTTTAAAACAAGCTTTCTATTAGCAGAATGATTGAAGTCACAAAAAGTACCAGTTTAAGGTTTAAATGTTCATAATTCTGTATAGATATTTTTTATTATTTTCAAACGTTAGCCACTTGGGTCATATATCTAATAAAAGGAAAGTTACCAGGTTGTGAACACAGTTTTTATTTTAGCAAGCAGCACTCAAAATGTCAACTTTATACCCTCTACTCTGCTGGACTGCACACCTTTATGTTTTTCAGCATTTAACTTGAAATGCATTCATTTTTACCCTAAGGCCATCTGTCCTCATTTATTCCACTCCTGAGCTGCAGTTATCCTCCTATAGCCCATAAAAGTAAAAGAAAAAATTTGCCCAAGTCCAAAGTGCTAAGCAGATTCAGTCCCAAAGGCCTTTAAATGTATCTTATAGTTATTAGAGTTTATCTGGGCTGTCTTTAACTAAGTCTTCAAAAAGTATTTCAGGAACTACTTTGGACTGGCTTCCATAGGCCTCAGGCATGTACAGCATGTGCAAGCTCGAAAAACAGTAGGCATTTGTTTTCTATGTACGTGCCCACATCTCTTCATGGTTGGAATTCATTTGCCAATTTGGTATCTATACATAAACTCCTGATACAAAGTCAGATAGCAGATTGCATTAGAAATTTATTTTCACCTTATTAGTGGTATATATCTTCCTCAGTCTTGTGTCCTGTTTCTAGAGGTTTGGGAGCAGTGGTGGGATTCAGCCAGTTTGCACCAATTCGGTAGAACTGGTAGCTAATTTTTTGTTGCCCAGGCCCAGAATGGACTTCTGGCATCTACACAGAGAACATATTTGAATCCCACCACTGTTTCAGAGTTTGAGGGTTCTAATACTGCTCTCTTTTCAATAGAGAGCTCTGATTTTGTTAGTGGGATCTGTTGGAGCAACTCTCCCAGGAGTCATTGTTAAAAGCTTGATTTTGCTTAACAGCAAGGTTGATATTCTTGTCCACACACACACACATCTATGTTACATGCATTGCTAATCCTATAACTTTTAGATTGCCAGGAACAGGAATGTTCTGTATCAATTACCTCATTGTCCCTGTTGTTCAGTATACATACATTAACTTGGAAGTCCAGCAATGGTGAGAGGTATGCACATTTTCTAAGTGAACTCATCCCAGTATCAACTTTATTTCTATCTATCTAAACTCTGCAACTGTAACAGTAGATCCAGATGTTCCTAAGACAACTTATTCAGTTCCAGAATAAGTATTGATCTGTCCCATTGGGTCTATAAGGTTAATTCCAATAGACCTAACATTTCATGCTTCCCAATTATATCATAAAAACATCATCCCTCCTTGCATTGCCTTCATCATGAGATTCAAGACACTTGTGGCTTGCTACCTTGTGAACTCTATATACCCATGGTGGCGAACCTATGGCACATGTGCCAGAGGCGGCACTCGGAGCCCTCTCTGTGGGCACATGTGCCATTGCCCAAGCCCCGCCTCCCCCTGCAGCCCCCTCCTCTCCAGCAACCCCCCTGGAGGAGAGTCGCCCCCAGGCATGGCCTGCACGGAGCAGCGCAGCCAAGGATATAGCTGGGCAGCAGGGACAAGACTCTGCCCTCGTGCTCCATAGTGTGCAGATGATGCTGCGGGGTGTGGGCAGAGGGTGTGGCTGCCATGGTGCTGCAGGGTTGCCTGGGTGATCTGCTACGGTGGGCCATTGAGGCAGTGCATGGCCCTGTGGGAGGGTGAGGCAGGGGGCTGGCAGGGGCGGAGCAGGCAGAGCGGGAGGCAGAGCAGGGGCAGGGAGTGGGTTTTGGGCACTCAGTCTCTAAAAGGTTTGCCATCACTGCTATATACTTTTTTCCTCTTTTCTCGGATACCTTAATCACTTTTGCATGTTTCAATTTGTTATATATATGCATACACACAACATATAATTTTCCCATTAGCTATCTCCCCACCACTAAAATATTTATGTTCAAATATATCGCTATTATTTAGCTTTCAATTATGCTTGTTTCTATTTCTAATGCTCTTTTTATTGAAATGACATGCATGATCATCCAGTTTTAAACTATTCAATTCTTTCCTTCCTAATAAAAATCTGCCAAGTCTATATCTCTGAGAGCTTTAATCCTGATAATATTTAATGCACTCCACCCTGTCAAGCAAACTTGTTAATTTCCCTTTGAGCTTAAATTGTCGATTAAAGTAAAAAGAGAAATGGTGCTCTACTTAGCTCCTTCCCTTTACTCCCCCAGTACTAAGTTTCAGCTGTAGCTATAACTTTGTACTTATAGTTAGTCCTCAATTTACAACTCTAAGATTTTTAAACTCACCTTGAAAGCAATAAAGAAAATTGGTATTATACAGAAATAGCTTTTAAAGAAATGTTTAACTGATTTATCTTGTTAAATTACAGAACAGCCTCTGAAAATTGTGCCCCTTCTACTAATCCTTCACGCATACACCTCCACTCTTTGAAGAGGGAACTCTGTTTACTACTATCTCAGTTCAGCTGAAAATATTTGACATGAAGCCAATAATGGAAGGACATCTCCCATTTGCACCACTTTGATCATTTTACCTGTGGAATTTCACTTATTCTCTTCTTTGTCCAAGTGAGTTAAAGAAAGAAGCATGAAACCCCAGGATGGACAGCTGCCAGCAAACAAAGCACGCCATGAGTTCTAAATGATAGAAATAACTCTGAATAAGCCCAAGAGACTTGGGGACACAGAGGAGATACAAAGCCATTACAGAAGGCATTCTTGAGTTTGGGCCTGGGGAGTGGGCACATGAGAAAAAGACTCAGAATAACTCCGTTTTCATTACATTAAGTATAAGTTGGGGAGTAAAACTCCTTGGGTAAAAGCTCTCAGGATTTTATTATGTTACCTTACTAGCAGTAAAGATCTTTATGATTCTTGGTTTGACAGTTTTTATCTTCTTTCCATTTTTCTCCTCTGTGCCACCAACTCACACCTATTTTTTTCTCTTTTTTCCCCCAACTTAGTCATTTGCTCAATCATCTTCTACCCCAGTTGCACTGTTGGGGGGAATCTGAGTTCCTTCGGATGTTATTGGACCACAGCTTTCATCATCCTGGATCATTGATCATATTTTCTGAGGCCAGGTTGGTAATATATAGCAAAAACTTGTGGAGGGGAAACCTTTTGGCCATTGTTGAGTTTAAAGTTCTCCAACTAGGTAGCAAACTGTTGCCCCATTTTGTCAAAAATGATCTGCTACACAAAGCTAGAATGCAAAATCCTGCTTTTGTACTCAAACTATATGTTAAATCCACCAAAGTACCAAAGTAGTAGATGTCCCCCCCCCCGTTCATAGGGAAAAAAATACAAAAGGGTTGGGTGGATACCAAGGTAAAGTGCTCCCACGTCACTGATTTCCATTACTTCTGAATTGTCGATGGATTCCCACCCCCATCTTCTCTGTTGTTTATTTTGGTTGATAATAGTTCTTTTGTCTTTTCCTCTGAGATCTTTTTCAGCACTTCCACCTAATAACCCTTATTAAACTAAACCACAGAGCTTTCATATAAAAGTACATACTTTCCTAGCGAGCAAATTGGGACGTTGTTTTAATATAAGTGAAAAGTAAAAACATAAAATCCATCTCAAAGCACTCAGGGCACCAAAGTATGCAATTGTAATATTACTCTCTGAAAGTTTCACACTAAGTCTAGTAATGAAGTTAAATTGAAACTCTGTTGCTATGTAAGCAAGAAACATGAGAATATTCCCCTTTTAGAGCTGGTGCTCCTTCTCTGGAAAAGCCTAACATTTGAAGACATATTGTACTAGTTATGGAGTGAATATAGTGCCAAATTCTGTAGTCACCTTGTTCTATAGAAAAGTTATGTAAAATAGGGGAGACATTACCAGTTGCTTATTTTCAATATTTCCCCAATACTTCACCTCATCTGCTTATTCAAATTTTAATAAAGGAATGTAATGAATGTATTATATTGGAATACCCATTCTATGCACAAGTGTTCCTTTATTTGGAAGGCTAATAAGAACTTTTGTTCTTATTTTCAACACTGCAGTCGATACAGCAAATTAAAAAATATTACTAATCAGAAATCTCTGCCATTCTTCGAAATTGATTTTGCATTTCTTCCAAAATGTTCCAGTTTTTGTGGGTCTGCATAACAAGACAAGGCATCAAAGCTCCTGCCATAGTTTAAGTGTATTTACAAAGCATTTAGACCTTTTTTGGAAACAAAGCTTCGAAAGTTGGCATTTGAATTGTATCCCTAAGCTTCCCATGGAAGTAGGCATTTACACAAATATTTTGGCAGCACTCCGAACTGATAATCTCACTCAGAAGTTCATGAGACATAGATTTCCTAATTTTCCCTCCCATGTTTTTTGTCAGTGTGTGATTTATTTATTCATTTATCTAATTTGTATAGCTGCCCACTTCACCAAAAGCAACCCTGAATTTAAGCATGTCTCAAAAATAAACCTGTGTTACCTTTAAATAATTGTCCGCTAACAGCAAAAAATGTTCTGCTAGCACTTTCAGTTTGATTTGTGTAGGTTCACACAAGATATTATCAAGACAAGAAAATGCAATTACTATCTTCATATTACTCCCCCAGAGTAATTAAAAGGCCATGCTGAGACAATAGTTACATTCTCACAATATACTGTGAGACTATCCAACCTCATTTAGTTTTATTTGAAATGTTATGCAAACCCATCCACTAAGTTATACTTCCAAAAGAAATTCCACTTTTTTCTACTATCATCCTCAGAAACAAAATCACACTGAAACCCCATGGCATTGCTAGAATCTAGAATTTTCATTGTGATTGGAAAGTTGGACGTTGTAGTTCCAGCACATCAAGAAGGTCTACATGGATGCTGTCCACTGTTTTAAAGCCTGAAAACCAAAGCACAAGAATCCTTGTGATCTTTCAGAAATTACTCTGTGCCTTATGTGAAGCACATGTAAGCCATAGATTTTCAAGTTCATTTTCTGGAATAAGAAAGCAAATATAGTAACATTGACAAATGCAATCTATTTCTAACTGGCACCAATTGTCCAGAAGCCATCATCTTATTTGTGCCAAGTACACCGTTCATTCAAATCAACATCAGCAAAGGCAGCCTTGCCCTCATCAGGATAACAAAGAGCAACTACTTTGGAGTGGGAAGCAAAGTAGGAATCAAAATAACCTTGATTAGCTGAAGAATTGATATTTCCCCCCCCCTAAAATGACTGCAACTGAAAGCTGTAGAAGACAAAATATAAGTTGCATTTCATGGTATTTACTATTTACTTAAAGTTGACTGTTATTCTGTTTACAAAGTAACAAAAAGTCACCTGTGACGAGATGGGCAGCAAATAAATTTAATAAACAATTTTCTTCTTTTTGGGAAACACTGTTTAAGGCACAATCAAACTCTCTTCATTAACTATTTTATTACTTACTTAATAAAGGGTGGGTCTATCCATCCCCTGTTGGCCAGTATAGGCTACCATAAATATAGCTCTTATATGCCAGTCACTGGAGAGTGCTCTCTTCAGTGGCCATTTTCAATTGAGTTGCAGGAAAGACTTGATACCTGCCTTCTCAGGCATCTGTCTGTATAATATCTGGGGCTTTCTATAGCATGCAGGTTCCAATCTAGGTTGGTCACTGGGACCAGAGGTTCTGTCTTCCGAGCTTTCAGACTCATGCTGGAGCCCATCTTCAGGGAACCTCTCTCTAGCAGAGTGTGGGCTATTCTCTGTGTGGTGTTTATAGTGCGTTTTAGATGTTGATTGGGGTATGTTAATGGCTGGCTTTTACGTCATTAGCTGTCATGCTGCCCTGCCTTTGCCTTCTAAGTACTTGATAGACTGGTAGTAAATCAGCACTCCTGTTGATTGATGAGGGGGTCTATTTCCCAGGCTTCTATCACTTCCCTGGCTGTTTTTGTGCCTGCTCGTCCAACAATCTTAGTAGCTGCAAAGTTGAATGTGTGTCCTTGTTCATTGCAGTGTGAGGCTACCAATGAGTTCAGGTCTCTTCATCTGACTGCTCATTTGTGTTCTTGCAATCTGGTGGTTAGCTTTCTTACCATATGTCCTACATAATCACTACTGTTATTCTACAGGAGCCAATCACAATTGCACAATTGCTCTTGAAGTCTTTCAGCTACTTTCAAGTTCTGCTGGCCATGAGGTCAGAAGTGAATTCCCTGGTCATACTTTTAGCCTTAGTTAGGGTGGAGCTCTCTCGTCAATCATCCCTTTCCTTCACTGCCCTGATGGTCTATTTCTGAACACTTATTTAAAAAGCATGATTCATGTGTTCAGAAAAAGCTAGTGAAACAGATAACAGGCATGGATGAAAAGTTGCAAGGAGCATCACTCCCTCCATTGCACATCTCAGTTAGTGCCTGCTAACAATGAGTAGGGCAAATTGATTGGTAGATAAAGGTACCATTTTAAGAAAGTCCAGTTGCCTTGTACAAAAGCACCTTTGGAATAAATATGACCTGGATGACTGGGAATCTTCATAGACATGTACCATTTTAAGCATTTAATTCATTACACATTAAGGAGAGTGACTGGTGGGTGTTTTCCTGCCAGCAGCTGATACATGATAGGAAAAGAAACAAAGCTGGAGAAATCCACCCTTTTCTTAACTTGGTCTACAATAAGAACAGGATCATTCATTGGCCCAATTTCTATGGTAAAATGAGTATTGGCAATGGAAACAGCATCATTTTTGTCAACATACAGTACCTCCATGCCAGCTCAAGGACTGGTGAATTGAACTTTAATTGAACTTTAAGGGAGCATCCATATTAGTATCAGTAGGAGTCAGAGCCAATTCCTAACAAGAAGAGTGAAACAAAAGCATAAACAGATTATTTCCAGCTTAAAGCAGTCAGGAAATTTGTCTCCCAAACTTTAATAATAAGAGTAAGCTTCCTTGAAGTGGTCAGATGCTAATTTTTAACTTGTCTGAATAAGGGCAATGCTATAAATTTTGAACAATTTCCCCCAAAAATAAAATTAAAAATCTCAACCTGATGATAAATACTTTTAAAAAATCAAGGAATAATGTTCCATTTCATAAAATTACATAGGTTAAGTTGTAGCGATGTAGTTAGAAGCAGACTCTAGAGATGTAGAAGGACAACCTTAGATGCTGAAAGTCTACTGCTCAACTTTTGGATAAATAGGCAAGAAGATTAAGGAGATGAATGCACCACTTCAGAGATTAGTGAAAAATATCACATATTCTGTTGAGTCATTCTCGTACTTAAAGGGGCATCACAACTTTTTTTTTCTAATTTCTACCACAGTTCAGATGAGAACAAACATAAGGTGCAACAAATAAATCAGATCCTTGATAAATGGCTTACGAAATTGGAGCTCCCTGGACATTTATATTTTCTTTGCCTCTCCTGCTGCCAGAAGCTCTGGAAAATAGAATGAAATTAAAGGTTGGGGAGTTGACTGGGCAGAAATAAGAGATCCCCTCTAGCCATGAGGAGTGGCAGCTTCGTTAAAAGGACTTTAAGTGGCTTTCATTGTAATTGTTCCTGCTTTGAACCTAGTTTGTACCAGGCTGGAAGATACTAATCATATTTTGCTGACACTTCCCCTATCCCCCATTGGCCACTTATAAAACTGGGGAATGTAATAAAAATGGCCCAAGTGCTAAAACAAACTTCATATGGCTATGCATAGATTACACTCAGAAATGTAGTTCCATCTGACACAGCCTTTTCAGGAGCTGCTTAAAATGGCAACCTCCATTCCATATTGTGTTTATTCCTCTAATGGATCCTAAATGAGTACTTGCCAGCAAAGCAAGTCAATTACACGTCCAACATTCTCCAACAGAGCAGTCCTCATTTTCTCCCAGTTTCTGTCTTTCCTCCTTAGTTTCCCTTTTCAGCAAACATTTCAAGTTACATAACAACCTACATTCTGTGTGTTGGTTGGATAGCTTATATAACCTAAACATGTTTGGCAATTACGATGAGAGTCCTTTATTGGTTATTACTATGTGAATCTGCAAGAGATGATCCATTTCAACCCCAGTGTGTCATTAATTATGTTGAAATTAATTTAAGAGAAAGAAATCGTAATTTATTAGAAACTGCAGCTTGTTTAGGGGAAAAAATGCAGTAAACACCGGTTTAATGGAACATTTTGGGGAGGCAGGGTGTACATTAAACATGAATGCCTGTTAAATCAATGCATAATTGCATCATTTGCCTCAATTTCCCTAATTACACAAATAAGGCAAATCACCATCCTTTCTGCCAATTTGTCATTTGTGTAATGACATCATTGTACAAATGATACATAATATCATTTGCATAATTAAGTCATTGCACAAATGATGTAAACTGACTTAGGTACAAACATTCTTCTGAATATTTCACATGTAAGAGACTTGGTCTTAATTTTGGGGTGATATCCAGGAAGAAAATGTCTGTTGTAAATTACATTAAACTGGACATTTTCTTTCTTTCTTTCTCTTTATTTATTTATTTGTTTGTTTGTTTGTTTATTTTTCTATTTCGCCTTCAAGTCAGCATTGACTCCTGACAACTGCTGGACAAGTCCCTAGCATTTCTCTTGGCAAGATTTCCAAAGTAGTTTGCCCTTGTCTCCTTCCTAAGACTGAGAGAGAGGAACTGGCTATAAGTCTCTCAGCTGGCTCTGTCCCAAGGCAGGACTAAGAACTCACAGTCTTCTGGTTTTCAGTGCCTTAACCACTAGATCAAACTGGCTCTACCATTAGACTACTTTAGAATTACATTTTCATAGTTGTGACACTCAGAATAGACCCCCAGACTATAAAGCCAGAGCACTGTAACCTGGAAGAGCACAAACAATATCTCCCCACCAGTAGCCATGGGTTCCATGGTAGAAACCCTAAGATAATATTTTGCTCAATAAATTATTAGGTTCCCTCCCACCCACTATGAACATCTGTGGTACAAGTTGTGTGCATGTGTTTGTCTGTTTACCGAAAATATTGAGAAGCTGACAGGAAGATGTAAAGCTGGTATCACTCTCAGTTGCGTATAAAATCTACTGTGATGATAATAAATGCAAGTCAGCAACTTTTGCAACAAAGAGCTGTGTCCAATAGATGAAAACATAGGTGTAGCTTGGGGCAGGGGAAAATACATTTTAGAAAACTGATGCTAGAATCAGGACAAAGAAGCTTTAGTTTAGGCCAAGGGGGGAAAGATTGATTTGAAGCCAGGAGTGAGAAGGTAGGCTGAACCAAGAATTCCCAGTAGTTGCCACCTGGAAATCAGATCTTCACCCAGATGTTCTACAGAGTCAAAGGGCTGGGGAGAAGGAACTACCAGCTTTGATCAAATAAACAAATAGAATGTCAGGAACACACAGCTCACAAAGCCAAGTGATGCCACTCCAGAGCTGGTTCCAAAGTGGTGAAAAATCCTCATGTTAAGGTGCCCTACTTGCTGTCGCAAAATTGGATGCTGATAGAAGCAAGGTAATTAACTGGTCCATAGCCAGTTAATAGCTGTAATTAACTGGTCCATAGCCAATTTGCATGACAGATTTATACCATCAGAAAGAGACATGTAGGAGGGAGCCAACTTTCTAGAATATTGAATGAACAGAACTGATCAATAAAAACATTTGCTCTGTTTGGCAAAGTGGTCCATGGACATAAACTGATCTTAATTAGATGTCATTGTTCTATGAATGCACACACCACTGTTGCTTTGTTCTTGCTTGTCAAGAAATATTTAAAGTTTATTTCCTATTGGCATAATCAGCAATAACTATATGGGCTGCAATATTTTATTGTGTAGTGGAATGAAACAGGTTATCAATTGTATCAATAAGTAAATGCATACATATCTTTCCTAGACATTAACAAAGGTGCAGCCTTTATTTTAAAAAATCCTAACCCTAACCCCAACCTTAACCCCGACCCTACCTTATTCCTAATCCTATACAAATTAATAAAATATATATTAAAAAAACAAAGGTGCAGCCTTTCCAAATTTAATAAATAAGCTTAGGTTCGCATACCTGAAGCAATAACTTATATAAATGTATTAAAAGTTTTAAAGAGAACATAAAGTCTAACACAAAATAATACAAAATAAAGAAAACAAAGAAAAAGTGAAAGAAAAAAGGTGAGACTGCAGAAAGAAAAAATGAAAAGAAATAAAAGATGCTTCCTTTGCAGCATACTTAAGTACAATTTTAAAGTTATCTCCTACTCTGTGATTACAAAAAACACTCACTTTTTTCTATTATCTAATTCTTTTGGAACTATAAATGTAGTTATTGTTTATTCTCTAATCATGAAAGTAGCCATCTTTACAAATTCCATCATCTTCATCAATCATTCCTCCCTTGTTGGTAATGTCAAATTTTTCCACTTTTGAGCATATAGTAGTTTTGCTGCAGTTGTCCTACATAAACAAAAATTGCAAATTCCCATGGCTTTTTTCTAGCTGTCTATCCATTGTAATCCCCAAAGAAATGTTGCTGGTTTCAATTGTATATTAATCTTTAAAATCTTATGAATTAGTGTGGTTACTTGTATTCAATTCTTTTGGCTTTTTTACGCATTCACCATACATGATAAAATACCCATTCATGTTGTTCACATTTCCAGCAAAAGTTTGAAGTATCTTTATACATATTAGACAATTTTTCTGGTGAAAAATATCAACAATGCTGCATTGTATAAAAATTCTCTTTAAGGACAGAACATTACATTATATATTAAGAATTTCAAACTCTGCAACCACATATTAAGCCATTGTATATTGTAGCCAACATTTTAAACCATTTTATGTACATTTTATGAATCTGTTCTTCTTCTCTCTCATATTTCAACAAAGGTTTATGCATTTTAACTATAATACGTTCATCATTTGGACATGTTTCTATTTCAAACTCATTTTTGCATTTTTTGAAAAATATTGTTCATTTATTTCAAACTTTTCTAATAACTATTCTTTGCAACTTTATCCCATCTTAAAATATCTTTTCAACTTCATTCTATGTCTTAATGTAGTTATTTTGAAATACCATGCAATTCATATTTGTCATAATAATAGTGAGGTGGGTTGGGCTGGGAGAGAGTGACTGGTCTAACATCATCCAGCTAGCTTTCATGGCTAAGGTAGGACTTGAACTCATGGCCTCCCATTTTGTAGTCTTGTGCCTTAACCACTAGACCAAACTGTCTTTCAGTTAAAAATCCACATTGATCCTCCTGAATAAATTCTTGCAAAAACAGTTGTAAACATCTTACAATTATTATTCAATATAGGTTCGTATTTTCTTCCTAAAGTCAAATCTCATTCCCATTTAGATATTAATGTTCCATTTGTTCAAATAATTTCTGAAGTGCATCTTGTGTAACTATCTTTTCAGCAGCTTGCTCTAATAAGCCTCTCCTGCTCTCTCTGCCATTTTTTGGCGGCTGTGACGGGTGGATCCGCGCATGCACGGATCGGCCCGTCGCACGTGCCGTGCATGCGTGGATTCGCCTGTCGTGGCCACCATTTTTTTTTATTTTTTAAATTTTTTTTAAATTTATTTTATTTTTTTTTTAAAAAAAAATTTTTTCTGGCGCGACGGGCGGATCTGTGCATGTGCGGTGCGTGCGCCCAAAAAAATAAAAAAAATAAAAAAATTAAAAAAATGGCGGCCCGCGGTGTCCGGCAACCTCCGCGAAATGGTCGTGTGACCCCAAATGGGGTCGCGACCCCAAGGTTGAGAACTGCTGTTCTAGTAGATATTTTCTTAATAGTAATCCAGAGTGAAGCTGTTTCAAACAGGCAAAAAGACAAGCCACTTCTTTTATTTTTATTATCTTTTTTGCTGTTTTGACAGTTTTGTTTTTGTAGCTCTCGATAGCTTCAGCCACAGCATACAACACATCTCCATGACAACTAAACATCACAGTCGGAATCTTTACCTTATATTTTGATGTATAGATTCTTCCAGTTGAATGCATCTTTTAAGAATTAATGCAGGAATGATCTCTTTAACAGACTCAGTGCAAATTTACCAAGGCAATTTTGTCAAGAGTAAAACTGAAAGAAAAAAATAGGGAGGGAAAACCCACTATCCCCATGTCTGTTTTAAAACTTTCTTACAACTTTTCTTAAATAAGCTTTTTGTAAAAAGTTCTTGGATCTTTAAATCAAAGTCTGTAATTTTTTTTCTATAATCTCAAAAGAAGGTTTAACACATTGCAAGGAGTTTTATCTTTGTCACAGAGGAAATCTGTCTTTATCTGTAAATTAATTACTTCTCAGAGTGATTAAGGAATGGGAAAAACATATCGTTTTCACTGCAGCATACATGGAATTTGATGATTCCAACAGCTCAATTCTTGAGCTAATTGTGAAAGCTTTTTCCATTTCCACATTTTATCCATAAGGAACCATCATCCCAAGCTTTTGAAGTTTCTCTCACAATCTCCCTTTGATCCAGTAAGATTGTGCTGGCTAGAATCTGCTTTTTAGCAGGCATTCTCAGATGCAGTGTCCCTCAGCACTATTTGAGATAGTCACTCTATCATAATTCCCCATTGAAAGAGGCTATGCCCATATAATTTGCTTTAATTTCTGTTAGTTATCAAGGAGCCAAATATAAATAAATATGAATGCTGTTTAGCAAAATCATAGATCTGCAGAGGTCAAAGCCAATAACTATAAAACCACAAATCCCAATCTTCCATTGTCATAAACTTGTGTAATAAAAGTTCATAATAAACAATAATTTATAGCACTAATCAATCATGAAACCAGCTATCCCCCCTAGACAAATGCTCCTCACTTTTCATGTTCTGTGCACTAAAGACTTTACATCTTTGGATCCACTTTGGAATGCAAGGAGTAAATGGTAGATAGCAGGAACTGATGAATGAAATTAAATGAAACAAAAAGAAATATGTACTTACAGGGTCTGTAAGTACAGATAGTACATCTGGATAAAGATGCTCTGATCTTAAGAAGTGCAGATGTTGAATAAATGCAGGGAAGTGAAGATGTAGGATTTATTTATTTATTTATTTAATGTATTTGTTAAATTTATTTGCTGCCTATCTCACTACAGGGCAACTCTAGGTAGCTTACAATAATAAAAAGGAAAAATGAAAACAGTGTGAACAGAAGTAAGATAATGGATCAATAAAACATACAATGAAAAAGAATAGATGAATAGATACAGGGATGTGAAGATGTAGGCTTAATTTGTTTGTTTATTTTATTATTTGTTAAACTTATTTGCCAGCTATCTTACTACAGAGATACTCTAGGTAGCTTACAACAATAAAAAGGAAGAAATGAAAAGAATGTGAGCAAAACAGAAGTAAGATATTGTTGTTAGTTGCAAAGTCCGACCCATCGTGACCCAATGGACAATGTTCCTCCAGGCCAGTGGTTCTCAACCTTTCTCAGGTTGAGACCGCACTTGCCCCGCCCATGCACGCCGCGACCCCGACCCGGGCGCCGACCCGGGTGCCGTGCATGCGCAGATCAGCCCATCGTGCACGCTGCGCATGCGCGGATCTGCCCGTCGCGGCCGCCATTTTGTTTTTTTATTATTTTTTTATTTTTATTTTTTTTATTTTTTTTATTTTCTTATATTTTTTTGGCACGCGCGCGCGCCACCCACGCTCAGATCCACCCATCGCGCTGAAAAAAAAAACAAAAAAATAAAAAAATTTTTAAAAAAAATTAAAAAAAACAAAATGGTGGCCGCGACGGGCGGATCCGCGCATGCGCAGATTGGCCCGTCACGCGTGCTGCACATGCGCGGATCCGCCTGTCGTGGCCGGCATTATTTTTTTGATTTTTTTAATTTTTTTAATTTTTTTTATTTTTTTTATTTTTTTTTAATTTTTTTTTCCGGCGCGACGGGCGGATCTGCGCATGCACGGCGCATGCGCCCAAAAAAATAAAAAAATAAAAAAAATAAAAATAAAAAAATAAAAAAAAATAAAAAAAACCCAAAATGGCGGCCCGCGGTGTCCGGCGACCCCCGCGAAATGGTCGTGCGACCCCAAATGGGGTCATGACCCCAAGGTTGAGAACCGCTGCTCCAGGCCTTCCTGTCCTCTACCATCTTCTGGAATCCATTTAAGCTCATGACTACTGCTTTAGTGACTCCAGCCAGCCACTTCATTCTCTGTCATCCCCTTCTTCTATTGCAATAAAATAAACAATGGAAAAGAACACAACAAGAAATACAATTATATGATAACCAGAATAGAAAGATGAACAGGTAGGAAGCAGAGCTCAGGAGAGGAAGGAAGGTGGAGTCTGCCATCAATCCATTCTACTACTTCCAGAATGAAACTCTCCCATTTGGAGCCCAGGCTAAGCGACAGAGCCAGGTCTATTGGCTCTTGTGGAAGGATAGGAGAGTGGTGGCAGGTCTCACCTTGGAAGATAAGATATTCCAAAGGGTAAGTGCTGCAGCAGAAAAGGGTCTTCTTGATCCTGGCAGATGAAATTCTTTGACTGGTTGGGAATGTGAAGTAGGCCTTCTCTGCTGGCATGAGTAGGACAGGTTTTTCCTAGTGGGATGAGGTGGTTCATCAGGTAGCCTGGACCTCTGTCATTAAGAGCATTAAAAAGTCATAACAACTTGAAAGTCCAACACCTTGAACTGCCCTTGGAAGCACACCAATAGCCAGTGAAATTTTCAGAGGAGAGAGATAATATGGGCCATACCTGAGGCCACAAAGACTGTTCTCCTTGGTGCACTTTGCACCAGCTGAAGCTTCTGAATGGTTTTCAAGGGTAGCCCCATGTGGAGTGCATTAATTACAAATGAAGGGACTTAAATGTTCCTCAATATTATGAATTTAAGGACTTCCGGTGGCTCCGCCGGCGCCGCTAGAGTCTCCTCTGTGAGGCTCCGTTCTCTGGGCTTGTAAAGCCGCAAAAAACAGCGCACACCAGCTGTTTTTTTGCGGTGAAAAATCCCCTCTTCGGGCAAAGGAGAGGTGTAGAGCATCGGGAGCAGGGTTGAGCTCCTCTTAAATCCCTGAAAAAAAAGTTTTCAGGGATCAAGAGTGTGAGCTCCCTAAAGCTCCGGAGGATGCTCCTGCCCAGAGACGCTTCTGTCATCAGACAGAGAAAGACGCCGCGACCGCTTCTGCTTATAAAAATTACAACACAGGAGAGACTGTAAGCAGACTGAGTGAATACAGGAGTTCTTAATGGATTGCAAGTATTTTTTTATTGTTTTTCTGGCTATATATTTCTAACTTCTACAATCAACATAATGCTTTCAAAATGGCGTATAGTGAAAGCCTCATTTTTAGAGGAAAGTGCTGGAAAGTGAAAGTGAATTCTTTACTTTTTTCTCTCTTCTTGTTCTCGTAAGCGAAGCCAGAGAGATGGCTGTAGGAATTGATTTACAGCCAGAGTGATTGTTTTAAATTTAAAATGGAGTGGAATTTATATTCAAATGTTAAACCTATTTTGGACTGTATTGATAAATTTCATGAAGAAAGGCTTGAAATAGTGAAGAGTTTTAAGCAAGAGTTTAAAGCAATATTGAAAGAGACTATTACAGAAATATTAACCAGATTCCTTTTTCCAAATGAAATTGATTTACAATCGACTGCTGAACATTTTATAATACAATCTAAAGAAGAAGAACAAGAACAATTAACTAGATTCTTTCTTCCAAAGGAAACTGATTTACAATCGACTGATGAACATTTTATAATACAATCTAAATTAGAAGAAGAACAAGAAAAAGAAGAAGATAGTACTGAGAATAAAGAGAATAAAGGGAAATGGATCTTGCTTGATAAACAGTTCATCTATGGAGAGGAAGAGGATTTGTTTCAAGAAAGGAAGGGATGGCTATTCCTTTTAGATAAGCAGCAAGAAGAGGATTTAATTGAGAAAAAAGAGACATTGATTCAGTTTAAGAAGCAACTTACTTATGGGGCTGAAGAAGTAAAGAAGAGAGACTTATTATTTGGAAGGGAGGCCTCGTTATGGAGGTTTACCTGATTAAAAAAAAACCTAGAATTCGATTGAAGGAATGAAATTTAAAATTGTATGTAAGGAGCTATGGGTAATTTAAAATTATGGACTGAATTAAGGACTAAGATTATGAGTAAGATGTAAGAGAAGATGATTAATGGATATAATTAAATTGATGAAGAATGTATTTGCTTTGAAATGATCTAGGTTTGATATTAGATTGATTGATTGATGGGATAGATAAGCATTATCTGATTGGATAAAGTTGAAGGAATGTAAGTTAGAAATGGAATAAATAGACTGTATTGGTTATGGAGGTTTATTTGACAGATGAGAAAGCCCAGAAATCGATTGAAGAAATGAAATTTATAATTAAATGAAAGGAATTAAGGCTAATCTAAGACTATGGGCTGAATCAAAGACCAATTTTATAAGTAAGATGTAAGAGAGGAT
This sequence comes from Bothrops alternatus, assembly GCA_034064705.1. NCBI lineage: Eukaryota > Metazoa > Chordata > Lepidosauria > Squamata > Viperidae > Bothrops > Bothrops alternatus. The sequence continues at coordinate 3,381,039 of JARGCV010000116.1, read as the reverse complement.
GTTTAATGGAAGATATATTAAATTGATTAAGAACAAAAAAAATTTCTTTTTTTTGTTTGAATTGAGGGGTTTATTGATATTATTTGTTTATTTTTCTAAAAAGATGATTTTTTTTTTATGTTTAATGGTTTGAAAGAGGTTGATTACTGGAAGATGTATATAAAACTTGATTGTTTGGGTGATTTTATATAACCTCTCAATGGATTGAAGTGATTTAAGGTTTGACTTAGATTGATGGTTTAGATATGTAAATGAAAATTATTATTCTTAACAAGATGATTTGTTTGTTTTGTTTAATGGACTGAATTGATTTAGAGATTGCATATAGTATATAGTTTAAAATTCTTGTTAGGATTATATAATAATTTTGTTTGATGTAGTGGGTTTTCTTTTGTTTTACCCTGTACTCACTCTGGGAAGTCGGGGGGGGAGGGTTAGGGAGGGTTTATAATTTTATATATGATGTTTTCTCAACTGTAATTGGGGTTGATGTAAGAATATGTAATTACTGTCATTAAGGGGTTACTCGGGTGGCCTCTGGGCACCACATCTGATGGAAAGAGGAAGGAGGAGTGAAGGCTGATGTAAGTGGAAGTTGATAAGAAGGGGGAAGAGTAGGATGGAGATAGAGAAGGATGGAGGGAAGTAGAAAGGAAGTAGAAAGAAGGATGGCAAGAAGGGGGATGAGTAGGGATAGGTGGGTATAGAGAAGAGAAGGAGGGAGGAAAGTAGGTAGCTAGTTGGTAAGTGAGGGGGGAAGGATAGGATTAGGGGGATGTGGTGGGGGGGGTACCGGGCAGTATTGTTAATTGTTTGGCATGATTATTTTCAGTTGAGCTATTGGTATTTGATGTATTGAAAAATGTATTTATGTTTTGTTTATGGATGATTGTTTATTTTAACACTATGATTTGATTTGAGTAGTTTCTTTTTTCTGTAAAGATTAAAAAAACCAATAAAATATATTTAAAAAAAATATTATGAATTTAAGTTGTTGTAGCTGAGTATGAAAGCAACCATTTACATCTTGGTAGTAGCTAAATTCTGCATTCTCGTGTATAGTGGTAATGGAAAAAATCAGATGTGAGTTTCATGGGAAATGCAGAAATGTTCTGCATTAATGCAATCTGCAGAATATGAATGCTTTAAGCTTGATGATGAAAATTGATGATAGATAATAGATGATGATGATGTGTGTGAGAGAGAGAGAAAGAGAAGAGATAGATAAAGGAAAAATTATACCATCAAGCTTGCTTCAGTTTGCTCTGTCTCCATAACAAGAATTCATAAGAAGATAAACAGAATTCTTCATATGTTGTTCACTGCAAGCATGGTTGAGAAACTGAGCACATATTATCCACTAGGGTGAGATGTGCTAGGGATTTTTAAAATAAAATTATGGCAAATTATGGCAAGTATTTCTATAACATCATCTGCACATACATCAACGTATACAAATTGATTGCCACTCTTTCATGTTTTTGGTGACAATTTTCTTTCTTTCTTGGCAATGTATAAATTGGCCATTCTCACTGAGGCATGTGCAACTTATTATACATAATTTATCTAGCTTAGTTTTGCTTAACAGAAATGGAAAGGAGTATCAATCAGATTTTCTGCATAGTAATGGCATGTTTTCATCATTATTATGAGCAAATTTTGAAGTATGCCCAGATTGGTAATGCAAATGAAAGTAACGTTTTTATACTGTATATACACAACAATGTTGATATTTCCTTTCCACATACATAACAGAAGGCTTTTGTTCAGTCCATTTTGAATTGGTTTTGCATCCCCCCAAAAAAAAACAACCTCAAAATTTCAAAGGTCTTAAGCCAAAATTCAAATTAGGAAAAAGGTTATACTTCTCCATTCTTATTATTTAACCCTCCTAAACTGAAGCTTCATGGACACACTTTATAAGCCTTTCAGAATAGAGCCTAAAGGATTATTAACCATTTTAATTAAATTAAAACTGCCATGGAGATTATGCCATGCCTAAATATACAATATATATTAATATATAGTTAGAAGTTGAACCAACCAAAGTGGATTTTCTTTTTAAAGGAAAGAAATAGTGTTTGGCTTTGTTTTAAGTTTATGTAGCTCTGGTTTCCAAATATTCTTACTGCAACAGAATTGAGTTGAACCATGTGCATTTTTCTTATAAAGAAGAAGGAGAAGGAGAAAAAGAAAGAAGGATCATTCACAACTTTGCTTCCTTAAAAAGCGGGGGGAAGGATCATCTTCTGGAAGATGTAAACTCCTCTGGGGACATGACATAAGAAGGGTCTGAAAAAAGACAGTCAAGTTCATCCCTACATAAAATTTCATACACACACACACACACACACACACACACACACACACACACACACACACACACACACACACACACACACACACACACACACACACACACACACACACACACACACACACACACATATATATATATATATATATATATATATATATATATATATATATATATATATATATATATATATATATATATATATATATATATATATATATATATATATATATATATATATATATACGTAGATGACACCTTCGTAATCTGGCCACATGGGAAAGAAAAACTGGACAACTTCCTCACACACCTCAACAGCCTACACCCCAAAATACAGTTCACCATGGAAACAGAAGCTAATAACCAACTTCCCTTCCTGGATGTCTTAGTCTACAAGAAATCCAATGGCTCCCTAGGACATACCATCTACCAGAAGAAAACACACACAAACCGCTATCTGCACGCACTCTCACACCACCACCCAGCACAGATCAACTCCGTAGCCAAGACACTCATCTCCAGAACCAAATGCCTAGCTGACGAACAACACCTAAAAACCGAACTACACACTCTCACTAATGTACTAACATCCAACGGATTCCAAAGAAATAAGATTTCCAATTTAATCCAAAAAGAAACTCCCACTAAAATTCAAGACAGAGAACAAGAAAACGGCAACGCCCTCCTCCCATACATAAAAGGCACCACAGACAGGATCAGCAAGATCCTGCACAAACATAACGTCAAGACAGCATTCTGCACAAACAGAAAAATATCCACCATCCTAAGAAACCCTAAAGACAAAATTGAGTTAGAAAATCAAGGAGTATATGAAATCCCATGTACTGCTTGCCCCACCACATACATCGGACAAACCAACAGAAGAATAAGTGCACGCATTGAAGAACACAAAAACTCAGTCAAAAAAGAGGAACCAACTTCTTCCCTGGTCCAACACCTTAAAGCCACAGGACATGAAATTGATTTCAAAAAGACCAGAACTATTGCCAAAACTGAACACTTTAATAACAGAATAATCAGAGAAGCCATCGAGATAGAAAAACGCCCTCACAGCATGAACAAACGAGATGATACCTCCCGCCTACCAGCCATTTGGAAACCTGCCCTTATTGACAAACGAGTCCATAACACAAAGAATGGCACCAGACCTACACTCACAAAAACCACACAGGATGTCACCACCACACATCCACGCAAAAAGCAAACCCAAACCCACGATGATGAGGCACGTCCACAAACCAGAAGCCAGACCACAGCTGCATCATTAACCATCTTAAACCCCTCCAATCCATACATGAAGCAAACTGACACCCACCATGAAGATGAGGCACAACCACGAACGTGAAGCCAAACAGCTATGCAGCTCACCATTTCTAATCTTCCTGCAACTCAGACTAACCTGAGCACAACAAAGCCCCCACCCAAACAGAACACTCCCCCATCCAATCAGAGCACAGCCAACCCCCCCATCCAATCAGAACACAGCCAAGCCCCTAACCAATCAGAACACACCTCCACCCAATCAGAACACAGCCGAGCTCCCAGCCAATCAGTTCAAACCCCCCACTGGCAGTTAAAAGGAAGAAACAGCTACAGTCACACATTGCTCCTAGAAGCACGAAGCCGAAAGCACCAGCCTGAAGATGACGAATGGGACTTCGTCGAAACGTCGCCAAGACACTTCAAATTCTACGTGGGAGAAAACCCAAAGAACCAAAGACCTACATACAAACACCCGCGAAAACCTCAGAAAACATATATATATATGACTGAAGAGAGTTAAGGAACTCGAAATAGCTATATCAGAAATCCCTTATTTCTTTGTTAACAATTCTAAAAACATATATATATATATATATATATATATATATATATATATATATATATATATATATATATATATATATATATATATATATATATATATATATATATATATATATATATATATATATATATATATATATATATATATATTGCACAGGGGCCAATGGTGTCTGGCAGCAGCCGCAGCCTGCTGACCCCTTGGCACAATGCAGGTAAGTCCAAGCGCGAAGGCATGGGGGGGAGGCATGCAATCCGGATGCGTTGCATAGCTGCCTGGCTCATGTGAGCCTCCCTTGAGCCAGGTGGCCATACAGTGCATCCAGATTGCCTGCTTTCCCACGGTATTTCTAACACTAAAAAAATAATGTTTTAACAGAAGTCAGCCATGTCAAAATATAAGCTGAATTCATCAAATGCATTCTGGAAAAAGTTAATATGGGATCCTTGGTACTCTATGAGCTTAGTGGTTTTCCTACAGACATTTAATTACCAAACTAGGTAAAATCATCAATATACATATACAAGTTTCTTAGCTTGGTAATGAAATGTCTGTTAAAAAAAAAAACCACTAAGCTCAAACAGCATCAAGGACCTTATGGTTCAACCCTGAACTTCAGATATATCTTATATCAAAGGTTAATATCCTTCTTGGAGTTCTCAGATGGTAAGGAACACTCTTAAAAGCCTTTGGCTAACACTGAAAGGGACATTTTTGTACCTGCAGAGTTCTAGGTCACAAAATAGTTTTCTCCCCACCCCTGATACTTTTTTTATAGAAAATAAGTGCAAACTAAGTCATACAATCCAACCTGAATGTTGCATTGTTCTTAAATGTGTAATAAACCAAATCTTTTGTACTAATAGAAACCCTGCTCAGTAGGAAAGAGTGATTCATTCTGGAATTTTGTCTCATTTATATTGAAAAAAAATCATGATGACCATACATTTTCTAAGATTAAAACTTTATTAAGTCAATTACAGTACTTGTCTCCTATAGTCCCACTGAAAAAAAGGTTAAGCTAAATTTAATAGACCACCTTGCTCTCTGCATTATTCACTCATTCACTGACATTTCGGAGTTATGGCAATCTGTGATCATAAATAAAGTCTGGATATTACCTGTGCCTTGATCTGATTTTTTTTCTGACACTAAATGAATTATTTTGGTGTAATTATTGTTACTCATATGCTTTGATCTGTAATTCAAGAGGACTCAAATTTACAATAGGCATCTCCACTACTGTACTGTTCAAGTCTCACTTCTGAAAGCATTTTTAATTATTGCTTCAGTAGGACTGTCTAAAAAACAAGTTTCTTTTCAGGTTTATTGGGAAAGCATTTGCTCTCTGACCCCTGAATCTTTCCCCAACCTAGTAGCTTCCAATATTCTGGGATTGCAACTCCTAGAACTCCCATAAAAGATGACAGCAGGTTGAAAAATTAAATACTGTGTACAAACTCTCAACTTCAATATTGAGTATCTCCTTTAAAAGGGCAAGGGAAAAATATTCGCTGTTTGATACCATGGACAAGACACTACTTAGGCAGGTAGATCAATGATCTGGCTTAATATGAGGCAGCTTTTTAAATTCCATAATGTTTATAGGTTAGGATGTTAGGATGCCAATCAAAAGGTCCCAGGTTCAGGCATTTTCATAATGCATATTATGTTATACGTAATTAGTTCTGTACCATGTACACTGTACCACATTATAACTGCTCAAGTTCTTCATATTTTACATCTCCGTATCCTTGTGTAAAGTTTTGAAAAAGTAAGAAGCAAATAGATTAGACACATTTTTTTTTACTATGATAGACAACACACTAAGATTCAGGTTCAGAAAATTTTTCAGATAAAGGAATAAAAGCAACCTTCCCACAAGAGCATTTATCTTCTCACTTCTCCCTCAAGTATTTGCTTGAGATCACAGTTTCCTATGCTGCTTTCTATAAAGAGAACTAATGGAGATAATCACATATGATGTGAAGCATTTAATTCAGAGTACAGAATGTGTCCTTTTTTCACAATCCATTAGTGATCTGCAAAGATGAGATTGTAAAAATTTGGTTGGATGGCCATTCCACCTGAGAGATCACACCATTTGTAATAGTATGTATTCAATCCCACATTTTGTATTCTACCCTAAAGATTTTTTGCTTTATGCAGCACTATGTAATTGGAGATCCTCAGAACCAAGTCTTCTAATAGAGCAGACTGATTAAGCTATATTTTAAAAAATGGAAATTGAGATGGAGGCTTTCTACTCTGCCACTGAAATCACCATTTTCATAATTTTAAAAAATTATATTTTCAAATGGCCATCAAGCAATTTTTTTCTTATTCTGTCACTAATTTGGGATGAGAACCTCTTCTTTGTCTCAGCCTAGAGGATTTATAGCTGTATCAGTTTCATAATCAGTTTCTTAATGCCCATTCACTGGGAATCAATAATACAAATCTCCAACAACAGGGGAAATCAACTGTCCTAGATTTTTATTCAGTACAATCTGGCACATTCCTACAGTATAAATTTTAATTTTTATTGCTTAACTGATTTAAATATCACATATTTAAAGACCTAAAAATAAGTTTTGTTACAAGGATGAGATACCATCCCATTTGAGGAGAAAGAGAAAAAATAGTTGACCAAATTAAATATCTGAGCCATAAGATCATATTTTCTTCTTCTTTAAATCTAAATAATTCAACTTTCCAAGTAAATATGTTCAATAACAATTACACACAAAATATGAAGGTAGCCATTGGGGAGTTGTCTTATCAGTTATATTGCATTAAATGGCAAGTGCCCAATCAAAGTCATTAATGGGTCTGCATCTTTGGTTCCCAGAGATCGTGATACAGTCAAACTAGGTGATTTTAAAAGATAGGAGAATCACAGGATTTGTGGAGATGATAACATTACCCTTCTCCTAATTACATATAAGGATCTTGGTACACTGGAGTATCATACATAGAAGGAATTCACAATTTTATTAGCTTCAGGGCTATAGAAACCTTTGCCTAGCGTTACTGTTCATCATGTGACTTTTTGTCCTGGTATAGTGAAGACAGTATGTCAACTATGCCAGTGAAAAATTGTTAAAAAGTTACACTGACCTTCTAAAAGGGGAGAGGTGAAGTTGGGGTTTCTGCCTGCTCATTTCAAAAGTAGTTGCAGACATTTAAACAAGTCACCCTCCCCTTGTCTCAAGCATTCAACCATTCCTTCATACTCACAGGCATCCAAGCCAGAAGTTCAGCTCCCTGTCTAATTGATTCACACACTGGTGTTTTCAAGGACATGTCACACAGAGTCTTATCTTACAAAGTCAGTGCTAAAACAGAGTAGGTGTGAATGTGTAGGAGAAACAAAGATAGCAAATGGCATACAGGTGAGGAATCCAGAGGTTGCATCTGAAGATTAACAGGTATTATAGGCAGGTTAGATGACTATCAGTCAACTGCCAGGACCACAAACTATGGTAAGCAGCATACCCTGCCTGGAACTTGGCTTGGAGCTCAGCTGGACTGCTCAAAGGCAACACTGCTTAAAAGCAGATCTTAGAACATGGCCTGCTGCACCTAGAAGAGGACATGCTAAAACCTCACAACTATGTAATACTGATTTTTAATATACCTATCTAATTCTATTCCCAAATGTTCAAAATATAATTAAGATTCAGTATGATTTGATTTCTTTCAAAACTAATTACTAATGCAGCAGTATCAAAGTATCATGTATTCAGGCACATCAGTTACAGGGAAAATCATGTTTGTGTTTATATTATTTTAGAAGCTTGGAAATGTTTACATTATCATATAGTACTATCCCCAAATCTTCCCACTTTTATTCCAACAAGCCTTGGATATCCAAGTTGTGGAGAACCAACCTAAAATGAAAGAGCCATAAAAATGTATTTCTCTTGTCACAAATACTACTGTTTAAACAGCCATTAACGTCAATGATCCATGACCTATCTGCTCAACTCTATTTCCAGAAGAATTATAGAATGATAAGGAAGGGGGAAAGAAAAAGAGCTGCTATGGGAAATGCATGGAAGTAAGGGTTTTTGTGTGTGTATGTGTTTCTTAATGCTGAATCAAAATTGCCAAAGCATCTCCCCATCTACTCTGCAGGAGTTGTCACCTACCAAAGAAATAATGAAATCAAATGTTTGTCTTGGATCAAATAATGGGAGAAGAAGCACAGAGGTTAGTAACTGCTCAATGGCTATGTTGAGATCTGTCAGTCACTGTCAAGAGCAGGAGAGATTAAAGAGGAGTGAAATGAATCATGGCAGGATTTATAGGGAAGCAGGAAAATTATAATTGCTATGAAATATTAGATAAAATGTTATTCAAGGCAGGACAGGGGCTATCAATAACTAGTAAATATAGAAGGATTCAAACAAAATATTGGCATTTGTTCCATCTAAAAAAGAAAAATCACCTATTTGTGCCCTCCAGATATATTAAAATTGCAATTCCCTGAAGTCCTACCCCTTTGTTGATTTGGAATTCTGATTTGACATCTCAGCCTATTTGGAAAGTGCTAGTTTGGGAAAGACTGAAGTAACTCAATTATCAACATAAAGCATTCTAAATGACTATGAATAAAAAATATATAATTGTATTAGGCTTGTAGTGGTTTTGACATAAACAGGAAAAGAAAGCAACAGCCTTACATCACCCTCATACCTCAGCAAATCTGATAGCTTTGTGCTTCGAAAACAGGAAATTCCACATGGCCATAATGTTACATATAACCACCAAGAGACTGGTTCTTGGTACTTTTGCTGAAATTAAATTAGATAAATAAATCTTGTGTATTTTATTAGCCACCCAAATCATTGTGAGTATTATGGAGTTTTGAAGTCAAGAGGGAATTTCAAAATAAATCTCTGAGCATGGAATAGCCTCCTGCTTCCATTCACGTGTGGGTAACAACTGAGACCTAAACCATTGCTAGATCCACTTACATTTACAGATAAATTGTCCAACCTTTATCACAGAGACAGAATAGAAGAACTAAGCTCTCTTCTTTATTTCAGGCTATTATGCTCAAACTAACTTGCTTTACCCAACAAGCAATAGCAATGCCTGAATTCCCACAAGAGCTTGAATCACAAACTTCCCTCCCAACTTAGCCTTGTCTAGCATGTCATGCAAAGTCTGTCATTATGGCTTAGTAAGATATGTAAACCCAGCCACTGAAAATAAGAGCAGAAAGTGAAGCACAAAAACACTGCTTTAAGATATAAGTTATTCCTCAAATCAAAGTAATTTATTTTAATGTTAAAGCCAAACATAAGTGTTTGAAAATTGACTGCCAGAGCAAGGGAAGGTTAATTAAATGGTTAGACTAAAGAACTGAATATGCAGAAGATGTTAGTCTTGCCTTACCAAAGGCTAATTTTAATTCAAAACTTAATGTTCTAGCAACTTAAATGGGATGCAAGCCATCCAAATCTGATAATGATTTCCTTCTTCCAACTTCTCATTTTCTTCCATCCTCTTTGCTATACTTTTCATTCAAAGAACCTCATCTTCAAGTAATTACATTGTAAGACTTTTTTTAGTATATTAGGCAATTCTGTGACCCCATTGAGTCTGATGTGACCAGAATTAACAATAAATTATAAGCTGACCGTTTTTGTTTTTTTTTAGCCCAGTGCTGGATAGTCCTGTGATCATCTCCAATGTGTATACATCATTACAAATAGAAAAATAATATAGTGGCAAATGAACTACAAAAAACTAAATCAATATTTACTTACCCAAACAGATAAACAGAATGGATGACTATGGGTGTGCAAAAAGCAGTGATAGCAGAAGTGACTTCTAACTTCCTGCTGGCTTCCCCATTGCCTTCACTTATGGGAATCTGGCACGGAGCATCAGAAATTGCGACCATGTTACCACTGGGATGTTGCAACAGCCACGACTTTGTGAATAAAAGTGGTCTAAACATCATGAAAATTTCAATTTCACAGGAGTAATAGATCCAGGTTTTTTATGCATTAAATGATTGGATTTTAGGTATCTTTATTCAAAAACTGTTGTGGTATAATGCACTGTTTGAGCTAATTTGAAAGTACAAACAGACTAACATATACAGAGTTTTAGTAAAATAGAGATGGTGGCTTTATAAGATGGAGAAACATTGAGGTGGAAGAGGGGCAGGATTTGTATTCTTATTATTTATTAATCACATTTATATGGTCTCCCATGTCATGGAAAGTGAAAGCATTTATAAAGTGTTTTGCTACATCATCTATGTCAAAAAATAGAGTTTAGGTTACTGTTCATTTTGTTTCTATTTAACATAAAACTATGCCATTTGAAGCTTTCTTTGTATTGCTTGCAATTCCCAGGGAATAAAGGCATATTTAAAAAATGTTGCACGCAATTGAAAACAATAAATTACATCATCATTACAATGGAACTATATAACATATAAAATGGCAATATTAATGTACAATATGATCGTTTGGCAGTATTCTTTTGATGGAGTGTTAAAAAGTGGCTCCTTTATCTGCTTTTGCCAAAAATGGACTGATGTTTTTTCTGCGATTTCATTCATTGCTTTATTTAAGTATTTGTTGAATTTACATTATGACTTCTCTCCAAATGCTCAAGGAAGTACTGTATGTGCATAGCTCTGTAAAGTACCTCAGATACTCTTGTACAATTATACACTTGCTATAATCAGATGGCAATTAAATTCACAATCGAAAGAACTTTTTTGAGAATAAAACAGCTGATAAGAATCTACCGTATCAAGCTGCATAACTAAAATCAGAATTATTTTTCTTTTAAATTTTGAATCAGCGTAATGTTGGTGACTGTCTTTGAGATGCTCACAAGGAGGTGATTGCTCATTTCTCAATCTTTGCACAAAAAAAAACAAGGTGGCAGGTTCTTTGCTGCTACCGGTAAGATATTCATTCATGCTTACGGATTTAATTTCACTTCCCATGCTTTTGCCTGTCAAGTCAGAAACAGATTAGAAGTGATGAATGGAGAGGGGGCAAAGCAATGACCCCAATAGACAGACAATCCAATGAGTAGAAGCCAGACAGCTAAGTCTCCAGTGCATTGGCACATTTGGCTTCAAAAGCAAATAGAAGACTTTTGAGCAGGCTTGCAGTCAGAAATTCTGACAGCTAACAAGAATTCTAAGAAACAGCTTGGAATGATCTTACTTTCAAACAAGCCAGTTGGAAGTTAGTTGCATTCAGACTGCTCAGGGGAAAGAATGGAAAATAAGCTGTGATTTGGGAAAATCCAAAATCTGCCATCAAGCTAGTCCATGGGTTAAAAATTCCACATTTCTCTACTTTGCAATCAGTGCTCTGTCAGCTGCTGAATAAAGTAACCCAACTTTTGTAAACTTTTTCTGCGGATTATCTTTGCCTTAGTGGTCCCCTTGCTGTGGAATTCTCTACTGAAAAATGTTCATTTGATGGCAACTTCAGTCTCTCATTTAATTGCCTTAGTTTTTTGTAGATATTATTTAGAGTCTTTGTGTTTGCTGTCAGTGGGGTAGGCTTTATAAGTAGAGAGTCTATATGGCATTTTCTATCACTTACACAGCTTTATAATCATTATTAGTTACTTTATTTAACAAACCAAAGTGACGGCAAACAAAGGGTATTGTCATGGTTCCGAAAGATGAAACTCTTCAAAGAACTTTGAGGCATTGTTTACCTTAAAGAACCTTTATTCGAGCAGCATAGCTTCTGCACGTACATAGTTGAAGCCAAAATCTGACTTCCCCTCCCTTTAGCACATAGATCAAAGCACAATTCCCTCCTCTAATTAACAGTCATACACATTCTCTAATTAGTTTAAAATGCTGGCTTTCCATAGAGTTCTTTCCCGCCATGCCTTATCAGCTCTTATTACAATATTGTATGTCTAACTAACTCCCATCAGAGGTACATCATCATCATTAGAATGTAAGTAATAGCATTTGAACAAAGAAAATGGCATCACACTTGCCAAAATGAATCAGTTGAGGTTTAAGCAATCTGCTAGCATTGGTAGAAATGGCCATGGAAATCCTATAAATGATTAAATGATTATGCCATGGAATTTGTATATTGCAGCCTAATTTCCTGGCATTTGTCATGTATGCTATTGGTAGGTGAGTTAAAATAGTGATAAATGACATACCAATGGATCAGAGTACCTAAGATATACAATGTTAGATAAGTGAACTGGAAATTATTTTGAAACAAAAAATATCTTCCCTCTCTCTCTCTCTCTCTCTCTCTCTCTCTCTCTCTCTCTCTCTCTCTCTCTCTCTCTCTCTCTCTCTCTCTCTCTCTCTCTCTCTCTCTCTCTCTCTCTCTCTCTTTCTTTCTTTCTCTCTCCCCATTCCTTTTCTCAGTTATCTTCATGTTATTGTGAGATTCAACTTTCTTTATGATGTCTTGTTGATGGGGGGAAAATCATCTGAAACAAAACATATAAAAATAGTCAATTAAATTGAGGTAGTGCTAATGTGTTGACTCACAGGATTTAGTATCACTTAACAGCCCCCTTAAATTGGCCTCACAGATTCCCCAGGCTTCTATGTCTTTTGCTGAAAACAAGCCCTCTCACAGAAACCTGCATTGTGCATGGCAAGACAGCCGTCCTTAGTTGCAACAGCAACAGCAGCAACAAGGCGGAAGACTTAACGTGTTGCTCCATCTGGGCCTTACTGTATAAACGAGGTCATATACCTGGATTTCTCCTTTGTTCTGCATTTGGGGGTAATGGAATTTTGTCAATGGAAGAACATTTGCTTGAACTCAGGCCTTGCTAACATTAGAGGACACTTATATGGTTAATTTTACTATATTGAGCCTTAGAACTGCAGGACAGTCCAGAATCTTCAAAGCTGAAGTAAAAGCTTCAGATATCTGTGAGGTGAACTTCATGAATCCTCTCGAAGACTGGGTCATAGTGTATAATTTCTGTCAGAAATATCCAGGGATTCTGACCTAAATATAACATTTAGTCTCTTCATCACTGCCTTCTTTTTTTTTTTGCCATGTCCTCCTTTCTTAAGGTGTTTTAAGGCCCATCCTCATTCCTTGCAGCCATTTAAAAAACAGTAACCAAAGCATATTTGCCTGAACACATTTACACATTACATGCATTTCATTATAGAAAATCTATTAGAAGAATCCAAGTAACTCCTGTTTACTGATCTGTCTGAGATCATTCTCACCAGTCACTATAGATATGAAAAATTTTATAAATGTTATTGATATCAGCGGGAGGGAGATAGACCATCAAAACCTCAAAGTTACAGTCAATTTTGATTGTAATTTCCATACTATGTTACATATTTAATCATTATTAACTTATTGTGAGGTTTAGCACATTGTTTTTTACAACCCCATATTGGATGGATATGAAAATTGCTGTAGAGAAATGCCTTTCCTGGAAACTGTCTCTACCCATTAATACAGGGCAATTTCCCAAGGAGCCATATAAGAAACTGGGATTGTTGTAGTGAACTGCTATTGGTCTGCTCCCACCTGTGACATCGAACTGACATCCTGCCACCTGTTGCCGATGTCTTGCCCCAAACATGTCTGACATCCTATCCTCTCCAATTTTTCAGACTGGATAGGGACAGCCTACAGGCTGGAAGTGGCCTACGAGCATTAACATCTGAAATAGTCCTTTGCAATGGGGCACGTGCCAGACTATAAACCTGTTTTTTCAAGAATGTTAAAGGGAAAAGCTATCCAGCTTGCTTTAGCAATAGTAATAGCATTTAGATTTGTATATCACCTCATAGTGCTTTATAAGGTAGAAGCATTATCTGGATATTTCCCCCAACAATCTGGGATCTCATTTTACCAGCCTTGGAAGATGGAAGATTAAGTCAATCTTGAGCCCTATCAGGACTGAATTCCAGGCTGTGGACAGAGTTTGCTTGCAATACTGCATTTTAACCACTGTGCCACCAGGGCTCCTTTATTTGTTTGTTTACTTATGAGCTCATCCATATCACAACAGTGATTCTGGGCAGCATACAAAGATTTAAATCCAACAATTAAAAACAAGAACTCATGGTGCCCCAGGTGAATTACACTTACCAGTCATAAAAACCACATCAACATAACCGCTTAGCCCAAAGACCAATAGGATTGAGGATCTCTGGATTTCTGCAGGGATACTGTTCCACAAGAACAGTGCTGACACAGAGAAAGCAAAACTCCTATATCCAAGAAGAAAACATGGTTTAGTAGAGGAGTTCTGAAGTCTACCGCTGTGCTAGATCTGTGGGTTGATCAGAAACAATTGGAGAAAAGCATAGTAAATACAGAAATAACCAGGCTGTGGTGGGACAGTGGTTAGAATGGAGTATTGCAGGCTAATTCAGCTCACTGTCAGGAGTTCGATCCCAACTGGCTCAAAGTTGACTCAGCCTTCCATCCTTCCAAGGTCAGTAAAGTGAGGACCTAGATTGTTGGGGGCAATATGCTGATTCTGTAAACCACTTAGAGAGGGCTGTAAAGCACTCTGAAGTGGTATATAAGTCTAAGTGCTATTGCTATTGCTATCCCTATGCCATGCAGAGCTTTGTAGTTACAAACAGCACCTTGAATTGCACCCAGAAGACTACTGGAACCAGTTCAGCTCAGCTCAGAGCAGTAGTATGTTGTATAGGTGTAGCAAGAGATGCTAAAATCTACATGTGTCAGGACCAATTGCAGCTTCTGAATGATCTTCAAGGGCAGGCCCATGTAGACTGATTTTCAGTCACCCAAACAGGAGGTGACTAAGGCATGAGTCAGCATAAGTAAAGCCTATCACTTCAGAAACAGACACAGTTAGAGGACAAGCTAAACCTGTGCAAAGCATTCCACCCCATGGCTCCCACTTGCTCTTCAAATGGGAGCCATGATTTCCAGGAGGACCCCCAAGTTGCACACTGATTCTAATTGGAGAAAGATAGCCCCAGGGATAGATAGAGATGGAAAATCTCTGGAATTTGGAAGGCCCTGAAACTCCCAGACACTCAGTCTTACAAGGCTTGAGTCAAAACCTATTGTCTGCTTGAGATCCTTATGGCCTCCAGGTGCCAGAAAAAGATCTCAGCAACATCACTTGTTTGACCAAGGGTGGATTTGTACAAGTGAATATCAATATCATAGTGATGATATACACCCCATGCTGATGGACGACCTTCACCCTGTTTTCATATAGATGTGAAATAGGAGTGACAAGAAAGTGGAGCCCTGAGGCTCCTTAGAATAGGCTCAACTTCTCCTCACCACCAACACTGATTCAAACTGGCCTTGAAGAAAGCAGAAGAACCACTGTAACACAGTGCCTCCTACTCGTAATCCCCTAACAAGGTTCGGTAGAGAGATTGAGGGCGGCCATGATAGATGCACCACCTCCATCCTGAGCCTGCCCAAGCCATTATTAGATTGCTTGATGATGCACTTGGAAGATTTTCATAAATAATTAACATCAGATCACAAAATAAGGCATTGGTGCCTGACAAGCCATAGGCACTCCTGTAGTATGAAACAGATGACATCTCAAGATAAATCTCTGTAAACTTTCTCCTCATAAAATGTAGAATAAATGCATTGAAAAGAGTTTAAAATACATTGCACCACCATTAACCATTCAACAGTGATGGCAGGACACCACAATAAGATATACACTAAGGACTATTTTCCTTTAAAGCAGCTGTGTCCAACCCATGGCCCACAGGACTCATGTGGCCCTGGACAGTTTGCAATGTGGCCCCACACCATTATTGTGTGATTTGTATATATCTACTATGTTACTATACTATATTTTATATGTTATATGCTGCTCAACTCAATTCCTCTTCATTCAATGCAGCCCAGGCAAGCTAAAAGATTGGACAACCATGCTTTAAAGCTTCTTCTGGAAGTAACAATGACAGGGGAGACTCAGCTTAGAAAATGTGAAACTAGAAGAGTTGTTTTGGGTTTTCTCTGGGTATGAAAGAAAGGCCTAGCATGTTTTATTCTGAGGGTGAAGATTCGTTTTCTGAGCTTGTGGGTTGGTTTCTGAACATTTCGTTACCAAGCTAGGTAACATCTTCAGTGGAGTTTAGGGGATATCAGTGTCAGTGAACTTCTGTTTAGAAGCTTCAGGGCTGTAGGTGTGAGTGTGTCAAGTGAGGCTCTGTGATGGGTCTTGTAATGGGTTAGGTGTGAGTCATCAGTGAGACTCTTGTGATGGGTCTTGTGATGGGGAGATTACATCAGTTCAGGGTCGTTGGGAGGTGAACTGCTGGTGGGAGGAGAGGCTTCCATGGGTTGGTGGAGGGTTGCTGTCTCTGGTTGACTGTGCAGTTGATTAGGATTCTGAGTTATTTGTAGGTCGATGTGTCTGGTTTTTTTTTTTACCAAATTTGGAACTTATTTTATACTTGGTTAGAGAAAAGAAGCAAGGATTAGGAATTGAATATGTATTAGTTTAGCAAATTTCAGACAACTTGTTGATTGGAAAATTTGAATTGCTTGTGCAGTACCAGGCTTCGATGAACTCACAAGCATGGCGGGTGATAGTGTGGCCAATGATTTTTGTGTTGCTCCAATTGAACTGGTGCTGTTTAGTGTTGGTGACTGTAGAGATTAAGGATTTGGGATCATGGCATTTTACTGCCAGCCAGTATTCTCTTCTGCTTTTCTTAGTGTTTCTACAGTATGTCCTGACTCTTCTGAAGAGGGTCTGGACACAGCTTCTTTTGTGTGCAGTGGAATGGTTGCTTGTGAAGCTGAGGATCTGGTCCATGTGTGTTGGTTTGTGGTAGATGCGGGTTTCCAGTTCTCCATTGTCTAGTCTCCTTATGTCTGTGTCGGTGTATGTTTTATTCTACTACGAAGACCAGCAACTCTCTACAGTTGCCACATTTGCATCTGCAGAAAGTGGCAGTTAAATTAAGCTGCTCCTTAAAATTAAATTAAATTCATTTTCAAAGTTTAAAGAAAGGCCCAGATCTCACAAGATTGCCATATATCAATAGTCTACTAAACAGCATCTTGCATCCAAGATGCTTATTCAAGGAAATTCACGTACATAGACAAGCATATGCATACATGACTGATCAATTAGGTTAATGCCTTTCTGTACAGATATTAATTCTGTGCAACTATCTTAGCCTATCTTATAATTCTTGGAGAATATAAGGTTCATTTAAAAAAAAAGATTTTGGACTGAATTTCCCTACAAAATAAAATAATCTCCAAGCTCCCAAGATAATTGCATCTTTTGTAACAGAACTGAAACCAATCATTTTATTTCCCCTCTCTTAACATCCTCATGTATCTTCTTGGCTCCAATAATTCATGGTGTCTTTCCCACAGCTGCCTGTCATACCAACAAGTTCATTTAAATATTCAAGAATGAGATGACATGCCCTCAACTCTACTGTGATTTACCTTCCAGAAAAAATAATGTAAGCCTATTTGACCCAAACCTAGGAAAGAAGTTTAATAGGATGCTATCTCTTGTAAATAAAAATTACAGCAGAAACACAAATATAAGAAAAAACTCAAGGATTTTTGTGTTTGTTTTGTGGCATTAACAAAAACAACCTTGAAGAGAACTTGTAACCAGACTACAAATCTCTTTCCAAGCACTGTACTGCCCCCTGCTGGATATCTGATAGAAATATTGTTGTCATCAGAAATACTAAACTGGTCCTGGACAAACCATTT
Organism: Bothrops alternatus; assembly: GCA_034064705.1. Classification (NCBI taxonomy): domain Eukaryota; kingdom Metazoa; phylum Chordata; class Lepidosauria; order Squamata; family Viperidae; genus Bothrops; species Bothrops alternatus. Next base: position 3,363,155 of record JARGCV010000116.1, on the reverse strand, counting down.
AGGCTTGCTCTTTTCTAAAAGGAGATAGAATAAGACAAAAGTAGAAGATAAATAGGAGTAAATTATGAGATCTGGGATGCCTCTCTGTGACCTTCTGCCAAGGACAGCAAACAATGGAGAAACCAAGGTGTCATCACATCCTCATTATGTTGTGTTCAGTATATTGATTTTTTTTTTCTTGGCCACCATTTTGCATTGATGTGCTTACAGAAATAGGTTTAAGGGATCAATATATCTGCCCTGAAAGCCAGCTGTCCTTGATTTTGGAAGTTTTATTTTGGAACACATCCTTAAATCTAACTTTCTTTATTAAATCTCAACATCCAACATTAAAATACAAACTAAAACAACAAGAAAAAGGAAAGTAAATAACAAAACAAATGTGACAAAAAATTATACATCAAATAAATACAACAATAATCAAATAAACCAAATCTTTCAGTGTGAGTGAGGCAAGACTATGGCAGATATTAACTGCCAATTATTATTATTCTAGTTCCTTCCTCCAACTTTACCCATCCATCCACCCCCTTGAATAGGGCAGTGTAGATCTTCAAGAGGATTTTTTGATTCAGTGAACATTTAAGTAAAGCTGATTTGCAAAGCAAGGTCCCTTTGGCCCAAACTAGTTTGTTTTGCTTCCTCTGTAGATTCCTCTGGGACCTGAAAAAGCAGTGCCTACATTAAAGCTTGTTCTGCCTTTCATATGTGACTAAGAAGCAATACCTCATAGAATCAAATCAAATTCAGCATGCACAAACCTACCACTTTGAGTGTCCCAAAGGTGCTTTTTCAAAAGGCAACTGGACTTTCTTTGTTTTTCCTTGAAGACGTTTCATTTCTCATCCAAGAAGCTTCTTCAGATCTGAAGAAGGGAAAAACAAAGAAAGTCCAGTTGCCTTTTGAAAAAGCATCTTTGGGACAATCATGACCTGGATGAATTGAGAGTCTCCCTAGAGACATCTATCAATTTAAGTTACATTCCTAAGAAAGAGAAAGCTTTGATGCCACACAGGAATAAATTAAATGGCAATTAAATCAAACCATTCAGCACAATGAAACATTGTCCTCTGGCTACCAAGCAGACCATTTTGGCCTTACGATGAACTCCACAATCATCCATGGAGACAATTCTGCTCTTGGAGATAGGCAATTCAGCAGAAAGGCAGTCTATGCTGATGTGGCATCTCATTCCATTCTGTTTAATTTCTCATTCATTTAAAATGTCCAGAAATTCTGTAGTTGCTCTTGTATAACTTTTGAATGGTTGTCTCTCAACTATGCTGTAGCCCTGATTTGAAGGAGACTGATTTCTACCTACCTGGGAAATGCTGAGTGCTATAGAAAAGCATAATTTAGCACGATTGGCTAAAATAACCATTCCCAAGAACCTAACATTTTGAAGCTGGGCACCAAAAGTCATAACTCTACATACTAGATGGAGAGAAAGAATCCAGCTTCAGCAACCAGCCCAAAGTTGTAAAGGAAAAAATGGACACCTATGGTGATCAGTGCAACAAGTAATATAGTTTGTACCTAGAGAAAAAGAGATGGAACGAAGCAGAGAGGACCATGTGTGCTATAATCCTTTGGGGAATTATTTACACCTGGTTACAGGACTTCTGCTCTCTGGTTAGAGTAGACGGGTCTATTATGCTGCCGATTGGTAAGCAAGTGAGGAATAGTAGACTTTGTCTTTCATCAAGATGGCCTTGTAATATGAAGTTTTCTCCTAGCAATATGAATGCACTACATGTGTGCAACTGCTAGGAATCTTTCTGGTTCATCATCTGTGTTTATTAATTTATTAATCAAATTGATCTATATCCCCCCAGTGTTCCTGTCAGTAGTACTGCATGAGCTTGTTTCAGTTGCCCCCCTGGGCAATTTGAATAAATTCTGTTACAGTGCATATGATGTGGCTTGACAAAAATAAAAATTCTCTGTCTCCATGTGTATCAGTTCTGATTTATAAAGCAATCTTGTGAACGGAAGAGGCAGAAGCAGGATGAGGTGGTGGTTATCAGTTGTCAGTAAAACAAAGGAATGTGAAATCTATACCACAACCGTCTTCTATTTTTATTCATTCATTTCTGTCCAGGCTCCCATGGCGCTAGATAGCCATGCTCATGACACAGAAAAATAGAGTTTTTGATCTCAGCGTAGCAGATGAGAGAACAACACTTTTTTCTGCTGCTTTATTCTCTCCAAAACAAAACACATAATTCAGACTTCCTACCCAGTGGAGGGCTGATGAGATTTATTGAAAACGGAAGCCATCTTTGTGAACATGCTTGAATTGAATGTATGGGTTGGGAATTCATTTGCTGGGGGCTATTCAAAGAATAAAGGCAGAAAAAAAGCAGATAAATATCAAACTTGCTGTGGGGAAAATCAGAGGATGGAAGTCACAAATGCACATCAAGAAAGCATCTAGCACACTTTTTATGTCCTTCAGATCTCTTACAAAGATTTATATGTGATACAGTATCCTTCCTGATAACCTGCAATTCTATGCACATCTTGGTAAATGTGCTACTTTTTAAGGAAAAATAGCTATAACAATTGTGCAAATGAGCACACCTTGACACCCCTCACCCTTTTGCAGCACAAAAGCTCACTTTGAAACCATGGTGCAGTTGTCATCAGTTTAACTAGAAAGGCATTCCAAAACTGCAGTCTGGAGGAGCTAATCACTGTTTTTCAAATTAAGCAGAGGATTAATTAATTCACTTTATTTATATAAATAATTTATATGGCTATCCGTCTCACAACAGTGACTCCGGGTGACGTACAGGGATTAAAACAACAGCTACAAGCAATGATTCATGAGGCCTCAGGTGAACAGTAAATCCCAATCATAAAAAATACATGAACAGCAGAAGTTACTAACTTCCTGGCCTAATCATTTAGGGAAACAGCCAGGTTTTCAAAGCCTTGTGGGTCAGGACCACCAGGATCTGGGTGGGAGGGATGCTGTATCAGAAGGCAGGCACAGCCAGAGAGAAGGCATGACTCCTTGATCCATCAAGAATACCTTTTTTATAGAGAAAGGATCTGGAGTATCATATTGTATTTTTTTCCATTCCCCTTTTCCTTATGCTGGTGTGTGTGTGTGTGTGTGTGTGTTTTGTGCATGTGTGTCTATGTGTGTCTGTCTGTGTGTATGATTATACATTATATATATATAATATAATATATATATTTACATATATGTAAACCAATATAAGGAAAAAGAATGGAGAAAAAATACCATATGATGCTCCAAATCCTCTCTCTCAATAAAAAAGATCTTGCTGGACCAAGGAGTCATGCCTTCCTGTGACAGTGCCACATCTATCTATCTATCTATCTATCTATCTATCTATCTATCTATCTATCTATCTATCTATCTATCTATCTATCTATCTATCTATCATCTATCTATCTATCTATCTATCTATCTATCATCTATCTATTTCTGTTTAATTGGGAACAAATGAATAGTCCATTTCATTTTTCCATTTAACTGCTCAGCCCATCCACTTGGTATGCATAACCTCTAGATCCAGCCCACATGATATACAACTACACTTTGTTTGATTAAAGATTGACAGATTGATATGACTGCTTTCTATTTCCTGAGTTTTACTCTGACCCTTGTCTGAGAGGCTCTATTAAATATATACTATATTAAAGGGCAAAGGTGAGGAAGAAGAAATTCAACAGGAAACCCTTGACAAATCAAAAGTCACATATTTGTATCTTACAGGAAAGTGGAAGAATTGGCAATTGCACTGTGATGCTTGCTTCCTCGCTCTACATTGGTCTCATACATACACACAAAGACACATACATCGAACTTGAACAAACAAAACCTGCAGTTAAGATTTGGATTGACAGGATTAAAATATTCTGAAGTACTTATCAAAACTGTTCAAGTAATAGTTATTTCCCTTGCCCACAATTACATAAAAACTCAGTTTCTTCCATTCACAACCATGATTGTTGTCAGAGTCTGAACTAAGCAATCATCTGTTTGGTATCTTATTTGTGTTTGTTATTAAGTAGTTGTCTCTTTTTCTGCAGTTCTGTGATCTTTTTGCTGTGCAACTCAAATTGTTTTGAAAAAGTTACATGAGAACAAGTGGCCTCATTAAAGAAATCGATCTGGAGTTATCATCATTATCATTTCTCAGAAATCTTTTATCTTTAACTTTTATCTTTAACTTTTACTTTCTTAAAGACAATTTCACTGTATTGTTTCATTCTGCCTATGAAACTGTTTTATGACAATTAAATCTAGAGGCATGTTTTTACTGTATAACAATCAAGCTGTGACCCGTACTTTGTATAGTCAGCACTAACTATATAATTATATCAAGGATGAAATAAAGATGAGAGTCAAAGAAATTTGGCCATTTTTTAAAACAACCCTTAGATTAACATAGCAACTAATATTTCATACTTTTATACAGATTTAAAAATGATGGATAGACACACAAAGATCTCAAGGGCATTAAAGAGTAATAGCTATCTTGAGTTCAGTTTAAATGTTTAAGTTCACTTTGACATTTAAACAAGTTCTACACAGATTCATGACTTACTTACATGAAATGTTTTTTAGACCACAGTAGCTATCCAAAGATATGAAAATCAGATCAACAAGATCAAATAACTACCATCAAAGAAAAGATATAGGCTGAGAATAGAAAATGATAGAATATTATGTATAGTCACCTAAATTTCTTATCTAGCTGTAATCATTTCAGCAAATAATCAATGATATCACCTAGGTAATGACAATTTATTCAGATACATTTTGGATCTTCTTGCCTACAGACAACTGTCCTAATCTGAAACAAGCTGTCACTATCGACAATATAACCCAAAAACCAGAAGTCAAAACTCAAGATGCTAACGTTTTTCCTTTAAATATAGAACTATCTCTGTTACAGGATCAAATAATGTCAACATAATTGGTAATGTGGCAAATATTATCACCAGTAATGCTCTTCTCCATACACACAATTCAAGTAAGTGCCAAAGAATAAATGACGGAACATTTCAATCTACCAGGTCACTTTTTTATTAACCTTAAGATGGCTAAATTGGAATAAAGGAAAATGCTGGCATTTGAGCCTGAAAACAGACAATAATTTCCTGCCCAGTACATGTGTTCTTTTACTCAGCAATGCTAAGATGGTTGTATTATCACTAATTAATGCTATTATCATTGTTGCGCATAAAATAAGTTCTAAATGAATTGTCACAGCCAGTACTTAAATATTCCATTGCCATTTAATTACAATCCTTTTGTCCCTTGTGTATGTCAGCACTGCTAACTGCAGATAACATGCCATGCTTTGGATGAGCAGCCTCTAGTCCATAAAAGCCTACGTAAGCATACAATCCAGGAGTCTTTAAGGTGTTCTTTGTCATTTTTGATAAACAGGTTGGTGTAATTATCCAACTGAATTATTATAAATTTTACATAATGTTTACACATGCACTAGGTCACTGTTTTCAAATTAATGATTACAGATTAATTGGAAATATATTTTTTCTAATTCACAGGCCTCCAACCTTTTTGATTTGGTGACCCGGAAAGGGAGACAGGCACCACTATGCGCATGTCTGCAAATGGGATGCACGCAAGCACATGCGCACATGCAAATGGCCGCATGTAAATGCATGTGCACACGCAAACAGCCGCACATGAGTGCATGCGTATGTCCAAATGGGGCTGTGCGGGCGTGTGTGCTGCAAATGGGGTGGCGCTAGCACTGGTGGGACGCTATGGGTGGCACTAGTGGGACACTCTGCAGTGGGCGGCACTAGCACCAGCAGAATGCTCGGGGTGGCACTAGTGCCAGTGGAACACTCTGGGGTGGGGTGACGCTAGCACTGGCAGGATGCTTGGGGTGGCACTTGTGCCTGTGGGACATTTGGGGGCAGGCAGTGCTAGTGCCAGTGGGATGCTCAGGGTGGTGCTAGCACAAGTGGGGGGTGAGTGCACGCATGTGTGCGCATGCACTGACCATCCCTTCATGCGGCCTGGTAGTGGGCCATGGCCCACAGGTTAGGGACCCCTGTTCTAATTTATCCGTGCATTTTCTTTACAGCACACAAGTGTGTGTGTGTGAGTGAGAGAGAGAGAGAGAGAGAGAGAGAGAGAGAGAGAGAGAGAGAGAGAGAGAGAGAGAGAGAGAGAGAGAGAGAGAGAGAGAGAGAGAGAGAGAGAGAGAGAGAGAGAAACAATAGCAGTAAAAGAATACATGTAGCAGTATCTCTGGTATATACTATACATCTGTTATATCTCTTTCATTGAATTTGAAACACTTCACTTTCTGTATAGCTTACTTTTTTTCTTTTGTCTCTCAGTAAAAAGTATGATACAATCTGTGTGACCAGTGGGAATGCCTGATTCAGATTCTGCTTTAAAGAATGATTATTCTATTTTTAAAACTTCACCCTCTATTATTAAAAAGCTTGGATGATTAGACTTCTTATACTGAAGGAGTAAAAGCTATCTGAAGTGGATACAAGTACTAAGAGAAGCAATCAATAAATTATGTGTACATTTCTTGAGGGCATTATGAAAACATTATGATGTGTAGAACTTTCAAATCCATCTTGTGTATCTTGTGCAATCTTTGAGATAAAGCATCCCTTAAACTAAAAGTGGAAAGATCTAGAAAACTTTAAAAAGACTCTTTATGGTCCAGCCATATTGCTAAATTCTACTTTAACTTTAACTTTAGATGCAAAATTAAAAAATAGAGCTACATTATTGTTTTTTGTGGATTATCCCCATTACTCCTGATGATCCTGAGTCATTGGAATTACATTAAAAACCAAGTAATTTTTGAAAGAATCCTTCATTTAAAATTGATAACTCCATAAAATTCCAGGAAAAAGATCCCGTGCTTTAAAACAGGTACATGGAAAATTGTCTTATACCAGTTGAGATGTTTACCTTTATAGGCAGCAGGTCTCCAGTGTTTCATATTGGAGGGTTTCCCAATCCTATCTTTAGAAAATCAGGAATTAATTTTGGGATTGATATTCAAAAGAGATGTTCCAGGTCTAAGATGGAGTCCTTTCTTTCATGTTAGAAGCACTGGTAAGCTTTTTTTTTTTAATTTTTAGAATCTAGATATGTGTTATGTTAGGGATGGCCAGACCTTGGAGTTTAATAGGTATTTTCAATGGATAATTTTGTGAACAAGACAATGTCTTCCAAATCCTCAACTGACCATTATACTCCAAGTTTTTAAAATATTGTCTGATATCAGTAATTCAGTGACACAGGAAATCCACTGACACAATTCAGATGTCACATAGTGTTGTATCACTTAAAAGGTATAATCAGTCAGTAGGAACTCAACTTATGCTAGACTTTTCTCCCCAAGGTAGTTGTGTGATAGACCCTGAATTTTCCCACCAAGAAACAAGAGGTATGCCTTGTATACAAATTTATCACGATCAGTTACATATATTTTGGGAGACTGTGTGCCCAGGATGTTCACTCCTCAGATGAACCTTAAAAGGCAGTGCCTGATACAGCTATTAAAGTGCTATTTTACTTATTAATTGTTTCTCTGTATGTGTTTCTCTCTCCCGCCCAAAGTCATTGTGGAATTACTCCTTTCAAAATCTAGATGATACCGGTAGGTAGGTAGGTAGGTAGAGATATTTCCTCATGTAGATCAATGCAGCCTATATAAAAACAACACTATACAATAAAAAGTCATTAGAACGAGTTACGTAACCTATATAATTACAACTAAATCTGATAGTTGCACTTAATTACAGAAAGATCAGAAAATGTCTGCCTCTGCTACCTTTAGGAATTATCCTGTCAGTTACTGGTTTGAAAAAGTACAGGAAAATTGTAATTCATCTAAAAGGCAGGAGGAGGAAGAGGAGTTTGGGAATGAGTTCATAAATTCCATTAACAACTCCTTTCATTAACTTACTTGTGTGTTACACAATATATACTTAAAGGTGAATATGTGTTTAAATTTTCATTTGACTCTATTTAGAATCCTTCAGAAAAAAAATCTCCCAAGTATTTCAGCCATATTTCTTTATATCTGCAGTTTTATTTTTCTCCGAGTCTAATTCATCACAGCACCCCTGAGACACCTTCAATCTCTCCTATTTGTGTAGGTCAGCATTGCCCTCTTCCAAATTTTATATATTTATTTATATTTCATGTTTCTAGACTGCCCAACTCCTTCAGTTCTCGGGATAGTTTGCCAGTGGTGCCTATCAAGTCCATTTTCAACAGCTGCCTTGTTACAAGGTTACTTTCTCAGATGCCCACAGTACAATAAAATTACATGCCTTACTCCATCAGCAAGTGGCAGATGATACCAATAGAAGATCTACTGTATTTCTGATCCTAAGTCACTCTGTTGGTGTGACCATTTGAGGTAAGGCAGGTAAGCATGTATGACATGACAAAACTCATTACCTTGGTTTGATTGTCATTATTATTCCCTGGTTACCAAGCTACCAGACTTCTGCACCTTCATTATCTCAGCAGTGGCACAGTTGCAAAGAAGCACCCTGCTGTACTTCAGGGGACCTCCAGCATCTTGAAATCAGAGTGCACCGTCCTTAGAGCCCTGGTGCTTGTTCACATTCAGAGAAGAAGCTGTCATGTGTCAGTGAATGGTTTGTTTTTCCTCTTTTGTAGAAAGTAGGCTTTGTTTCTTTGTTCAGTTCAGCAATCAAGCTACTACAGTCATGTAAAACATGATTTGATTCTTTCTCCATTTAACACAGCTATGTGATTTATTTGAATAATCAAGAAAATGCCTTCAATTTCTCAACAAGAATCCCTCTTATTTTAAACTGCCAACCAGGAAATACCTGCATCTTGGTTAGCGGACAGATAGTAGATGCATCCTGCAGAGAAGCAAGGGGGAATCTGAAGGCGCAAGAGGTCAGGAATTGAGTCTCACCTTTGTTTGTTTGAATCTGCTTTAATCCTGAACCCTACTGATGTGTTTGAGAAGAGTTCCATAATCCTCAGTCAACAGGCCATCAACCAGTATGTCTGGGCACATATTTTGTAATACAAAGCCTAAGGGAGGTTGCCTTAAATAAGCTGAAGTTTTAAACCCAGAAAACAGTCAGCATTTGCATAATGCTGAGGAAACCCAATCACTGTGGATCACTGTTTCAGCAAAATTCTATCCATTATTATTGATCTTCTCCCTGAGAAGTCCCTAAGGATCCCAAGTAATCAAAAAGGCAGTTTGAAGGCCATGAGTCATCTGCCAGCTATTACTTTGTTCTTCTGTGTGCACATTGGGGGCTGCATTTATTTAATCTTTTAAGTGCTTCCATTTGTTATTTAGCAAATTCTGCTGGTAACAATTGGGTCCTAAATATGTCATTTTCATATCCATTAATAACCCCAAATGGGAATTGAGGAGGGAAGATGTTTCTCTAGCTTAACATTGATCACCTCACTGCCTGCTGGTTTATGATGGCTATTTTCTTTTCTAGATCACCTTGGCATTTTATCTTAGGTTTCCAGTAACCCGTCTCCAAATTAAAACTTAAGACAAACAGGAGTTAAGTTATCCAAATTTACTTACAACAGAAGAGATGTAGTTGAAAAACAGGATAAAACAGGCAAGTCCATAGAATTATAGAGACTCATTTTAAATCATTTTTTTTAAATGGTAGGAAAATGCAGAAAATCAGAGGGCTTGCACTGATTATACAAAATATCCATCCAGAGAGGTAGTAGATTTCCCTTCAAATGAAGGTTAGACAGCCATCTGTTGGGAATGCTTTTCATTTGGATTCGTGGCCTGGACAAAGGGCTAGGCTCAATTACCTAAATGGCTCTACCAGCTGGTCCATTTTGATTACTCTGTCCATCTTTTCTAGTGGCATGGCCACTGTCTTCCAGAGGGATCTTCCATTTGCATAGAATCCTGGTTTTCCCACCATTTCTATCTTTTTCCTAGCATCAAAAAAGAGATGGGGAAGAGAAAAAGAAAGAGAGAAAACAGCTCCTCTCTCCTCAGAGAAATAGGAACGATGGAAATTATTTTCTGATTATTGCAAAAAAAAAAAATGAATAGCTCTGAAATATTTTCTTATCCTGAATGCTGGAAGGTCTTCATTTGCATTCATTTGGTGTCCTTAAGCTCAGCCTCATGAATAAATCACCATAAGATATGAGATAAGTTTGGTCCAAACTATGCATTCCTTTTCTGGGGTTCGGGAAGGTGAGAAAAAAATAATACTGGGGGGCATCTTGACTGGGACAAGTATGGAGGCTTTAAATCTAGTATTCTAAATTGGCTGCTGAAAATCTACAGTTCCTTGAGTAAGTGAATATTTGTTTGGTGGCTACATGTTTATTGACCATGTTACCTCCTGGAGCTCAAAGTTTTTTCCTGCAGCAATCTTAAGTACTCCAAGAACAAGAATATCCAGAAATCTCTTGAATTATAACTCTCATCATAGCTGATAATTGGCCACAGTGGCTAGAACTAATAGAAGCTGAAATCCAGGACCATTCTGAAGACCACACCACCCCAACTCAGAACGTAAATAAGATCTCAGTTTGAAACACTATGGGCCCTAAGAATATTTAAATACATCTGACTGAAAATCACCCATTGATTTGCAACAATGGCTTG